>NW_020769317.1:29534437-29557839 GCF_900518735.1 Pseudonaja textilis
AGAAGAAGAAGAAGAAGAAGAAGAAGAAGAAGAAGAAGAAGAAGAAGCTATGCCCACCCAGTCACATGGCCATGCCCACCTACCCATGCCCACAAGACCGGTAGTAAAAATATTTGCATTCCACCCCTGTTGGAGACCCCTGTCTATAGTCTCCAAATTCATGTCAACACATGGATCCGACCATAGATGAATTCTATCAGTAATTCATAATTTTCTTTCTGAATAGAGGTTATTGATAAATTAATTTCTAATTGATCAGTTTATGAGCACCAAACATGAAAAGGTCAAGATAAAATGTCTTTTAGGAGCCCATTGCTGGGAATTGTAGTCTCAATTTGTTGAGAGTTTTTATGCCTCCATTGAGGAAAGTTAACATATACTGTAAGTTAATAAATGCAGAGGACAAAAAACTACCTTCATTAGCAGAAGAGAGACCAAGCCAGTTTCATTGTTTATTTTTCATGCAGTCTTAGATAAACATGTGGATGACCAAGATAATTTTAATAGCAAATATGCCATTAGCTCATACTGTAAACTTGTTGATTCAAAGTTGGTTTATGTTTTAAAATTTAGCTTACTGGATAAAAATCTGCGGCAGAGTAAATTGGAATTACAGGAACTACTCTGAACATCTGACTGTTAAATTGTGAGTGCCTAAGATTAAAGCAACCAGCATCACAATTTCTCTACTATGAATTTGGACATTGTGTGCCAAATAACAGAGCGAACACATAGCTACTGAACAGGAGAAGGAAGTGAAATACAAGGATTGCAGAAGCGAAGAATGTTAAAAACAAGCAGTTATATAAATAATGGTCCAAACAAACCACCCCTCAAGAATCCAATGAGGTCTGGACAAGCATGGTAGCCTTCAAAAATTATGGAATTCTAGATGTCAGCTGAAATTGAAAACAGAATAGCTGAATCACTAGGAAAAGTGAATCATTCTCCATGGTATCTGCACTGTTAGCAATACTAGTAGAAGATAATATTTATAGCTCAGGATTAAACTGCTGGTTCCTTGATGCTCTTTTGAGCTTGGTGATTACCTTACAGGTGTTTTATTACCAAACTAGGTAACATCATCAGTGTTAGCAATACCATCAGGAGTGTCCAACCATGTCAATTTTAAAACTACTGGGCTTCAACTCCCAGAATTCTGGAAGTTGAAGCCCGTCAGTCTTAAATTTGGCAGGTTGGACACCTCTGCTCTAGACTCTAGAACAGTGGTGACTAACCTTTTTGGGCTCCTGTGCCAAAAATTGTATGCACGCTTGCATGCTCGCACTCGTGTGCCAGCACCCAGAAGGCAATGCGTGCCTCCCCACGCCCCCTACTCATGTGTATGCAATCCCCACCCCTCCACCCCCACCGCCCCCTTACCTGCACTGCATCTCACAGCTGATTTTCGGCTCGTTTGAGGCCTTTTTTGGCCTCCCAGAGGCTTGAGGAAGGCTTCTGCAGGCTTTGCAGGCTGAAAACTAGCCCCATTTCATCATTTCCGGTATTGTCGGAAAAATAGGAATTGACGAAACGGGCCTAGTTTTTAGCCTGTAGAAGCCTGCAGAAGCCTTCCTCAAGCCTCTGGGAGGCCGAAAAAAGCCTCAAACCAGCTGAAAATCAGCTGTGAGGTGCACACATGTGCAGTGAGATAAGTTTGCCTGCAGCTCACATGCCGGCACAAATGGCTCTGCATGCCACCTGTGGCACACGTGCCATAGGTTCGCCATCACAGCCCTAGAACAATACCATCAACATATTGGCCAGGGAATTCTGGGAACGGAAATCCACATATTCTAAAGTTGCTTTAAAAAAAACCTTAGGGAAAAGCTAAATGTTTGGAGTAAAGAGATACAGTATGTCTGTGGAGATTCTCAGTCATCCAGGTCATGATTTTCCCAAAGATGCTTTTTCAAAAGGTAACTGGACTTTCTTTGTTTTTTTTACCTTGAAGACATTTCGCTTCTTGGATGACAAGCAAAATGTCTTCAAGGGAAAAAAACAAAACAAAGTCCAGTAGCCTTTTATAAAAGCACCTTTGGGGTTAATTAATTAATTAATTAATTCTTTATTGGCCAAGTGTGATTAGACACGCAAGGAATTTGTCTTGATACATATGCTTTTAGTGTACATAAAAAGAAAAGATACATTCATCAAGAGTCAAGAATCATAAGGTGCAACACTTAATATCGTCATATTGTACAAATAGACAATCAAGTCATACTAGGAAACAGTCAACATAAATTGTAAGAATACAAATAGCAAAGTTACAGTCATACAGTCACAAGTGGGAGGAGATAGGTGATAGGAATGATGAGAAGATTAATAGCAATAATAATACAGACTTGGTAAATAGTTGGACAGCTTTGAGGGAATTATTTCCTAAGCAAAGTGGTCCCATTTACAGCTATCTGTTAACCACCAATTTGCTGAAAGCACATTTCAAGGCAAAAAGAGATGTTCTGATAAGGCTAATCAAATCTCTTGAGAGAAAGAAAGGATTATATATTTCTATGTTCTCCTTCAGTTCCATTGAGGAAATGCCTTGAAAGAAGCCCCGCCCCCCAAAAAAAAGATTTTAACATACACTCAAGAAACCATAAAGAGTTTAGGCATGATCCTAACTAATCATTCACATACTCTGGAAGTCATCCTCCGCAGTTTTCAGTTTAGAGGAGTGGTTTGTATTTCAATCATGTCTCAAGAAAAATCCCCAGATGGTACAGGTAATCCTTAACTTACGACTCAATTGAGTCCAAAATTTCAGTCGCTAAGCGAGACAGTTGTTAAGTGAGATTTGCCCCATTTTATGACCTTACTTCCTGAATAACAGAGTTGGAAGGGACTTTGGAAGTCTTCTAGTCCAACCCGCTGATCAAACAAGAAATCCTATACCATTTCAGACAAACGGTTGTCCAATATCTTCTTAAAAACTTCCAGTGTTGGAGCATTTACAACTTTTGGAGGCAAATTGTTCCACTGGTTAATTGTTTTAACTGTTAGGAAATGTCTCCTTGATTTTAGGTTGCTTCTCTCCTTGATTAGTTTCCACCTACTGCTTCTTGTCCTGCCTTCAGGTGCTTTGGAGAATAGCTTGACCCCTTGTTCTTTCTGGCAACCCTTCAGATATTGGAACACTGCAGTCCCGTCACCTCTAAGTCCTTCTTTTCATTAAACTAGACTTTATAGGTTTTAGCCTCCAGTCCCCCAAATCACCTTTGTACTTACCCCAGTTGTTAAGAGATTCACTGCAGTTGCTAAGTTAGTAACAGGGTTTTAAGTGTTAATCTGGCTTCCCCATGGTTTTTGCTTGTCAGAAGGTCTCAAAAGGATCACATGACCTCAGGAAACAGCAATCATCATAAATGGTTGCCAAGAGAATTTTGATCACATGACTACGGGGATGCTACGACAGTTGGAATTGTGAAAAACGGTCATAAGTCAACATATATATATATATATATATATATATATATATATATGTTTTTTTATTTTTTATAACAAACATACAAAACAATAAAAAATAAAACTATCTTTCAGTTATATAGTGTGTCGGTTTGGTACATATATGCTGTGTACAATATCTATAATCTTTTCCTCTTAACATTACATTCATATTATATTAATTAACTTTCCATATCATAATATATCATTATTGTACTATCATTAAAAGTTTAAGTTCAATTCCAAGGGCAAATCTCAGTTTTTACTAAATTGTGTTCATGACATAACTTATTCAGAAATAATCAGTTATGATATATCATTACTGTTAGGTTATATTTCAATTTCTTACTTTTCTATCTAACCATTGGTAAAATAAATCCCAATAATACTCCTTTTCTTCTTGATCTCTAATTGCTCGTGTTAATCTACTCATTTCTGCACATTCCATTATTTTCTTAATCGTTTCCTCCTCCATCGGAATTTTCTCATTTTTCCAATTTTGAGCAAATACAATTCTGGCTGCAGTTAAAACATTAATAATCAGATACGTTATTTCTTTATTCACTTTTTTCAATGCTGTTGTAACTTTGAACAGTCACTAAATAAACAGTTGTAAGTCGAGGACAATCTATACCACCTTCTGGCATAATTAACATATCATGGAGCTTAGAACAATAATCTCAACCATATCATATTTACATAGATCGTAGTACTAACACAACCATTTCTGCCTCTTGGCTCATTGGTCATTAGGAAGACTCCTTAAAGCTAAATGAAGGATATTCACAATATAGTTAAGATGCCCAGAAGACTTAACGGTGCCCTTTACTCAATTGGCACACTGCATAGTTAGCAAAAAGTGGCCGCTGGAGAAATGAGATGCCAAGTTGTTATTGATTCACTTTCAAATAGTGTATAAACGACCCTTTGCAAAGATAATTACCAAAATTTCTGTCCAAATAAAAGCCCAGCACTTCATCAATATCAGATTGCCTTAATCACTTAAATATATATGTGTGTATATGTGTGTCCCATTTGCCTTAAATTTATAAATATTATACCTTGAACACTGAATCCTCTGTTAGAGAATGCCTTCATGGGCCTGCCCAGATGTTGAGCTTTAAACACTAATCTTTCCTACTAAGAGTAATTCAAACAAACATCCCTCTTACTTCAGGCCTTCACACATAAACAAAGCCGTGCCACACGCAGTCTCTGAGCAGCCCAGGGAAATGTGCAAACCGAAGATGTTAAAAAGGATTTTATCTAGTAGGGCAATAGACAGAAGACAAGGGAGTATCTTCTGACCTTGCTGATGGTGCAAACTAGGGATGTGTAAGATATACTCCAGCATAACATGGAATGGTTTTAAAAGGTAAGGATGCTAAAACTTATAAAGAATGATTGCATCCACTGGGTATGTCTAGTTTAGTGAAAAGAAGGGCTAGGGGTGACATGTTAGCAGTGTTCCAATATCTCAGGGGTTGCCACAAAGGAGAGGGAGTCAAGCTATTCTCCAAAGCACCTGAGGGCAGGACAAGAAGCAATGGGTGGAAACTAATCAAGGAGAGAAGCAACCTAGAACTAAGGAGAAATTTCTTGACTGTTAAAACAATTAATCAGTGGAACAACTTGCCTCCAGAAGTCACACATAAAAAAGACATCACGTTGACTACAAACGTGCAGATGAAGCCTTCTTATTTTTTTTTTTAAACTGTGTCAAGATGGGAGTCCCAATCATTCAGTTGAGGCAAGCAAGTCTTCAATTGAAGGTGGTTATTAACTTATTACCATCCTGACTTTTCGATTTTCCCTGGAGAATCTATGTCTATGTTTATGGGGTTATGGGACCTATGGGGATTCATTCTTTTATCCCATTATGCCAGCTAATCTTTTCTCAGGTGGCCATTTTCTGTGAGATTGCAGTTAATATGCAGGATATGAGATATTGATTTTCCTACAACTTAACACCTGAGAACCTTGTAGTCAAGGATAGCCAGGTGTGATCATGACAAAATGTAACAACTGTTGCGACTGTTCGAAGTTACAACGGACATCCCCAAAAATGTTCTTGAAACCTGTTTCCAAAGTTCCAATGGCAGCACACACAAACCCACACACACTGTGCTCCCACATCCACATTTGGAGCACTTGACAACTGACTCACCTTGATAGCCAGTTGGAGTGTTGCACATTTGCATGACTCAGTCTACTATATCTTTTTCCTCAAAAAAAAACATGTCTTTTTGGGCTGGTTTCACCCTTGTTCTTCTCTAAATCAGAGCTTTTGAAATGGTTTTTTTTTATTTGGTACCGGTAGTACTCAACTTACAACCACAACTGAGCCCAACATTTCTGTTGTTGCTAAGTGAGTTTTGCCCCAGTTGTTAAGTGAATCACTGCAGTTGCTAAACTAGTAACCTGGTCGTAAGCAAATTGGGCATTCCCCATTGACTTTGCTTGTCAGAAGGTCATAAAAGGGGATCATGTGACCTTGGAACACACTAACAGTCATAAGTATGAACCAGTTTCCAAGTGTCTGAATTTTGATCCCTTGACCATGGGAATACTGCAAAGGTTGTAACTGTGAAAAACGCTCATAAGTCACTTTTTTTCAATGCCATTGTAACTTTGAATTTGTCACTAAATGAACTGTTATAAGTCAAGAACGACCTGTATTCTTTCCTTTGTTTTTTTTAACGGAATGTTTCTTTCAATAACTTTTATCACTCATCCAGGCTCATAAATGTGAACACCCAAATGGTTTTTACCTCAGACTGAATGGAGAGAGGAAGGGAAAGCAATGGGACAGCCATATTGATTCTCCGGCCATATTTCTTATTTAGACCAACAGATGTAAGTTTTGTTTGTTTAATTTATTTTTGAAGAAAAAAAAATTGTATGGATGAGGAAGAGAACAAGAAATATGGGGTTTCCATATGTATGTATATGTGTGTTTGTGTATGTGTGTTTGTGTATGTGTGTGTGTGCACATGTGTGTGCACAGGTTCTGTGATGTTTCCTTTCTCTTTTTTCTTTCTTTTCCTTTTTTAATTATTTCCACACCCTATGGCTTTTCTGGTGTAATCGTAGCAAAATGAAAGGACATTTCTTTCACCCCTGATCTATCATAACATCCCAACCAACCCACGGCTAGCTGGCCATGAAATTGTATGCATCATTTAAGACTTTGATGCTGAACTGACTTCATCGTTCAGAATGTCTTGGCAAGATGGCAACCCCTGCTGTCCAAATTGGAATTCCAATTTAAAAGGTCTCTTTCAAAGGAGATTGTCTTTTTTCACTTTGACAACGTTCCTCCAGGTTTTTGTCTTTGTTTTTTAAAAAGAAGGGGAAAGACAGCAATTAAAAACACAGAGTGGATTATTCTCATAATTTAAACAGCCCAAAGATGAGCAGAGGTAGATGCAAGCATTTCATATTGACTCATCAGTACCTACATTACAATATCATGGTTAAAATCAGTCTCAAATATTATTATTCTCATAATGTCGGTCAAGGATCCCATTCCAGAGTTCCACTCAAGTTCTATGGAACTCACCTCTGTTTTCCTTCTAATCAGGGCCGGGCTGCTGGGGGTTCGCAGAGGTTCGGGAGAACCCCTAGTTAAGATTCTGTGCAGTTCAGA
The DNA here is from genome assembly GCF_900518735.1 of Pseudonaja textilis. The sequence goes on from NW_020769317.1 coordinate 29,541,531, forward strand.
GAACCCCCAAATCCCACTCCTGGCTGGCCCCGCCTACCCCATCCCGCTCCTCCCAGGAGCCCCCACACGGCCCGTTTTGGATGCAAGGCTCAGGGAAGGGGAAAAACGGGCCTCCCGGAAGTTCAGGAAGGCCAGAAATGGGCCTGTTTCTGGCTTCCAGAGCACCTCGGGAGCTCGGGGAGCCCATTTTCGCCTTCCCAGAGGCTCAAAGAAAACCTCCGAAGCCCGAAGAGGGCAAATATGCCTCCCCCGCCATGGTGAAGGAGGTTGACTAGGCCACGCCCACCATAGCCACGCCCACCCAGCAAGCAGGAAGAGAACCTTTGCTACATTTTTTGAAGCCCACCCCTGCTTCTAATCACAGATTCCAGCATCATTGCCTTTGTGGGTAATGCATAAAAAAAATTCCTCCACGGTGCCTGTGCTTATTTCTCCTCAGGGCAGCCAAAAAAGCTCAGTTTCTCGTGCCAACACTGGTATTTAAAAAACAAATGCAGGATAGTCCTCAGATAATGATTATTGGTTTAGCAATCATTCGAAGCTACAACAGAGCTAGAAAAAGTGACTTACGACTGTTTTTTTATTATTATTAGTTTATAACACAAAAATGCAAAAGAAAATAGTAGGAAAATAGGGGAGGAAAAAGAAAAGGGAAAAGTGTGGGGCAAAGGGCAAAAAGAAAGAAAAGATGTTGACTTCTGATTTCCTAGAATAAGATAATAGCATCAAACCTCAATTTTTACTTTTACATGATAATATAAATTAGCCATTTCTATAACAATAATTTATTTATTTATTTATTGGCCTTTTAATGACCCCATAATCCCTTGCATCAGCGTGGAGTCGACGCAACTGAATGGAGCTGAGTGCTTACTGGCCGGATGCCCTTCCTGTTGCCAATGCGGAGTTCTCAGCAGATATATTCTCATAGTGCCCAGAGAGAGAAATACTTTCCTCTACCTAGGATTGAACTCACAGCCTCCTAATTGTGAGGCAAGAGCTCCACCTCTAGGCTACCGCACCACTCAACAACAAACTTATTAATCAGGAAAATCCAAAATCAACTTTTTTTTTTCCTACCTCAAGCACTTGCAGTTACTTTGATTTTTTTTTAAATGTATATTTGCTTCAGAAATTTTTATGGGGGGAAAAAGAACTTTTGGGAGAAGTTTTCATGGGCAGAGGGTAGCTCCCCCTATTTAGCAAAATGAAGTATAATTTTATGACTAGTAGTCACCGTTTTCTTGCCTTCTCAGATGCCTCAATTCGGTCCTAAACGAAGACCTCACTAGAAAACTCTTCCCTGAGGTTTTTTGTAAGGCAAATTTTCCTGACAGTAAGATCTGAAAAACAGAGGAATACTTTCCCAGTGGAAATTGCAAACTCCCCATCTCTGCAAGTTTTTAACGAAAAAGTTCAACAGTGACTTCTCAACGTGTCACCATAATTGAGCCAAAACGTTCAGTTGCTAAGCGAGACAGTTGTTAAGTGGTCCCATTTTATGACCTTTTGTGCCACAGTTGTTAAGTGAACAAGGGAAATTGTCAAGTTAGTAACATGGTTGTAAAGTGAATCTGGCTTCCTCGTTGACTTTGCTTGTCAGAAGGTCACAAAAAGTGATCGCATGATTCTGGAACATGTCACCCGTCATAAATATGAACCAGTTGCCAACCTCTGAATTTTGATCATGTGACCATGGGGATGCTGTAATCTATATATATAAAAGCGAAATACCACTCAGGCATCATCACAAAATCTCCAGAACCGTAAAGACTACAAACTTGAAATTTGGCTTCTAGGTGCTCACTAAGGAAGGATTTTTTGAAATGACCATCAGAGCGTTAGTATTTCATATATTATTATTAACATGCTCTGATGCTAAGGAGTTCTATTCCCCCTCCCCACCTGAAAAGAAATCTCTTCCATATGGAAAACACAAGCAGAGGAGAGAAGTTTCAGTTTTAGTTTCACAACAGTAACCAACTTTCGTACAGAACAATTGAGCTAAGCCATGCCCAGGCGCCTTGCTGTCTCCTTCTTGCAAATACTGTTTCACTTTCCAAACAGCCCTCAACTCTCTCACACACTGACAGGACGCTAACCAGATGAATACCAATTGATCCTGGTAGACAGAGGCACAATTTTCTTTTCCTTATTTTCCTCCCAAAAAACTAAGCCCGACCACATAGTTTTGTAGCAAAGGATGGGTATCGAGCTGGTGGTCCTATAAAAAAATAGGATAACATGTCCTCACTACACATTAGTCTGTGTGCAGTTTGACATGTAGCTAAATCCACCTATCCTCCAATAAAACAGACCGTATGTATAGACCTGAATGCTGAAAGAACAGGACATGGTGAAACTGGGGAAAATAGGGATACATACAATCATAAGACTTTTTTTTCAGTGCCGTTGTAATTTTGGTCACTAAACAAATGGTTATAAGCTGAGGAACTACCCTGCATTTTCTCTGGGATATTGTAAACAATTGGACTTAATGACCCTTGTGGTCCCTTCTAACTCTACAATTCTTCTTCAGTAGGGATCACTGTGGGAAAGCTCTACCTTTGAGGAGACGTCAGATTTCTCCCCCCCTCCTTCCTTTTCAAAAATTGGAAAAACCATCTCTACATTTTTTTCTCCACATATTTGGGGGAGAATTTCAGATAAGTGTTTGTGTCTACCTATTTCAATGGCAGAATGGACCCATCTGGACTGAGTGTGAAAGAGAATGTGATAAGAGACTAAACAGAGTAGAGATCTTCAAGGATGAAGGCAAATTCAACAAGAAAAGCACTGATGATGTTACCTAGTTTGGTAATGAAACGTCTGCAAGAAAACAAGCAAGCTTGGAGAGCACCAAAGACCTCATGTCAACCCTGAGCTCCAAATATTCTCCTTTATCAATAGGAAAAACCTTGGCTACAGAATAACAGATACTCAAGCAGCAGACCCTATGTTGTTTTAGATATATAGCCATCCAATCTCTCCTTAAATATCTCCAGTGATGGAGCAACCACAACTTCTCAAGGCAAACCATTCCACCGATTTAATTGTTCTCAATCTCTTATTTTTAAGTTAGTTCCCTTGATTAGTTTCTATCTATTGCTTCTTTTTCAGGTGCTTTAGAGAATAGATTGACTCTCTGCTTCTTTGTGGCAGCCCCTTAGATGTTGGGGGATGGCTATCTGTCAGCCCTAGTCCTTCTTTTCATTAGACTAAAGCAGCCCAGTCCTTGCCACTGTTTTTGGTTGCTCTTCTCTGCATTCTTTCTAGAGTCTCAACGTCTTTTTTACATCATGGTGACCCAAACGGGATGCGGTATTCCAAATGTGGTCTTACCAAGGCTATTTTATTTCAAACCAACAAATATTGGATTTTACCTTCAGTCCTCATTGTCCTCTAATGCCGCTTGTGTAAAACTGACTACAATGCCTGTAGAAATACAGACCTTCCTTTTTTTTGTTGGATTCTTGTCATTGCCTTATTTCCTAACCTGTTCAGTTTTTCATCTCTACGTTGCCTTGAGCTTGGCCAACCCTAAAGCAGATTTGCCAGGAACCACAGTGGCCTCTAGCGGCCAAGAGCCCCAAATTGCCAGCTGGGTTCGAAGGAGGTGCACAAAAGCTGTATTGCTTGATATACACAGCAGTTGCTTCTGTACTTCATTACATAGAATCATTCTGATTGAAGTGGTGGAAAGCATGCCTGATTTATTATCATTTTAGGCTCAACGATGGCTAAATAACTGCAGAAAACACTATCAATCACCAGTGTGCAAGTTAGCCTCCTCTAATTTTATATTTTTTGAAGCAATAGCTACAGCAAAAACGATTTGCCCTTTGAATTTTTTCCCCCCAGACTTTCCAGCACAGTAAGAAAAAAAGCAAGCATCTTAAAAGAAAGATACTCTCTTGCAATGCATATACTGTGATCATGAAAATAAGGTCTGAAAAAGACATGATGAAACAAAAACTGTACCTCCTTGAAAAATTGCAAATGCATTTTGAGAAAGGTAGGCCGAAAGAAACATATATTTTAAAGCAAGCTTTTTTTAAAATAAAAAAATTCAAATCCAACAAAAAAATTTCAAAATCCAACTTGATAAATCTACAAAAATGGAAGAAAGCTAAAATGCATATATTCTTATTAGCCCTTGTAGCATTACTATGTAAACATTAGCAGATGGTCTACATATTTTTGTAGATTTGGTCTTTTTCATTACAATATATGCATATTGTTTACCACTACTTTATGCTTATTTGATGGTGTTTATATTTACAAAGTATCTTTATGTTTTGTTCTCATGCTGCAAGCCAAACAGGTACTTTTCATGGAAAAATAGAAAAGGAGAAATCTCAATGAATTTCTCCAATAAAAAAATATAATTTCTCAGAGAATTTCTCAGTGGTAGGATCAACATTTGCAACAATACCAGCAGACTCTCTTTTTCTATCTATATATTACAAAAATGCTTACAGTGTTTATCTGTTTTCTGTTTGTAGTTTAGGCCAATGGTACATTATACCACAACAGTTTTCGAATCAAGGTACCTCAAGTCTGCTGAGTTAAAGAATGGAACATGTAAAAATCCGGGATTTATTACTCCAGCAAAACTGAAATGTCCACCATCTTCACATCAGGATTATTCACAAGCTAGTAGCCACTGCAGTGTCCTCATAGTCATGTGGCTATGATTTCCAATGCTTCCCGCCAGCTTCCCACAAGCAACATCAATGGAGAAGCCTGCAGGAAGTCAGAAGTTGCTTCCATTACCATTCCTTTTTCTCTGCCCATGGTCATTCTGTTTAGGTAAGCAAATATTGTCCCATTATTAAGTGGAAGAAAGTAGGGACAAAACAACAGGAAATAGTCATGTAAACCAGGCCAGTTTAACAAACAATATTATACTAGGAAAACACTTGGAAACACTAGGAAAATCAACAAGTGAGGGAACCCACCCACTCCCAGAAGAATGAAATGTTTTAGGAGATATTAAAAAGGCAGAATATTATACTGTATTTCCCTAAAGGAAAAATAGAGAAACATGCTCTTGTAGACAGAAAGCAGCTCTTAAGTCTTTCTTAATAGCCCCCAGCAGATAATTTGTGCCCAAATTTTGAGCCAGCCTATCTACAAAACAAAAGATCTTCAGCTCCAGGATGATGGGATTAAGACATGATCCCTCAGGACATAATACGATTAACCCTCTATCATTTAGCAGCAGAGCTCACCATATCACACACTCTCCTGGGGACATTACATCATCCTCCGGGCTTCAACCAAACTTAGCTCAGACAACTTACAGAGCCAGCTATGACCCCTATAACAGTAGAATACATGTTCTTGCACAGGAACAGGAAGCTCAAGTTCAAAGCCCAAGAGAAGGTATAAAAGCTCCTCACTCTCAACTCCATGTGGTCAGCTACCCAGAATCACACATGCTTGGTGGTTCTGCTTCATCATTAAACCATCTTTCCAATCAGCCTCCATGTTTCTAGTGTCTTTCGCCTGGCTTGGAACTGAAGCAGATGAATAATTCTTCCAACAGAAGTATAACAAAACAAGCCCCTGTGAGGAAGTGAAATAACAGTCAAGTTACCCTTATTGAAGAAGCAACTTGCTTTATTTCTAAACATGGAAAAAAACCCAAGGGGTTTCTTTGAAGTTAAGATGGTAGCCATGGTGAACATCACCCACAGGTTTCCCATAAGTCAAGATTGTATGCAGGTGGTCCTCCAACTTATGACGTTGCATAATGACTGTTCTGTCCTCACTACACGTTAGTCTGTGTGCAGCTTGACATGCAGCTAAATCCACCTATCCTCCAATAAAACAGACCATGTGTATAGATCTGAATGCTGAAAGAACAGGACATGGTGAAACTGGGGAAAATAGGGATACATACAATGAGAACCAACTACAAGATAGACAGTATTAAGTTACTGCTGAACATAACAATAAATACAAACAATTTAAATCCCACTAGGGATACTCTGTGGAATGTGGATTTGTCCTTGAATGGCCATGTGCCACATATTAAGATGGATGTGTGCTTCTGCCTTCTCCAAATGTTAAAGGAAATGGAGTCTGGCTTCCCAGCATGCACTTGTTTTGAGAGTGCGGGATGATGAGTAAAAGGGTTGGATCAGCTTCAAAACAATATAAGTGGTGTTTGTCCCTCTGGCCACTAGATGGGGCTAGAGAGCAACAACAGTATATAAAGATTATATGTTGGGGCATGACAATGACAATTCAGAGTTACAATAGACACCCAAAAGTTACCTACGACCTGGTTCCAAAATTCCAATGGCCATCCCCTTCTCCATGGTCCCATGACCCACATTTTGGTTGCTTGGCAACCAGCCCTCATATATAGCCATTTGCAGCATCCCTCAGTCACATGACCCCGTTTTATGCTTTTGTCAAAAGCCGGCACTGACTTCAGGTTTTCAGGAAAAACACCCCATGGTGAAGAACGGGTTTACTTTACAATGTTCACTTAATGACCGTCACAAAATAAATCATAAAATTGAGTCCAATCATGTGATGACCTACTTTACGACTGTCATGATTTATGACAATAATGGACAGGCTGCATTGCAGTCAAAAGTCAAGGACTACCTGTAGAAGCGTGCTTGGAGTTTTCTTGGCAGCAGCGTAGAAGTGGTTTGGCATTGACCTCTTCCAGTATGATTTTGACTTCTCAGTATGGCCTCCTGTGGTCTTTGGTATTCTCCCATCCAAAACAAACCTAGCCCAAGCCTGCTTAGCTTCTGAGCCTTACTCAAAAATCAGCTGTCTGCTGCCACCTGCTGGTAAAAGAAAGAATAGCGCAGAAACAAAGAGGTCCTATTAGGATAGATGAGTTCCTGTTTGATCAGGATTAGGAATCCAAAATATAGGGTGTGGAAATAATAAAATATAGAAATAGAATAAGAGAGTTGGAAGGGACCTTGGAGGTCTTCTAGTCCAACCCCCTGCTTAGGCAGGAAACCCTACACCACTTCAGAGAAACGGTTATCCAACATTTTAAAAAAAACTTCTAGTATTAGAGCATTCACAATTTCTGGAGGCAGCTTGTTCCACTGATTAATTGTTCTCATTGTCAGAAAATATCTCCTTAGTTCTAGATTGCTTCTCACCTTGAATAATTTCCACCCATCACTTCTTGTCTTGCCTTGAAGTGCTTTGGAGCATAGTTTGACTTCCTCTTCTTTGTGGAAGCCCCCGAGATATTGGAACACTACTATCACATGACCCCAGTCCTTTGCATCAGACTAGACATACCCAGTTCCTGTAACCATTCTTCATATGTTTTATCCTCCAGTCCCCTAATCATCTTTGCTGCTCTTCTCTGTACTCTTTCTAGAGTCTCAGCATCTTTTTTACTTCATGGCAACCAAAACTGGATGCAGTATTCCAAGTGTGGCCTTACCAAGGCATTACAAAGTGGCACTAACACTTCACATGATCTTGATAAAGGGAAAACAATGCAGTCTCTAGGCCAGAGGTGGCAACTTTAGGACCTTTACGAACCGGCAAATCCCACCTCTGACTGGCCCCGCCCCATCTAGTCTCCGCCTCCTGAGTCTCAGCTGATTGGCTGGGTCTTCTTTTGTTTCCCTGCATAGGAGAACGGAGCTGGAAAGCAGGTTAGTGGAGTGGGGAAGAAATGGAGATTTTACAGTATCCTTCCCCTGCCACGACCACCAAATCATGCCCACCAAGCTACAGCCACCAAGCACGCCCACCAAGCCATGCCCACAGAACAGGTGGTAAAAAAAATTGAATCCCACCACTGCTTGAATTCCTGTAATTACACAGTACTTTTGCTCAACTTCAAGAAGGTCCATTTAACCTTTTCCGTTGCATAGAAATGACAATGTTGGCGAATGAAGTATATCTCAAAGGGAGGTTTATTAAATTAGCCTAATACCTTAATGCATGATCAATGACAATGTGTTTATTTATTTTTTTCCCCTGGAGGGCCCAAAGTGACTTTTCATTAGGCATTCTGATAGGCTTAGGAATGAGCAGCTATCCATTTGAGCGTCATTTCTAGCTTTGTATGCTTATGGAATGAAAACAACTCCTTACCAGTCCATAGCTGGGTCAGTGATTTGAGGGCGATCCGAAAGGCTTTGGCATCAGCGTTGGAAGAAACTGCACTTTATAACGCTCATCAATATGGATTGCTTGGCTTTTAAAACCACATGCCAATCGCTATTAGGTAGTCCTGGCTCTATGTTACAGCAGGGTCTTTCGAAGGTTTTATCTCTTGGCCTTACATAAACGCATATTAACATTTGCTAGGTTCTACGGGTCATCCTCGGTTCACAACCACAATTTAGCTCAAAATTTCTGTTGCTAAGTGAGACATTTGTTAAGAGAGCTTTAGCTGTAGGCTTCAAAGATTTCAGCAAACAGTTCTCTGCCTGGCTGCTGGGTGGGCATGGCCATGGTAGGTGTGGCCTAGTCAGCCTCCTGCACTATGGCGGTGAGGGTGTTTTTGCCCTCCCCAGGCTGTGGAGGCTTTCCTTAAGCCTCCGGGAGGGTGAAAACTTGCCTCCCCGGGCTCCAGAGGCCCTCCGGAGGCCAGAAACAGGCCCATTTCCAGCCTTCTGGAGTCTCTGGGAGGCCTATTTTCATCCTCCTTGAGCCTCCATGCAGGCTCTGTACTTACATGGCATCCAAAACAGGCCTCATGGGGACTCCTGGGAGGGGTGAGGTGGGGTGTCAAAGGCCCTGGGAGTGGTCGGGTGGGATTTATTGGTTTGCTGAACTGGTAATTAAAAATGATAAAATTAGCTACCGGTTCATGTGAACTGGGGCGAACCGGTAGCAGCCCACTTCTGGGTATGATCAAGATCACCCGAGGTACTAATACCATTCTACAAAGCCTTAGTAAGACCACACCTGCATCCCACAGTCCCAGTTAAGACCCACAGAATACTGCACATAGTTTTGGTCACCACACTATAAAAAAAAGATGTTGAGACTCTAGAAAGAGTACAGAGAAGAGCAACCAAGATGATGAGGGGACTGGAGGCTAAAACATATGAAGAACGGTTACAGGAACTGGCCTTGGCTAGTGTAGTTAACAAATAATAGATAATCAGAGTTGGAAGGGACCTTGTAGGTCATCTAGTCCAACTCCCCACCCGAGTGGGAGACCCTACACCATTTCTGACAAATGGCAGTCCAATCTCTTCTTGAAAGTCTCAACTGATGGCGCTCCCACAACTTCCGAGGGCAACTTCTGTTCCATTGGTTGATCATTCTCACTGTCAGAAAGTTTCTCCTTATAAAGCAACACATAGACTTGAAACCTGAAATATTTTTATTAGGAATGGTACCTGAAGGTTACAGTAAAGAAAAAATGTATTTAATCAAACATGTATTAACAGTAGCTACAATTGTATTTGATCAGAATTGGAAAAGCGATAAGATACCGATAGAGGGAAAAGTAATTGAGAAAATATTTGAATGTGCAGAAATAACAGATTAACATTGGTAATCAAAGAAAAAGAAGAATCTGAAGATTACATGGTATGGGATTTATTTTATCAATGATTAGAAAATAAAATCAATTAAAATGGACTAGATGAATATATAAAGCAATAAGATTGTTAAAAAAATAGATATAGATAATACTTATAAGAAAATGTGACTATTGATATATTGGTAAGAAAAGAATTAATTATAATTGTAAGCACACAAAATATGTACCTAGTCAACACGTGGTTGAAATGGAATGGAATTATTGTATATATAAAAAAAATTTAAAAATTGGGGGGGGGGGAAGAATGTAAATCACATGACCATGGGGATGCTGCGATGGTCGTAAGTATGAAAACACAGACATAAATCCCTTTTTGTCGGTGCCATTGTAACTTTGAATGGTCACTAAATGAGCTGTTGTAAGTCGAGGGCTGTAAGTTGGGGTTGGACTAGATGACCTATAAGGTCCCTTCCAATTCTGATTATCTGTTATCTGTAAGACTTATGAACTTCAGATCCCAGACTTCCTCAGGCTACCTGTGTTGGAGAGAATGCCATCCAGATCTTTATTTGAATCCTTCATTCTCTGAGTTCTCCCACCAGACCAGTGGTGGGATTAAAACATTTTTTACTACCGGTTCTGTGGACGTGGCTGGGTGGGCGGGGGAAGGGAAGGATACTGCAAAGTCCCATTCCCTCCCCACCCCACTAACCTGCTTTCCAGCTCTGTTCTCCTGTGCAGGGCAACAAAAGAAGACCCAGCCAATCAGCTGGGACTCAATGGGAGGCAGGAAAGAGATGGGGGCGGGGCCAGTCAGAGGTGGTATTTGCCAGTTCTCCGAACTACTCAAAATGTCCGCTAACGGTTCTCCAGAACCTGTCAGAACTGTCTGAACACCACCTCTGCACCAGACCTTTGCCCGATAAGACATTGGTGGCTTCTCTCGGGGACGAAGAGCTGCCTGAAATCAGAAGCGAAGCAGTTAAAAGGGGGAAAGAGGCATGTTTACTAAAGTTGATAGCCCCAGAGAGGCTCGGCTTTCCATCGCTCCCTCTCTCCATCTTCTCTAAACCACACCGAATTGATGGAATGGCCCGGACTTGATCTTCAGGGCAATATGTCTGATGGCATTGCTGGATTGATAAATTGATTCAAAACTATTACCATGGTGAAAAAAGCAATAAGGTCATAAAAATTGCATCAGCTGGCTAAGTAAATCCAGGCATTTCATGACAAGTAATGCAGAAGAATCGCAAGAGGAGCCGGGCATGAGGCTGAATGAGTGAGCGAGAAATGACTTTGGAGGGCTCATCTTTGTCAATCTATTCTTCCTGCCGGCGATTCATGCCTTCGCATAGGGCCACTTCATTATGGGGAAATAACTGTACACTTCTAGCATATTCCTGGCCGTCCCTGGCTGCCCCTGGAGGACCCTTAGCTGCTTAATACCTCATCATGGGCTCCATTGAACACTTTAATCTGCACTTGTGTGATCAATAGAATACTGGTGTAAATTAAAAGGACCGTTCCGTGTAATCAAGACGGTTAATGCTCATTTTGAAAACCATTATTTGTGGAAGGCGTTTAGAGAGGAAATTACCACACGGCAAGGCCCGAGACCGATGCGACTCGGCGCTGATTTGAAAGGAAGCTCCCTTTCTTAGGCATCTCCCGGCCACCCCACCCCCCCATTATTCTCCTTTTCATTTCTGTGATTTTTATACGGGCGTGGGGTGGAATGGTCATTAGAAATTATAGAGGAGGAGCGGGAGGGCAGGGAAGGGAAGGGAAGGGACCGAGAAGGCCCGAAAGAATAGATCTGCCTCTTTGCCGTGCAAAAAACCAGCCTTTGTGCCGGCAAGAAAATGAAATTTCCCACTGTTCTATTTCGGTGGCAAATTCAATTACTGTGGGGACTTGTTCAAAGGGGTATAACTTCCAAGAGGCAGAAATTGAAAACCTGGCAGCTAATGAAATGGCAAATGACTAGTAAGTTCAGACAAGGGCCGTCTGTCAGAGCAAATGACTGCCGAAAAATCACCCTCCCCTTTTGGTATCAAACCCAGTTTCTTTCTCTCACGCCCAACACCCTTACGCCCTCCTCCCCCCATATGTTGATCATTATTTAGGCCAGGTGCTACTTCCATCATTCTTTGTTTTACTGTAGAACAGGGGTGTCAAACTCAAGGCCCGTGGGCCAGATCCAGCCCTTGGGGTGCTTAGATCTGGCCCATGGGGCCACTCTGGAAACAGTGAGGGACCAGCTTGTGATGCCTCTGCCAGTGAAAACGGAGCTCGGGAGGGCCGCACATGGCCCTCCCAAGCTCCGTTTTTTACTCACAGAGGGTTGCAGGAAGCCATTGTAGTGTTTGAAAACTGCCCGTTTTCAGCTCTAATACTTACCTCCTACTGCAGCCCCAGTGAGTAAAACAGCTGAGGCGCGGCAATTTGCTGTGCCACGCAAATCCGCTGAGCTGCAAGACACGAAAATAAAGGACAGAGTAGAGCAGGCATAGGTGGGCAGGGCCAAATGATCACCTGAACTACTGGTTCACCCGAACCAATCCGAACCGGTAGAATCCCACCCCTGGACAAAACTGACTTAACAACTGTCTTTCTCATTCTTAAAGATCCATCTCATCCTGGGCAGCCTTTTTTTGTTTTGAACTATTACCATCAGGCAGATGGTACAGGACAATAAAAACAAGGACAAATAGGGTGAAAAACATCTTCTATCCCAGGGCAGTAGCTCTATTGAATTCTACTGTATAGTGCATTATTAATGCAGTATCGGGTTTTCAATTCAATTGTATAGAATGTGAAGGATGTGTTTTTTCTGTTTTATTTTTTTTTATTTGTAATGTACACTAAAGATGGCATTTAATTTCATTGTACAAGGTGCAATGACAATAAAGTAAACTAATTCTCTTAGGCTCTTCCAAGCCACCCCTGCCTAACCCCACCTCCATTTTGGTACAATTTTGGCTCAAATGTAGTTGTAAGTTGAGGACTACCTTATCTGAAGACTTGGGCATGGTTCTTGCAGCGCCATCATGCTAATATTGCTCAGGAATAGCCCTACAAATAGAATAAATCACACAAATTAGCAATACATATAAAGCTTCCCCAAACAGAAAATTTGCATAGATAAAATGTTCTCTTGCAATGGACTCAGAAGTCTCAGGGTGGTAATGTGTTCTGACCTAGGCTTTCCCAAAAAGCACTAAGCAGACTACTTGTCCTGGCAAAACCCCTTTTATTAAACAAAGATGAATTTCTTGCATTCATTTTCAGCCGAAGGCCTGGCAAACAGTCTTTCAAGAGTGTAATTAGGAGCACAGACCTTATCTAGCTTGGAGAGCTGCCAAGTAAATATTTTCAAACGCAGTGCTGACAAGGAAGGGCTCAGCACAGAGTCTCTGAGATGCATAGACAGATTTTAACATTGCTGCAATGAACGAATTGTTTCCTGCAAAAGCCCCCTCCCTTTTTGCTCCTCTTTTAATCCCTATGGGAGGGGCCATTCACCGTCCACCTGTGGCCTTACTCCCACATCGACCCTTAGTTTGTAATTGTTCTTTTCTTTTGGCAGCTCTGCGCAGGCTGGGAACCAGGTCCAGCTGTTCCCCCACCTCACTGCTGTCCAACTCTGAAGGGAGCTGATGACAGCCAGACTGCCCTGGCCCCATCTCTGCCTCTGACACAGAGCCCTTGTCCGAGCTTTCCTCAGCCTCCACGACTGGCCCATGTTCCTCCTCAACCTCCTCATTGTCCGACTCTGCTGCCAGCTCTGCTATCCGCCAGCAGGCCACAACTCTGCTGCTAGCGAAGGGCCCCCCGCCCAACTCTGGGGATAAAAGGCAGGGCACAGAGACGAATAGATGTGGGCAGACTTGTTAGCCTGTGTTGAGAGAGAAACTTTTTGCCAGAACTGCTGGTGTTCCTAATAAAGGAATCTTTGAGTTAACTTCAGAGAGTTTGTCATGTTTGGGGAGCTGGGTCAGAACAATAACATAACATAACAACATAATATAAAATATAACTCATACAACATAGCAGACATCTTGAAGAACAGAATCTTGGATTGCATTTTAGTATGGCATTTTTTTTCACCTCTAAATGTTGGTTTTAGTGCTTCCCTTCCCATTAACTGTGTTAAGTATGGTCGGTGGGTCCCATTGAGAGACGAGGCTCAAGTAGTGAACAACAGCTCTTTATTAAGGAGGCAGATTCTGAGACAAAACAGCCTAGCCACGGCAGCCCTTTTTATAGAGCTGGCTGCGGCTAGGCAACCTATGACAGTCTTTTGAGCTTGCTGCGCTTGGTTTTACCCAATCGCGGCAAACCCCATACGAACCAATCAGGAATGCTTATATCGTCCAATCATGGCCCGGCTCTTCCGGACCAATAGGAATGCAGGTCTACAAGCCTGCTAGTATGGAACAAACTGGTCCATTCTAAACTACAAGAAATAAATAAACAAATCCTAAACTCAGAAAGGACAAGTATTTTGCAAACGCCAAGTGACCAGAGATCTCTCTCTTAGGTAGGCTTCTAATAGACTTAAAGTAGTGTTTTTATGGGGTCTTAAGAAGAATGATTCAAGGCAGTCCAGAAGCTGTTATGAGGATGAGGCATTAAGATATGATGACACTCCTCGAGGCTATGATAAATGTGTTTTCCAGCTAAATGATCCAGTTATTAGCATATTTTTCTGCTGAACTTCTTCATGTGCTTATAAAATCATTGATTTTTCAGTATAATATATACACCTTTCTGCCTCTGGCAGAAACTTGACGATCCACTTCTTGAAAATTCTCTACGAGTTAGAAGATGGCACAAATTGCTGTGGTGCATTTCTGACCCTTAGGTTGATGGACATCCTGCTGTCTTTGCTTGCTAAGAGCTAAAGCAGGGGTGTCAAACTCGATTTCATTGAAGGCCGCATCAGGATTGTATTTTACCTCGGGGCACCAGAGTGGGCGTGGTCAGAGTGGGTGTGGTCAGCTCGACAACACTCATGTCAGGTGTGCCTGTGGTGTCCCGAGCCCTCTGCCAGAGAAAACAGGCTCCTGAGCTCCGTTTTCGGCTGCAATGGCCTCCTGTAAGTAACCTTCTGCCAATGAAAACAGAGTTCAAGAGGGCTGTGTGCAGCCCACCCGAGTTCTGTTTTTGCTGGCAGAGACACCGTAGGCCAGTCTTTCACTGTTTCCAGGGTGGCCCTGCAGGCCAGATCTAATCACCCCGTGGGCCGGATCTGGCCCCTGGGCCTTGAGTTTGACACCCCTGAGCTAAAGCAACCCTAACAGGATATGTAGAGAATGAGGTTTCATGCTGAAGACACTGGCATCTAGATGTAATGCTAGAGAGCAGATGCCAGTTTCTATAATGATCAGCTAGGTTAATTTCATTGAGGGCCGCATCAGGGTTGTGTTTGACCTCGGGGGGACTGGGTGGGCGTGGCAAGGGTGGGCGTGGCCAGCTCGACATCACTCATGTCAGGGACACCTGTGGTGGCCCTTGATCTCTGCCAGAGAAAATGGAGCTCGGTGCTTCCCCGTTTCCAGGGTGGCCCTGTGGGCGGTGGTGACAGAGGTGGTATTCAGCAGGTTCTGACCAGTTCTGGAGAACCAATAGCGGAAATTTTGAGTAGTTCGGAGAACCAGCAAATACCACCGCTGGCTGGAGATTTTACACGTATCCTCCCTCTGCTACACCCACCAAGCCATGCCCACAGAATCGGTAGTAAAAAAAATGGAATCCTACCACTGAGTGGTGAGATTCAAAAAATTTAACAACCGGTCCTCTGCCTTAATGATTTCTTCCAACAACCAGTTCGCCAAACTGCTCAGAAAGTTAACAATCGGTTCTCCCAAACTGGTACAAACTGTCTGAATCCCACCACTGCCTGTGGGCCTGAGGGTCAGATCCAGAGGGTCAGATCCAGAGGGTCAGATCCAGAGGGTCAGATCCAGCCCACCGCTGAGCTAGGTGGACAAAAGGCTGGTCTAAGACAAGTACCTATATTTGTGAAATATGGAAAAAGCCAGCTGTGGGCATAGCTGAACAACTGCTAAAATCCTAATATTTACCATTGGCATCTACATATTTTTTTAAAAAACAACAACAAAAAGCAAAGCAAATCCAGTCCAGAATTGTGCAAGTTGAAGCTTCCTGGCAACGAACCCAGAACAATTGGCAGTCTGTGATTTACAACATGACTTCAGACCAGTCGCTTCATGATTGTTCAAAGTTCCAGTGGACTCAAAAAAAAGAGGACTCAGTGCAACCTGGATACAAAGTTCTGATGGTCACCCAACCTTTGGCAGTCACTTCAAGGGCTGAGCAACACAGCCAGATTTACAGCCATTTGCAGCGTCCTGTGATCACATGACCACTTTTTAGAACAATTTTGTCAACAAACAAACAAACCCAAAACCAGGAGTTGCTTCTGGGTTTGAGCAAAACCATGCCCATAGCAAACGATGGGTTCACTTTTAATGAGCAACTCAAAAAAAAACCTTCTAAAATTGGGTCAGTCACATGACCAATCTGTTTTACCACCATTGATCCACACGCTCCATTACAGGTATAACACGAGGAATCCCTGTGTTCTCTTCTCCTCTCCTCTCTTTTCTCCTCTCCTCTCCTCTCTTTCCTCCTCTCCTCTCTTCATTTTCTCCTCTCCTCTCCTCTCTTTTCTCCTCTCCTCTCCTCTTTTTTCTCCTCTCCTCTCTTCTTTTTCTCCTCTCCTCTCTTCTCCTCTCCTCTCTTCATTTTCTCCTCTCCTCTCTTTTCTCCTCT
>NW_020769317.1:29568355-29582491 GCF_900518735.1 Pseudonaja textilis
TCTATTCTATTCTATTCTATTCTATTCTATTCTATTCTATTCTATTCCATTCTACCCTACCCTACCCTACCCTGTTCTATTCTATTCTATTCTATTCTATTCTATTATTCCATTCTACCCTACCCTACCCTACCCTACTATACCATACCCTGTTTTATTCTATTCTATTCTATTTTTGGTTTGCCAAGCATGTTCTAAAATGACTAGTCAGCCCCGAGAGACAGAGAGAGTTGCAGGTATCATATTTTCTTTCTCCAAAACAAATATTTCCCGAGTAAATACAAAGAGGTGCCAAGGAGGGAGGCATATAGTATGGGATTATTAAAAAGAAATGCAAGCGATTCCTATTCATTAAAGCTTGCAAAAGAATTGTTATTAGCTGCAGTGCAACCGCTAGAGCTTCTTGCAATAATGTTAATGAGGATCCAACTGTATGAATGAACATTTCAAGTTAATTCACAACCGTGCCATTAATAAGCCCCGGAGGAGTCAACAGGACGAAGTGATGCTTTCCGCTTCCTCAGCTGAAATCAACAGGCTTCCCTTTGGGGTCCCCTATTCAAGGAGTCTTGTGATCATTGGGGTGTTCTCAAAGGGCAGAGATCTTTTCTGCTTGGTTTTAATAGATACAATGGTTTATTGCATCCAGCGTGGTTGTAATCAAAACTCAGAGAGTCTGAACTACCTTTTCGTCTAAGACATTACAATTGGCAATTCATGGGGCAATCTACTTTACATGCAGCGGAGGGCTGCTGGGGGCTCGCAGGGGTTCGGGAGAACCCCCAGCTAAGATTCTGTGCACTTCAGAGAACCCTCAAATCCCATTCCTGGCTGGCCCCGCCCACTCCACCAGCTGAGGTTTCCCACAGCTTTCATCTAATTAGAAGTAAAAGTTTTCCCCTTCCTCCTGAATCATGCTGTCCAATCCAGGTGCTGGCTGGTTGCTGGGCTACCGGCTGCTCCTCTGGCCAGCCCCCTGTGAAAATGTCCTTGGTTCCCCTAGGAAGATTTTATTGTTTTGGCTACAAATCCAATCTAACATTTTCCCACCTCCCACCACTGTGTGGCAACCCTGAAACCTCAAAAATGGCTTCAGCCAGGCTCACTTCAGAGTTGACATGTAGCTCACCAAGGCTAATGCCTTTCAAAAACAAAGGTGTTACCAGATTTCTGATTATTACTTCTGATGTGAAAAATCCTAAACCAGCAGCTACTAAGTACACTCTAGTTTTTTTAAAAAAAACTAGTCCAAGTAGCTTTTTTGTTTGAAGAACATCTTTATGTCATGTTCAGGCTTTTCTGATATTAGAGCCATTGGTGGTGCAGTGGTTAGAATGCAGGCTAATTCACTGCCCACTGCCAGGAGTTCGTCCTGACCAGCTCAAGGTTGATTCAGCCTTCCATCTTTCCAAACTGGGAAGGACCCAGATTGTTGGGAGCAATATGATAAACACAGATAAACCTCCAAGTGCCCTCAAGGACTCTCTAAAAGAATGCAAATCACCAGATGTCTAAAAGGAATTTAAATTCTTCCATTCCCCATCATTCAGTCAGAGCTGAAGAAGCTTCTTGGATGAGAAGCAAAACGTCTTCAAAAAAAAAAACAAAGTCCAATTGAAAAAGCACCTTTGGGACAAGAGATAACTAAAAATCCCCATATATATTCTCAGTTGTGATCCTAAGTTGAAGACGTTCTTAGCCCTTTGGGAAACTGCTGAATATCCTTCTTGATGAGATCTTTTTCAATGTCTTCTTGTTTTGTTAATTTTGTTTCTTTAAAAAAAAGAATTTGGAGTTTTGTGTTTTAACTTCTTTTGAATAAAATAAAAATAGACTAAAAACAAGATCTTTTCTGTGCAGATGCCATGTCTCAAAAGATAATTTTATTGGTTGGTGGGTTGTTAAGATCACTAACTTCTACCTGATACCCATCCTTTTTCTTGTTATCCCAAAATGGTCATAGCTTAAACTACCATCTTTCATACAAGGAAAGTAAAGGTGAAGAAGGCAGCCTTTGAATCTGTTGGAAGGAAAATCTAGTCCGGTTCCAAGCTGGGAGAAAAATGCTAGAAATAAAATGGAGGCTGACTACAAGGAAAGGTCTCTGTTTATTTGATTTTCCAGAAACTTCAGTGATAGCAGCACATTTCTGGGATGGCTGAGTGAGTGGATGGATTTTTATAGGGTTCTGGGATTTGGTGATTGAGATGCTCCAGGGGGGTTGTGCAATGTAGTGAGCCTTGTGTCTTTTACTATTCTAATGGTGGTGGGTATATCCTATTATGTCCTAAAGGTCATGTCCTGTCCTTGGAATTTGGGGGAATGTAAATTCTTAATCCCATCACCTTCAGCCTTCTGTGGGAGCTGTGGCTGAAGGCATTTTATTTATGAGTAGATTGGTCCAGTCTTCCTGAATGGATACCGAATCTCCATTTCTGAAGACTTTAGGTTTTTGCTTGAGGCCATGGTAGGAAGACGGGGGCTGCTTTCTGCTTTTGTTAAGATTTTCTCCATTTCTCCTTTGGGGAAATATAATATTCTTTTAATATTCCCCAAAATATTTCATTCTCTAGAAGGGCGGGCTTTCCACAAATCAAAATTTGGGACTTCCTTCCACAAAGGTCTACCCCGTTATGCTTGCATAATATGATGCACAATAAATATTAGGAGCGTTGAAACATTGAGTAGTATATGTATTCATCTTTCTTCAGTTCCACTGTCAGACCGTTCACATCAACAGTATGTGCTTGGGTTTGCCTTCTATTTGGGATGCATCCGAAGGTGGATTTTGTAGGCACAATCAGCAACCAGCAACTAGGCATCTCGATTCCACCCTGACATTCTGCCCATTAGATCTACCCATTTGGAATACTGTATCCAGTTTTGGTCACCACGATGTCGAGACCCTAGAAAGAGTGCAGAGAAGAGGAACAAGGATGATTAGGGACCTGGAGGCTAAAAGACATATGAAGAACAGTTGCAGGAACTCGGTATGTCTAGTCTGATGAAAAGAAGAACAAGGGGTGACACGATAGCAGTGTTCCAATATCTCAGGGGCTGCCATAAAGAAGAGGGAGTCAAGCTATTCTCCAAAGCCCCTGAGGACAGGACAAGAAACAATGGGTGGAAACTAATCAAGGAGAGAAGAAACCTAGAACTTAAGGAGAGATTTCTTGACTGTTAAAACAATTAATCAGTGGAACAACTTAACTCCAGAAGTTGTGAATGCTCCAACACTGGAAGTTTTTAAGAAGGAATTGAATAACCATTTCTCTGAAATGGAGGGTGTCCTCTTTGAGCAGGGGATTGGACTAGAATCCCCCAACTCTGTTATTCTGTTAAATATGAAAGCTAAGTAAACATATTACCCACTTGTAAGTAGTAGACTTCCTCCCACAGATATTTTCACTCCACATCTAGTTTTCATAAAAGATGGAAACTTTTATTACAGACTTTTAATGTTAACTTCCCCTGCACATCTGCTCCTATTAAGATATTCCTTATTTGTCCTTTGTTGTTGGTTTATTTGGATTACAGAGGCTGCATCCTAATGAATTTTGATAAGATTTGAGTAAACAAAGCATCTCTATCTGACAGAAGACACTAGAGGGAGAAAAAAAACAACCTTCAGACTGTGTTTAGACCTGGACATGTATTGTTAAATGTGACATGCTCAATTTATCATTAGTTATGAAGTGAAAACGGATGAATACACATTCAATTTAGTTCAGCTGCTTTCTTCATTTATCACACTCTTTCATCGTCCATCATTCCTCTCTCACCCTTTTGATTTCAACAAATAACACACTTTCATAAGTTTAATCTAATTAATCATAATTGTAAGGTAATGTTCCCTTAATGAACCAGACATGGGGCTTTATAAAGTTTACTGCAAATTTTAATAAAATCAGCTTGAGATAGAATCTGCAAATGATCGTATTTTCACCCAAACTACCATTCCTCACCATCCTTTTCTGTTATTGGTTCAGGCTGATAGAAGTAATGATGAATCAATCTCTCGAGTGAACAAGAGCTTCAGCATATTGGAAAGTGTTCATCATTTTATGAGACGAGATATATTTTTAAGGACAAGTTAATTGAAGCAGAAGCGGCGAAGATGATCTGTCCAATGGATTTTTCACATTAGCACTGTGGGGGGAAAAAGCAAAACTTTCTTTATCTGAGGAAGCTATCATAGCTGTGGAGGATTGAGGAACGGGGAAGAGAAGGCAACTATTGAAAAAAAAAAAAAAAGAAGGGTTGTAATACTTATTAATTTCTCATTCAATGAAATGGAAGGTTTAATCTCCTGATCTCCTAGGACTTTGATCCTGAAAAGCTGCATATTTTAAAGGATAGTGAAAGTCGATGGGTGCTTCTTCATTTCCTATGAGATTAAAACATCTTATGAGAATAACAGAGCTGGGAGGAACCTGAGAGGTCTTCTAGTCCAGCCCCTGCTCAAGCAGGAGAACCTATACATCCCAGACAAGTGACTGTCCAGCCTCTTCTTAAAAACCTCCAGTGATGGAGCACCCACAACGTCTGAAGGCAATCTGTTCCACGGGTTAGTTGTTCTACTCACTGTTAGGAAATTTCTCCTTAATTCCAGATTGCTTCTCTCCTTGATTAGTTTCTGTCCATTGCTTCTGGTCCTGCCTTCAGGTGCTTTGGAAAATAAATAGGTTGACCCTTCTCTTCTCTGTGTAGCATCTCAAATATTGAAACACTGCTATCATGTCACCCCTAGTCTTTCTTTTCACTAGACTAGACATACCCAATTCCTTCAACTGTTCTTCATATCTTTTAGCCTCCAGCCCTCTAACTGTCTTTGTTGCTCTTTTCTGTACTCTTTCCAGAGTCTCAATGTCTTTTTTATGATATGGTGATCAAAACTGGACGCAGTATTCTAATGTGGTCTTACTAAGGCTTCGAAAGGATAACTTCATAAGGATGTGTATAAAACAGTTACCTGGGCATCTTTATGGCATGGTTAAGGAAATGTGGAAAATAAATTTGACTTCTCTTCTCGTATCTCCAGTTCTTACCCCTTTTGTTCAGTTGTTAAGTCATGTCCGACTCTTTGCAACTTCATGGACCATAGCATGCCAACCTCCCCCATCTTCCACTGTCTCCAAGAATTTACCCAAATTCTTGTTCATTGTGTCAATGGCTTTATCTAACCATCTCATCCTCTACTGTTGCCTTTCTCTTTTTGCCTTTCATCTTCCCCAACATCAGGGTCTTCTCTTCTCATTTGGTGGCCAAAGAATTTGATCTTCAGCTTCAGGATGTGTCCTTCCAAAGAACACTGTGGTGACTCGGAGTGTTAACACAAACGTAACAAAATCCAAAACGTAAATAAATGTCCTTTAATGCCTCCAACTTGGCCCCACTGTTCCATAATTCTCAGTTGGAGATAAAACTTACTCAAAAATAGTTTTTAATGAGCAGACAGGGGTGAAATAAAAAACCCAAAACAAACTACAATGAAGGAAATTCCACAACGGACCAGGATAAGTAATTACCAACTTCAAAGAGATAACAAGGCAGAGTCTGTTGGAAGGATGCCAACCAAGATAACTTCAGCCCAAAATAACAGGTCTCTCTTATATACTAGTCTCCCCAGCTGCAACTAATGAAGAGGATCATGGCCGCTTCCTCTCTCATAAGCCAAGTTGTTGCCTTTTCCGTTCCTCCCTGCGTGTCCTAGGATGAAGAGGGGATGAGCCTGGGTCTTCCTCTGACTGCCCAGGCACCCTCTGCCCTTCCCCAGCCTCCTCCACAACCTCCAGAGCCACACCTCCACTTCCTGTCAGCTGTTCCTCCTCTCCCTCAGCATCCGACTCTAACAAGGGCATGACAAACACTCAGGATTTATCTCCTATATCTTATCCCTTTGTTTAATTCTGCTTTTCTGGTTACTTCAGTAATTTCCCCCCCAACTTTATGCTAGGCAATCTTGTCGGTGACATTGCGCTGCTCAATTTGTCCTACATTTCTCCTTCTCATCCTTGGGTGAAACAGAAAAGATCCTTCAAATTCTCTGAAGCTGTTACGTTCTTTGGGATGTTCGTGGTTTTGGCTCTGTAATTACGGAAGTATCATCCTAAACATGCTCAGATGGTATCTGTTTGGCATTGGTCTAGCCTTGGGAAGAAACTTTTTTGCAGAAAGGCCTGTACTTCTAATTAGCCACACCCACCAAGCCAAGCCACGCCCACAGAACCGGTAGTAAAAAAATGTGTGAATCCCACCACTGACTGGATATAATGAAATTCTAGGTCAGTGATGGCTAACCTTACTGTCCTCGCGTACCAAAAGTGCCAGCACCCATAAGGCAATGCATGCTGGGGCCCCACACACCCAAACAGTAGCATAAAAATGATATGTAATCATATTCTTACAAATATTGTACAAATCGTCCAGGAACCTCCCCTGGTTCAGAAAACTAGGGAAATTGAAAGGAAGTGGATAGTTCCACCACAAGCGGTATATTTTATGGTAAAGTAGATAGAGGTTTTAAATAGAGGAAAGGTTTTACTTGCTATTCCATCAACCTTCTCTTAAAGCCAGCAGATGTACACTCTAAAGCTCACCCCATGGGACAGTGGGGTGATGACATCATCTAGGTCGCTGCCGATTGCTGAATACAAGCATAATTAATTTTTTTTTTCCCCTCCAACAAAACAGCCCTGGATCTTACCACAAATCAATTGGCTCTCCTAGCCAAAAACGCACCGACTCTATTTTTGAGCTCAATGAAAACAAAATCGATGTAGGCCAATTATGGCCCATCTCATTAGAGTATGCAAATGCCGTGCAGTACAAATCTGAAGCTTCCCTCAACCTTCTCTCTTTTCACCCTTCATTGTAGCAGGACAGGACCCAATGTTGTGTTTCAGCAGCGGCAGAAGGAAAAGAAATGAGATGTGGCAAGGCTGCCCTCTAGCTGTGGTGGCTAATATTGGCGCATGCTGGCAAGTTTTTCCCCTGCTGGATTCCAAAGAAATGACAAGAAGGTTTTCCAGAAGAGGTTGATGGACAAGCAAAAATTTGCTTTGCATTCTGTCCCTCGGTAATCCGGTACTTTTGACTCTTGAAATGTGTTTCAGTTGACATTGTGTGTTTCCTCTTGTATGCCATTATCCTTCCACTGCCACGCACAAGTGTATCGGAAACATATTTCTGCTATTCTATAGTTAGGGGTGTCAAACTCAAGGCCTGTGGGCCAAATCTGGCCCAGAGGGTGCTTAGATCTGACCCCTGGGGCCACTCTGGAAACAGCAAAGGACTGGCCCGCAGTGCCTCTGCCAGCAAAAATGGAGCTCCTCCCAAGCTCCATTTTTGCTGGCAGAGGGTTGCAGGAAGCCGTCGCAGCCGAAAACGGAGCTTGGGAGCCCCTTTTTGCTGGTAGAGTGCCCCCAACACAAGTGATGTTGAGCTGTCCATGCCCCCTGGCCCAGTGATGGGATTCAAAACTTTTTACTACTAGTTCTGTGGGTATGGCGTTACTTGGTGGGCATGGCTTGGTGGGCATGGAAGGGGAAGGATACTGTAAAATCCCCATTCCCTCCCCACTCCTGAGGGAAGGTTACTGCAAAATCTCCATTCCTTCCCCAGCCCACTAACCTGCTTTCCAGCTCCGTTCTCCTGTGCAGGGCAACAAAAGAAGACCCAGCCAATCAGCTGGGATTCAGGAGGCAGAGAATAGATGGGGGCAGGGACAGTCAGAGGTGGTATTTGCCGGTTCTTTGATCTACTCAAAATTTCTGCTACCGGTTCTCCAGAACTGGTCAGAACCTGCTGAATACCACCTCTGCCCTGGCCACACACACCCATACCACTGAGGTCAAACACAACCCTGATGTGGCCTTCAATAAAATCAAGTTTGACACCCCTGCTATAGGTAGTCCTTGATTTATGACTGTAGTTGATCACCACCCCCCAAATTTCCGTGCTAATCCTGACAGTTAAGTATGTTTTGCCCCGTTTTTCTTGCCACAGTTAAGGGAACCAATGCAGTTGTTAGGGCTTCCCCCAGTGATCCTATGAGCTGAGACAATGCAACTGTCATAAGTACATGCCAGTTGCCAAGCTTCCTAATTTTCATCCTGTGTTCACAGCTAGCCGCAATGGTCCCAAGTATGGAAACTGGTTGTTAGTTCTCTTTTTCTGTGTCATTGTAACTTTGAATGATTATTAAACAGATGGGTGTAAGTTGAGGATTACCCAAGATATTTAATTAGAAACCACCTTGCAAATCAACACATTACTGCCTATGTCCTGTAAGCAGGAGGTACATACAATCACTGATAGACACTCACGGTGCACTACGCAGGTTTGAGTGTGTGTGTGTGTCTTTGAGTCATTGTTGACTCTTGCTAACTGCCTCACCAGTTGCCAAGTGCTGAAAATGTGGTTTCATGACCACAGACAGGTCAGCTGTTGGAACTGGGCTAAAAGTAACTTTCAAGGTACTTCAACAGTTGTAACTTCAACAGTTACGACTTACAAGTCTCTATTATTGAAATCATAGCTTTCAAACTACTTGAATGGAAGCTGGGATTGTGACCCAAATATCCAGCTGTGTATTGCTTAGTATCTGAAGAAGCAAATCAGAGAAAGAAGCAGTTGTCTATGAAATGCCATTTTTTTGTCATTATGCTGCTCATCTTCATTGAACTTGACAATCCCTTAAATATTCTAAGTATAAACTTTTCATATGCGCTGTCTCCGACGTATTCTTGGCATCACCTGGCATGATAAATAATTCTAATAGCGCAATCTTGGAACATGCTGGAATTTCTAACGTGTATATACTATTGAAACAGCAACGTCTACTTTGGCTTGGGCATGTCGTGAGGATAGCCGATGGGTGGACTCCGAAAGACCTCCTGCATGGAGAATTAGTGCAGGGAAAGCGCCTTAGAGGGAGACCACAGCTGCAATATAAAGATATCTACAAGAGGGATCTAAAGGCCTTAGGAATGGACATCAACAGCTGGCAAACCTTGACCTCTGATTGTTCAGCTTGGAGGCTAAAGACACAGCATGGCCTTCTCCAATTCGAAGAGACACTCATTCAGCAGGATGAAGCAAAGAGGCAGTCCCAGACCCAGCGAAATCTGGGGGCTGGACAGGGGCAGACTGTATCTGTCCTCAGTGTAGAAGGGATTACCACTCTCAAATTGGCCTTTTTAGCCACACTAGATGCTGTTTTAGGACCTCTTTTCAGAGCACGATACTATAGTCCAGGGGTCCCCAACCACTGGGCCACAGACCGGTACTGGTCCGTGGAACATCTCCTACCGGGCTGCTGGTTTGCTGGGCGCCGCCATCTTGTTTGACGAGAAAGTGCTTCCGGGTGAGCTTTTCCGGTTGGAAAGCGGCGTTTGGGTCCTGAAGGAATCCTCGCGCCTTAGTTTCATCAAAGGGGGGGTGGCTTCGAACAAAACTAAGGCACGAGGATTCTTTCAGCACCCAAGGCAAGGCGAGCCGAGCGACCGTCCCGAAGCCATCCCGAAGCGAAGCCCATCGACAAAGGTACAAAGGGGGAGTTGAAGGTGTTGGGGAGAAGCAGGGGACGGCTGGCTGGCCGGTTGCTCGGCTCGCCTTGCCTTGTCAGGCGTGCTGATGCCGGTACCGGGCCGCGGATCATTTTGTGATGCCAGTACCGGGCCGTGGCACAAAAATGGTTGGGGGCCGCTGCTATAGTCCTATTGTTTCTTTTATTTATTTATTTTAATTTTTCTTATATGTATCCATGTATTCATAACTATGTTTTTACTTATACCTATTATCTTGTAAGCAATTGACAAATAAAAAAATAAAAATAGTCTCTTGAGACCGAAGGATGCCAATTAATTCCTAAGTACCGTATTTCCCCTAAGATGACCCACCTTGAAAAGGAGTCCTATGATGTTTTGAGCGCGTGTGACCAGATTAAGCCCCACCCACAAAATTAGACCTAGTTAAGATCCTCCCCACCCCCAGGTTGCAGGGGGTGGGGCGAGGCACACAGGTAAATAAGCTAGGGTGGGGGTCACCTACTCACCAGGCCTCACACACCCTGACACATCCCTTGCCTTCTTCTGTGGCCACTTGCCGCCATTCGCACTCATTGCCCTGGCCTCTGTTTCGCGTTCAGGTGCCTTCTGGCAGGCGAAACAGAAGCCAGGGCGATGCGTGCA
Organism: Pseudonaja textilis; assembly: GCF_900518735.1. The sequence continues at coordinate 29,578,549 of NW_020769317.1, forward strand.
AGTGGCAGCAAGCGGCCACAGAACAAGTGAGCCAGCAGCAGGCTCCTGCTGGGCAGGGCTGTTGGTGCCACCACCGCGAGGTGAGTCAATAATTAGAACCCTCCAAAAAGAAGGCTTAGCTGTTTTGAGGGGGTGGGGGTGGGGGTCAAAAGAAAATAAGAACCAGCCTTCTTTTTAGAGAAACACGGTATGTGCATGCTCATCTTTGGACATGAATAAAATCAGGTTGCAACACCCCCATCTAGTGGATTTATTCATTTTTATGTCATGCTGTGAGATTTCTACTTAAAACATTTGGTCACGTGCTTTACGAAGCAACTGGCATCTTCAATGGCCGCAGTACTTCTGTGTAGGAACACAATTTCATTGCCAAATTGGAGTACACCTTGGAAACACCTTCCTTAAGACCAGCAGACTGGCCATCCCAGAACAGGCAAAGGTTTCAGGATGAAATCTTTTCTAGGAACGGTCTATTTTCCTGGCCTTAGAAAATATCTGTCAGTATTGAAACTCGGTTCTAATTCACTTCTGTAATCCTAATGTTGCAAAGGCTGTTCACCACAATATGCGCTACAAAAATGTATGCAATTGTGCCCAAAATTTCCATTGCTAACCAAGAATGAGTTTTGACCCATTTTAGGACCTTTCTTGCCACAGTTGCTAAGTGAATCACGGCAGCCATTAACTTAACAACAGGGATGTGAATCTGGCTTCCCCGTTGACTTTGCTGGTCAGGTGGTTGCAAAAGGTGACCCCCCACAGGACCCTGGGACTCTGAAACTGTCATAAATACAGGCCAGTTGCCAAAGCGGTCAAATTTTGATCATGTGACCCTGCGGATGCTGCAACTGTCGTAAGTATGAAAAATGGTCATAAGTCATTTGTTCAGTGCCATTGTAACTTCAAACTTAAAATGAAAAGTTGTTGAGGATATTTGTACAAAATCATGTAGATATTAATTCCTCTCTCCAAATACTGCATACATTTGTCAAATGTTAAACACACCCTATTGGTGAATTGTGCGCCAAATGTATAGCAATTTCAAAAGAACTCAAAAGTCTAGTTTATTTAGATCAAGAGTTGGGACCTTGGAGGTCATCTAGTCCAACTCCCCCACACACAAGCAGGAGACCCTACACCATTTCTGACAAATGGCAGTCCAATCTCTTCTCGAAAGCTCCAGTGATGAAGCTCCCACAACTTCTGAAGGCAATTTTTGTTCCGTTGATTGTTGTCAGAAATTCCTTATTTCCAGGTTGAATCTCCTTGATCAGTTTCCATCCATTATTCCTTGTCTGGCCTTCAGGTGCCTTGGAAAATAGTTTGACCCCTTCCTCTCTGTGGCAGCCCCTCAAATATTGGAAGACTGCTATCCTGTCTCGCCTGGTCCTTCTCTTCCCTAGACTAGCCATGCTCAGTTCCCGTAATCATTCTTCCTATATTTTAGCCTCCAGTCCCCTCATCATCCTGGTTGCTCTTCTCTTCAATTTTCCTAGAGTCTCGACATCTGTTTGATGAACAAAGCTTGGGTTTTTTCCAACAAGATGGAACAAAATGGAAAGATTCATCTACAGGGTTCAATAATTATCTTTCAACCGTGTAATTTTCATTTCTCCTAGGGAAGTCAGTGGAGGAAAATTCCCCATTAACGCTGAGGAGGAACAGTGGGATGCGGCAAAACGGGTACCAATTATTTTAACTGACAGTAGCATCCATAGAACGCAGAGGTAATTGGTTAAAAGTTGGAAAGATGTCTGAAGCAATAGAGCCACCTTCCCCACCTTCACAATAACCGTAGCAGAAGGTTGACATCACACAGTGCTCATCCTAGCCAGCTGTTCCAGATGCTGATGCTGCTGAAGGCCAAAGGAGTTGGCTATATTTAACCTGGAAAAGACCCAGCCTTATAGTTGATGGCCATCTTCAAACATTAAGATGAGCTGCTGCACAGGTGCCACACCCAGCTTGGTTTCTGGACAGGACCCAACCATTGAGTTATACAACTAACTGTTGAGAAGAGTACCTCCAGAGCACTCATTCCATAGTAAGCATAAATGTTTTGGAACTGCGATTCTGTTAGGTGTCTAGAAATTGGAAAATCATTGAATTTCCAGTTCAGTTTGTATCCAACAGTCTCCTTATATCCAGAAAAGCAAAAGAACACATGCCACTCAGCTACCCAAAAAGAGGTTTATTTATCAAAAATCAAAACAGTTAATTGGCAAAATGGGGCAGAAGGCAGGGAAGAGACATAAATAACAGACAACCAATAAAAAAAAATAGAGGACGATCACAACAATCTACATTACTATATCTATAAACCAAAGGGCACAGAACTTTTCAGAGCCATTAGAAACAACAACATGGACAATACAAAGAGAGTGCCTTTTTGTTATTTGAGACTTAACCTGTTTACAGACAATGCCATCTCGTTTCAGACCCCCTATGAATATCACTGGTTGTAAGTCACCAGTTCACACAATCACACACATCACACAAACTTTTTGTACGAACACATAAGCTCAATCCTAGGAAAAAACAAAGTTACTGCTAGTTAGAAATATAGAATTTATTTCAATGTACAGTAAGGCAACAAGTCATATTTCTCAAACAGTAAGTGACAAATATACATAAAGGCTGCCAACACAATCCAGGAAAGAAAAGCATTGCATTCAATATTTCTTTTGACTGGTATTACATGTATGTAGGCATATTCTATCCATCTTTTGATATTTTACTAATCAAGGGAGCAGATAGATCTGCAGACTGGAGCTTGTTAAGTCCCCATTTTCTTTTTAGGCAAGATGAAAAGCAAAGAATTGTTCAGTTTTAGAAGCATCTTTTGAAAAACAGCTATGGGGAGGGAATTATAAGTTTCTCACTCCAACTTCTAAGTACACTCTTAATTATTCCTATGATTTATTCCTTCCCATGAACCTTTCATTACCAATACCAGCAACAAAAACACAACTCAGCAAAATGAGTTTGGAAATGCCTGACCATCTATTCAAACAAACACACAACAACCCAGTGTAGCCAGGGAAAACTATTTGTTCAAACTTTCTCCAATCACTTAAAAAGATAGAATAACCATTATTTGTACAATTAAATAACTTGATTTTTAACATCGTTACATACATTCCCTTTGGACAGGAATTGCACCCATTTTAGCTACTGGGATTTTTGATTCTGATTCAAGCTGGTTTTCCAGACACCAAGAGTGGAATTCACTGGTGAGCATCAGAAAAGCAAGAAAAATGCTTATCGTTGTTTTTTTTTTCTCTTTTTGAATTGCCCACGCTTTAAGTTTTCTTATTTATTTACTATAGGGGAAAATCCACCCTTTCTGACAGTGAACAAATATGAGACACATCCACTGAGAGCTCAGCCCGAGTTTTTTGTGCCATTTGATGGTGTTCCGTTTCCTATGATGACCTTGCTGTAGTTTTTCTGCTCCTCTTCCTTAAAAGTTTCCTTCACTTTGGCTCTTTTCAATCCTCCATCCCTTAAAAGAATGAAAGGGAAAAGCAATGAAATACGGTCATCTACCTAAAACAATATGCTATTGAGGAGGTTTGGTTGGCGTCACAACTCTATGAAGAAGGCAAGTCTAGTTAAGATGTCGATCATCCATCTCCAGTTTGGTCACATCTGTACGAGTCTACTGTTATTTGTTGTGATGCCAGGCCACCCCAGAGGAGTGTTCAGTAACTGCAATTATTGCAAAAGAAGATGGTGGCTTCCTGGTATGCTTTGGCTACTGAGATTAGTGGCATATAAATTAGACAGACTATAAATAGTTGGACGAAAGATAAATGGATGATAAACAGATGGATGATAGCCAGATGACTACCGGTAGAAGATGGATGATGGATGGATGGGATAGATAGATAGATGATAGATAGATAGATAGATAGATAGATAGATAGATAGATAGATAGAT
>NW_020769317.1:29582501-29663631 GCF_900518735.1 Pseudonaja textilis
GATAGATAGATAGATAGATAGATAGATAGATAGATAGATAGATAGATAGACAGACAGACGATAAAGACAGAGATAGATATAGACAGACAGACTATATAGAAACAGGCAGGCAGGCAGACATAGAAAAGGCAGACATGGATGAATGGGTGGGTGGGTGGGTGGGTAGATGGATGGATGGATGAGACACAGAGACATAGATCTGCCCCATTTTATGACCTTTCTTGATTCAGTTGTTAAGTTAGTAACAAGGCTGTTAAGTGAATCTGGCTTCCCCAATGACCTTATCGCAAGGTCAAAAAAAGTGAACGTATGATCCCAAGACACTACAACTGTCATGAATATATGCCAGTTGTCAAGTGTCCAGAAAAATCACATGACCCTAGGGATGTTGCAGCGGTCGTAAGTGTGAAAAATAGTCCTAAGACAGTTTATTCAGTGCTGCCGTAATTTTGAACGGTAACTAAACAAATGGTTGTAAGTCAAGGACTACCTGTACAGTAACGTCCTGCTTTACCAGACCATACAGTCAGAGGACCTGTCTGGTTTTCCCCAAAGTCCAGGAAATATAGAATTACTTCGTTTACATCAATATGACATCATTATTGAAACTTTAAGAGCCGTGATGGCACAGGGGTTAGAATGCATTATTGCAGGCTGATTCTGCCCATTTCCTAACAGTTCGATCCTGACCGACTCAAGGTTGACTCAACCTTCCATCCTTCCGAGGTGAGTAAAATGAAGACCCAGATGATTGGGAGCAATATGCTGACTCAGTAAACCGCTTAGAGGGGACTGTAAAGCACTATAAAGTGATATATAAGTCTATGTGCTATTGCTATTGCAATCATTTGTATGGTAACGCAACTTGCAGTTGCCTAATGTGGTAAGTTTCACTTACAAATCTTAAATGCCTTATTCACTCTGCAAGTCTGTTATTCTGGGAGTGTGCCTGAATAAAAATGCCTGTGCTTCATACCTAAAATCAACTAAATGTGAATGTTAAATAAAGGCTTCTTATAAAGAGAATGATACAGAAAATACAAAGTTTCTTGACGGTGTCATTCAGATCACTAGATTAATATCCTTCTATCTGTAAGCAATCTTGATTTATGATCTCCTCATTTTACATCCTCCAAAGCATCTCTGGATTGTTCCACTCAACTCAGAAATGGTCAATTTACGATACAACAATATTGCTTGCTGGGTTAAAGTAAAGTTGGGTAAGTACTGTACGTACTATGTATCTACATTTGTAAATTTCTAACTTATAATTGTAGCCAAACCCACAAATAATTTGATGGCAGAGGGAGATTTGCATGAAAAGTTTCACCCCATCCTTCTACTGGTGTCATTATCATCACTGTCCCAAGATCAAGAATGTTTTTTTAAACAGTAAAGTTGATCCAGAAAAGGCTGTCCAACCCAGGGTAAGGGCCTCACTCCTTCTCTAAAACGTCTTTGTTTTCCATTAAAACAGCAGAATCTTTTTCCTTACCAGGGTAATTCAGTAAGGCCTCCTTGGAGAGCAATAGCAGATTTCACCCGGTTGGCAAATTCAACAGCATCTTCTCCTTCCTGTATATAAATGAACAAAAGACGATAGAATCCAATCATCGATGCAATAGCAAAAAAGTAATTCGCAGCCAAGAGGAAGTAGAGCTCAGAAAGCAGAAAGGTTTCTGGATGGGTCACTCTCATAAGCTGTCGTGACCCTCAACAACAGAAATGGGACATACCTTTCTTGTCACAGGTGGCAGGTACCACACCTGGCACACAATGGCCCAGCTAGTCATAATTCGCAGGAGGTAACTCACAATGTTATACTTGCTGCTGTTCCAGAAGGCGTCACCAAACCGTGGGTCATACTGCAACAGAAAGGAGAGCTTGAAGGGTCCAGCGTATACTCAATGCCATCATATAAGAAGCTGCTCCGTAACACGTCCACCAACACGACAACTACAGCACTTCTGAACTGTGTGCTTGAGAAATAAACAAATAGCTAAGGGGTCTTTGGTGCTCTGTGAGCTTGGTTGTTTTTCTTGCTGACGTTTCATTACCCAAGCTAGTAATATCATCGGTCCTAGCAAAAGAAAGGGGTTTGCTCTCATTTTATATTCTGGTGGCTTGCCCTGTCACTGTTGGTGGGGGTGGTCTTGGAGGTACTCTGGTTGGGCTGTTTCCTATAAGCATGTTTGGCAGCCCCTTGAACCTGCAAGATCACTCCTCCCACCAACACTAACAAGCCATAGAATATAAATGAGATTGACAGGACCCGTAGCTAGCCTTGCATTCCTGGTGCACTAGGTAGATGTAACAGGCAAGAGAGGCAGTTCTTCTAAAAATCCCATGTAGGCAGATGAACTAGATGAAGAAATGAACTCCACAGGAGGACTAAGATAGAGCCAAGGTGGTGCAGTGGTTAGAGTGCAGTACTGCAGGCTACTTCTGCTGCCTGCCGACTGCCTGCAATTTGGCAGATCGAATCTCACCAGGCACAAGGTTGACTCAGCCTTCCACCCTTCCAAGGTGGGTAAAATGAGGACCCAGATTGCTGGGGGCAATATGCTGACTCTGTAATCCACTTAGAGAAGACTGTAAAGCACTGTGAAATGGTATATAAGTCTAAGAGCTTTTGCTATTGAGATTGGCTACAATAACAGAACCTTGCAAGTCTGATTGCGCAGTACCTCTTCTTCCTCCTTACTTTTCAATGAATTAGGGAGATACCATCTAAGCCACTTCCAAACTTTATCTGGACATTCCTAACTTTCAAAATGTTTTATCCTTCAGCCTGCGTATTTCCATCCTGGCCAACCTCCTTATTCTCTTCACATACCTTGATTGCTACAGGATAGATGGTGGCTCCTATTTCAAAGCTCCCCTTTTTGAACATCATAACTGAAGTATTGTTTATGCAGGTGCCTGGACGAGAGAGAGAGAGAGAGAGAAAGAGAAAACGAGATAAACAAGTGCTTCATGTCAAAATATATGTAAATAATGAATGGCATAATTTGAGACCTAGCTTCTCTCGAGATGCTGCATCATGCAGAATGGAGTTCAAACAAACACAAATTCAGTTTTCCTCTGGACCACTAACTGAATGTGGGGAGGGAGGGAGGGAGGGAGGGAGGGAGGGAGGAAGGAAGGAAGGAAGGAAGGAAGGAAGGAAGGAAGGAAGGAAGGTAGGAAGGTAGGTTGCATGCATTTGTGCATGCACTCTTCTACCTAGTTTGAAATTCTCCATACCTCTATATGAACTTCTAAACTGAACTCATGCTAACCTGCCAATATCCAGTCAAGGGACAGCACGCACAAGATCAAATATAATACTACTAGGATGCTGAGTTAGTTCCTCAGAGTTGATATCAGTTTTTGCCCCCGTTTGTGAAAAACCGCCAGATAAACAAATGTTTTAATTTTATCCTTGCCTCTAAAAAGCTGCAAATATTCCCCTTCCCCCAATCTTTTCTTTCTCCAAAGCACAAGTGATCGCATAACATTAAGGTGTGCATATGAAGGGGAAAAAAATAATTCACCCAGACAAGATTATAAAGAACCACCCAGAAAGATGTGGTGGAGAAATGTACATTCTGGTCTTTGGATTTTACCTTCTGGAAATATTAGGATGGGCAATTTGTCCTTGTTAGAAATGTGTTCCCTTAGTCTAAAAAAAAATGTGAGAAATATATTAGGCATTCCCTGAGAATACAGGAGAGACTTTCATAATTCAACAATCAAGAGACCCCAGCCTGTTCCATTTTCTTCTTCCTGCCTTTCAATTTCCATACAAGGCAGACAGAGAGAGTGAATGCAAGTTACAAAATGAAGTCCAACATATAACTCTTAATTTGGGAGATTAATATAGTTCTTGAGTTATAACCAGGATGAGAACTAGAAATTACAATATTAGAAGCAAAGAGATGAGACTCGCGGCTGCTGTTTACCATAACACAGAATGAGAAATCAGAATAACAGAGTTGGAAGGGACCTTGGAGGTCTTCTAGTCCAACCCTCTGCCCAAGCAGAAAATCCATATCAGACAAATTGATCTTCTTGAAAACCTCCAGTGATGGAGCATCCACAACTTTTGGTGGGAAGCCATTCTACTGATTAATTATTCTCACTGTCAGGAAATACCTCCTTATTTCAAGGTTGGATCTCTGCTTGATTAGTTTCCATCTTGCTGTTCTGCCTTCAGGTACTTTGGAGAATAGGTTCACTTGCTCTTCTCTGCGGCAGTTGCTTAAATATTGGGAGACTGTTTTCATGGCACCCCTAGACTTTATTTTCATTAAACCAGGCCCAATTCCTATACCCAGGACTTACACCCAATCATTCTTCATGTTTTAGCCTTTATTCCCCTATTCCAGGGGTGTCAAACTCAAGGCCCAGGGGGCAGATCCAGCTTGCGGGGTGCTTAAATCTGCCCCACAGGGCTGCCCTGGAAACAGTGAAGGACTGGCCCCTGAAGTGCCTCTGCCAGGTAAAATGGAGCTTGGGAGGGTAGCACACAGCCCCCTCCCAAGCTCCGTTTTCACTGGCAGAGGATTGCAGGAGGCCATTGCAGCCATAAACAGAGCTTGGGAGCCCTCTTTCGCTGGCAGAGCACTCGGGCACCTTGGACACAAGTGACGTCGAGCTGGCCACACCTACTCTGGCCACATGCCTCCTGCCTGCCCCCCCCCCCAAAGTCAAACACAACCCTGATGTGGCCCTCAATGAAATCGAGTTTGACACCCCTGCCCTTTTCCAAAATTCCTTTTTTTAGCATTTCAAAACGGGCAGTCTAACGTGTCCTTCGTAACCTTTCCCTGGGTTTCCTGAAAGCATTTTCTGAATTTGACGGATTAGCAGGGAGGGAGGAAAGAAACTCTACCTTTTTGTCACCAGGTGGCGATCTTTCATTTCCGAACGCTCAAACCATACGTGAGGAGAGGCCTTAACTGTGGCTCTCTGAATGACACCCATCAAACCTCCATGAGCCTGTCCAACCTGTAAAATTCATCCATACCAAACAAAAACAAAAAGGAACAAATAAATAAAAATGGCAATTAAATAGCACAAGTTTCTTCAACCCCTTAAGAAGTACAGCTACATTACAGGTAGTCTTCAACTTACAACCATTCATTTAGTGACCGTTCTAAGTTAGAACAACACTGGAAAAAAGTGACAATCATTTTTCATACTTACAACCATTGCAGCCTCGCCATGGTCACGTGATCAAATTTGGATGCTTGGCAACTGGCATGTATTCATGACAGTTGCAATGTCCCGGAATCATGAGGTCCCCTTTTATGACCATCACACAAGTAAATTCAACGGGGAAGCCAGATTCATTCAACAACTGTATTACTAACTTAACAACTGCAATTTAAAAATTATGGTTAAAAAGGTGGTAAAATGCGGCAAAACTCACTTAACAACTGGCTTAGCAACAGAAATGTTGAGCTCAATTGTTTGTGGTCGTAAGTTGAGAACTGCCTGTACTATACTCGAAGGCACCCAATTTAGAGAAAGTCGTAACATTTGGAGCTGCCTCATCTGGGAAGCTCTGGAGACAATAGATGGGATCGTTGTGGAGTAAATAGGAGGCAGGAAGATTAGATGTTTCCCCACTTTGAGTTGACATGTGTGCGTGTTTTTCATTTAGTGACCATTTCATGTTATAATGGCACTATGATCTTTGCACATATGACCATCATAACATTCCCGATGGTCACATGATCCCAAAATTTCTCAAACTCACTGCATTTACTTAAGACAGAATAATTAAAAAGAACACATAGAACTCAACTGATTAATCTGTTAATCAATTTCAATGATAAAATCCTTAGAATTTGCATTTAGTGCTCTAATTAAATTCCACACTCCTTACAACTGATGCTACCACTTCAATTTTGTTTGTATAAAAATGTTAAACTGTAATCAGGGCAGTATGAACAATTTGCAAAGCACGCTGACAGTTGCTAAATATAAAATAAAGAGTCAAATATTTCTATCCAAATTGGCCAGCAAATAATAACACAAAGTGTGGTATATTTCATGTCACTGCTACATTTCCTTTACATAATTTATTTAAGCATCACTCCCTTTTCCCCCATATTTTCCCCTCAATTCTGCGCAATTCTTGGAAACCAGGAAATGATTAAGAGTTGTCGATTTTCGATTAAGTTTGCAGTGACAAAATTCTCAAGATATTGTGACATACCATTGCATAACAGCCATCATTTGTCAAGATTATAACATCTATCGGAGACGTGTGATTGGCTACACAAATTCCACCCTTCTGGGGTCGGTTCTCCCTGCAATGACAGGACATGTGATTCGCAACAGTGTGGTAAAACAGCCATCCCATAACTCCTCTACATTTGAAGATTCCACTGCTATTACTTAAAAAAGTGTCATTTTTCATGTTTTAAGTAGTTTCTAATGCTTTTCCTGTGAAAAGAAAAATTTGAAGAAAGTAAATGAGTTCACTTTGATGATGTACAACTTTTTCCCCCACTTCTCAGAATACATAAATAATAATTTTATGAAATTTTAGATAACCGGATTCTAACCAGCAAGTCCAACCAGTACCAAGAATAACGAGAATTTCAGTGACTGGGCGGGGGGGTGGGGGGGACTAGAGGAGGAAGTTTATGTATGTCACCTTAAACTTTTAGAGGAAAGACAAGATTTAAGCCAATAAATAACAAACAACAGATTAATAAATAAACTCTATTGAATTCTACTGTATAGTGCAATATTAATGCAGCATCAGAGTTTTTCAATTCAATGTACAGAATGTGAAGGATGTGTGTTTGTGTTTATTTTTATAGTCATAATGTACACTGAAGATGGTATTTAATTTCATTGTCAATTGTGCAATGACAATAAAGTAAATTAAACTAAACTAAACCTGTTCAGCAAGCGATAGCCGCCAAAGAAAGATACAGATGTATTTCCCTTTATAATGAAGGTGAACTGTAACTAGATATATTGTTAAAGAAAGAAGTTCTGATTGAGCTGTTCGGGTACAGGTCGTCCTTGACTTACAAATTTTTGTTGTTAAGGAAGAGAGTCGTGCCCCGTTTTCTTCCTATAGTTGTTATGTGAATCACTGCAGATAGTCGCAACAGTTAAGTGAATCTGGCTTCCCCATTGATTTTGTTCGTCAGGGGATTGCAAAAGGGGATCACATGACCCCTGGACACTGCAACAGAAATTCATGCCAGTGCCAAGCATCCATAGTTTAACCACTTGACCATAAAGATGCTGCAAAGGTCACAACTGTAAACAGAGGTCACTTTTTTCAGTGCTATGGTAACTTCAAACGGTCACTAAGCGAATGGTTCTTAAGTCAAGGACTACCTGTAATCCAATGCAGCAGCGAAGAGGGAATTTTTCAGGACAAGTTCTGAAACAGCCCGGTCCATCACTAAGAATATGTAATAATATAGAGCCGCTGCCAAAAACAATCTTTTTTATCACCTGCTTATACCTTCAGTGAAGTAGTACACAACAGGTTCTTCTGAATGTCTCTTTTGCCCAAACTATCATTGCTGAGGAATTAACTTTCTCTCTCATTTCACTAACCTATCACTGGAGGCGTGAAATGGGTGCTCCCAAGACACAGAAATACCAAATTGAAAGCTCCCATATTCAACCACAGGTAGTCCTTGACTTATGAATGGTTGTTTAGTGACTGTTAAAATGTTAGGGTTAGGGTGAAGGTGAGGATACAAAGAGGTTGGATTTTCACTGTCTCCTCTGCAAGCAGAACAGACAAGAAGATTAGGGAACTGGAGGCTAAAACATACAAAGAATGGTTGCTGGAACTGGGTATGTCTAGTGTGATGAAAAGAAGGACTAGGGGTGACAGGATAGCGGTGTTCCAGTATCTCAGGGGCTGCCCCAAAGAAGAGGGAGTCAAGCTATTCTCCAAAGCACCTGAGGGCAGGACAAGAAGCAATGGATAGAAACTAATCAAGGAGAGAAGCAACCCAGAAATTAGGAGAAATTTCCTGACAGTCAAAACAATTAATCAGTGGAACAACTTGCCTCTACAAGTTGTAAATGCTCCAACACTGGAAACTTTTAAGAAGAGATTGGATAACCATTTGAAATGGTATTTCAGGGTTTCCTGCTTGAGCAGGGAATTGGACTAGAAGACCTCCAAGGTCCCTTCCAAATCTATTATTCTGTTATAACAAGGCAAAAGTTGCAATGGACGCACAGGGGTGCCTACGACCTAGATTGTAAATTCTAATAGTTGGCCCTTTCCCAAAATCACATGACTATATAACCAGACTGAATTTACAACCACTTGCAGCATCCCATGGTCACGTGGCCATGGTTTATGGCTGTTTCACCAAAAAGCGGCACTTATTTCCAGTTTTAGGCAAAACCGTACCCACAGATTCGCTTAATGGTTGCAGCCTTCACTTAATAATGGGTTTGCTTAACAACCAAGGTGATACGGTTAATAGCTATTGTACAAAAAGTTCAAAAAAATTAAGTTGGTAGTGTCAATGATCCAATTTATGACCATCACAAGTTATGACTGCAATGGTCAGGCTTGAGGACTGTCTGTGTAGTGAGACAGAATCAGCGGACAGGCATCACTGTCATTCCATTGTAACATCACACGAGAATCCTCTGCAGAGGCCCAGGAGGTGCCACAATACACCTAAGTCTCTACAACAAGAGTGGCAAACACAAGGCCCGTGGGCGGGATCTGGCCCGTTATGTAGTTGGATCTGGCCCACAGGGCCGTCCTGGAAAATGTAAAGGGCCAACCCGCGTGGCTTCGGCCCGATCTACCCAATGTGAAGAGGAAACATGCCAGCAGTTTGGGGAGTGGTGTCAAGCTGGCCCCGCCCACCCAGTTGGCCACACCCACCCAACCCCGAGGTCAACCACAGCCCTGATGCGGCCCTCAATGAAATTGAGTTTGACACCCTTGCTCTACAATAGGCAAAGAAATGTCAGAGAGTAACTGCTCAATAGGAAAAGGAATTTCTGCAATTGGGACGTCCCCATGATTTCAAACTGCAACATTTATTTATATATTAAATTGTATAGGCCTATAAATCCTATTGGCTGGGCTGTAATTCAAGAGTAACAGCTCTTTTTCCGGAGTGGTTTTTCTTTTTTCAATATCGTCAAGGTTAAGACACAGTCAAACTAGGAAGACTTTAGGTTTAAGAAACCGTGCACTAAACAAGTCTAGATGTTGTCACATCACATTACAGTGTTATATTTTACTTCTGAAGCCACTTCTGGTCACTTGGTCACAACTGTATATTTGGGTGGTTTGGGTTGTTTTGTTTTTTTAGTAAACAAGTTTTCAGAATGGAAATGAACCAACTGGAGGACCCCAATCTTTTCCCCTTCATCCAGAACTAAAAAATTTGAGCAGCCAAAAAATTAAGAATTTCTGCAGAGTTGTCACAAAACTTCATCTAGAAAGGAACTCCACAGGAAACTGAAGATAGTTAAAAGAGTGAGAAAAATATTCAAATCAATAGCTATTAATAGAGGCTCTAGTTCAAAGGTCGCCAACCTTTTGGATCTCAGGGACCACCAAACTCATAATTTTAAATTCCGAGGATCAGAGACTCTGGGAAAATCCTAAAAAAAAGTCTGCAGGAAAATCCCCCATCCCATTTTCCTACCAATTAATCATTCTTTATTTGGGATCGCAGGATACCGTCTCCAGCTCCGTTCTCAGGGGGAGAGAGAGAGAGAGAGAGAGACTTTTGGCTTTGTGCAAGGAAAGCAGCAGAAATCTGTCTTTCCCTCCCACAAACTCCGCCAGAATGGCTCAGCCTCTTGGAGCAGGATACCTTGCAGGGTCCCAAAGACTCATTTCTGGCAGAATTTCGGGGAGAGAAGAAAGACTTTTGCTGCTTTCCTTGAGTGCAGCCAAAAGCAGAAGAAGCAGAAAGAAGCAGTCCGGTGGCCAGGCCAGGCGCATGGGGCAGAGTGGGCGAATTCTCCCCTCTCCACCCTTTCCCCCCTCCCCTCACTACCTCAGGTTGTTCGCAATGCAAGCGATGCAGGCCTTGTGTTCCTGTGGGCCATGTGGGCAGCGCGGCCTTGTATTCCTCCATAGCCTGGATTAATTGCTTTGGGGGGTGCTTTGAGAGTGACATTTCTCTGCGGATCACCAAAAATTTTTCACAGACCACCTGTGGTCCCCGGCCCTTTGGTTGGCGACCACTGCTCTAGTTTGACTCTGCTTACTCCAGCTTTTCCCCATCAAAACAATAATTTAAAAAAACAAAGATATTAAGTAGTATAATACGAGAGGCAAACATGAATTGCACTTTGATTAAACCAAATATCTAAATAAAGCTGGGGGGGAATTAAAAAAAATAATCACCATGTGCCACTCAAAAAATCTTGGAATTGTTAGTGAGGAAGACTATTCTTTAATATTCTTATAAGCAAACATGAAAGCCGTAACCTTCAAATAACAGAAGCCACCCTGTTAAAGAGAAATATGTCACAGGGATAGCCAAAGGATTTAATTATTGCATTTATTTTATCCCACCTTTATTACTTTGTAAGAACTCAGTGACCGTATCTAGTATTCCTTCCTCTTCCTCTTTTTCCCACAACAGCCTGTGAGGTAAACTGGGCTGAGAGAGTGACAGGCCCATAATGCCCCAGATGGCTTTCATGCCTAGAACTCACAATCTCCTTCTGATTGGTCCAAGGTCACCCAGCTGCCACACTGTCATGCCTAATATGTGGGACTAGAACTCCCAGTCTCCTGGTGATGGCCCACAGCCACCCAGCCAGCTCTCGTGCCTAAGGCGGGATTAGAACTCCTTCCAGTCTCCTGGTTTCTAGGCAAGCACCTTAACGCTCAGGATCCCTTGGCTATACTAATTCAATCCAATTTGCATAATCTGTTGGTTGGGTTTAATTCAACAACACAGCAAGAGAGCTTAGCTAATTACAGCACCTACATGCTTCCACTCACCTGTTGTGATAACGAATGCTTCCAGAGAGTGCCCTGACAAGGATTCGGCAGCAGGTGAGATGGACAAGATCACTCAGCCAGTCTTTGGTTCTGCAAAAACAGAACATCAAGCAGAACAGGTTTAGGAATCTCTTCATCGGCAGATTCTCCAAACCACAAATTCAGTTTACCGTCTAAACAACAACGGAGGAGCCCAGATGTATCAACTATTAAATTAGAAAGACAGCCCGGGCCTGAAAGAATCCTAAAATAAAAAAAAAGTGGGGGGGGGGATATTACAACTTTGCAACTTTAAGACCTGTGGACTTAAACCTGGAAACTTTAAGACCTGTAGAATTGAATTCTCCGTCCAGCCAACCATGAAAGGAATGAAATCAAATAATACAGGTAGTCCTCCTGAACAAGAGTGATTTGGACCAGAAATTCCATCACTAAGCCACGTGGTCATAAGGTTGCCATTACAGGTAATCTCGACTTACAATAGCAATAGCACTTAGACTTATAGACTCACTTACTGTCCATTTGGCAGCTGTCCTACCAAGGTAGTTCCCACAATCATGGACATGATCCCAATGGCTGCCAAGGTAATTCTGGAAAAAAAAAAAACACCAAAAGTCCAAATGAGATCAGTGCACTTTTTGTTCTGGTGTATCCTCTCTAGTAACTTTTTTTTAAAGCAATCTCCAGATCTTGTTTATTATATATAACATAGTAATATATTAATATACTACATCAGTGAGTTTTTTCCAGGTAGAACTGAGATAAATTACATCAGGATTTTTAGAAGTCTTCTATCCAGGTATAGCTGAACAGCATCATCAAGGAGAACGGTAAAGAACATTTAAAATGAAGCTATGTGGATATAGTCTTTCATTTCTTTTCTCTTTTCTTTTGGTATTTTTGAGCCAGTCTTGGAAATGTTTTTCAGAAATGTTTTGCTGTTGTCCCCTTCCCAGGGCTGAGAGTGACTGACCGACCCAAGGTCAACCAGCTGGCTTTGAGCATAAGGCAGAATTCAAACCCACTGTCTCCTGGTTTCTAGCCTGATGCTTTCACCACTACATCAAACTATCTCTTGTCTTTCTATGAATGTCAGGATTCAGTACAATTATTCAGATTACTCCAAAAGGCCAGCAAGCAATTAACAGCATTCCATATAAATTAGAACATGCCTAACTAGACAACTCCTACATAACATTTTTCACATTCTTTAATTTTAATTAGGCTCATTAGCATCCTATTTTTAATGACTTGTTATTCTGGATACAATTTTGTCTGCTTTGATCTGCTTGCAGAGTAGAAGCTGCTTAGCCAAGTCAAAGGGATACACACAAAAGGTGTTTTTTTTTTCCTAATTCACAAAACCCTAAAATTAAGAATAATCATCTAAATCACAGTTTCAAAGGGGGGTGGTCTAGGGATTCCTGGAGTCCATAGGTCTTAAAGTTGTCATGGTTGGACACACATGCACACCCCCGATGTAAAGGGTCCTCAGGCCAAAATCTCTGACAAGCAATGACCTAAATCAGAGGTGTCAAATGCAAGACCCTGGGGCTGGATCTGGCTCGTGGGGTGCTTTGATCTGGCCCGTGGGGCTGCCCTGGAAACAGCGGCCTGTGGTGCCTCTGGCAGAGAAAACGGAGCTCAAGGGGGCCATGGGCAGAGGGCTGCAGGAGGCCGTCGTAGCCAATAATGGGGCCCAGGAGGAGTGCACGCATCCCCCCCCCCCCCAGCTCCATTTTCATCGGCAGAGGGCTGCAGGAAGCCAAAGTGGCTGAAAACTGAGCTCGGGAGCCTGTTTTCGCTGGTGGAGCACTCAGGTCACCACAAGCATGAGTGACATCAAGCTGGCCACCCTCACCCTGGCCATGCTCCCCCTGTTCTCCCCAGGTCAAACACAACCCTGATGCAGCCCTCAGTGAAATCGAGTTTGACATCCCTGATCTAAATCAATGAGTGTTTTTGCTTTAAGCTTATTCTGCCCCATCTGGAGAAAGCCAGCTTATTACACAAGCACCCTTTTCAGTACCTGACAAGCTATTATAAAAAAATTAGAAATTGTTAACACAAAGGCATTCTCAATGAGAATTATGCCATCTGAACTTTTATGTTATAACCACAATGTTTGCATTTTGTGGCTCCCCTAATAGCAAGATGCTGACGCAAATACTAGCAACTGTGCCAATGTAAACTTGCAGTTAGGTGTGGCATATCCGTAAAACTGTTAGCTGTGGCAGCCGAAGTTTTAACTATTTCTCTAAAGGCATTCAACCACCTCGGGCCGCCATGGGCAAATACGCGGCAATATAAATTAAATAATAAATAAATATGAATTTAATAAATAATAACAAAATAATGTGTTCAATAGAAATGGAAGCTGGCTAAATTAGCCAAGAATGATCTATAAAGGAATAAGGAATAGCCCTTGACTTAAAACAGTTCATTTCGTGACCGTTCAAAGTTACAATGCCACTGAAAAAAAACAATAGCAGTGGCCCTTATATATTGCTTTCCAGTGCTTTCCAGCCCTGTCTAAGCAGTTTACAGAGGCAGCATACTGTCCTCAACAATCTGAGTCCTCATTTTACCCACCTCGGAAGAATGGAAAGCTGAGTCGACCTTGAGCCTGGTGAGATTTGAACTGCCAAATTGCAGGCAGCTGGCAGGCAGCTGAAGTAGTCTGCAGTGCTGCATTTTAACCACTGTGCCACCGTAGCTCAAAAAAGTATCTTATGACCTTTCACATTTATGACAGTTGCAGCATCCCCATGGTCATGTGATAAAATTTCAGACACTTGGCAAGTGATTCACACTTATGACAGTTGCAGTTCCCAGGGTCATGTGATCCCCTTTTACGACCTTCTGACAAGCAAAGTCAATGGGGAAACCAGATTCACTTAACAACCTTGTTACTAACTTAACAACTGCAATGATTCACTTAAGCAAGCGTGGCAAGAAAGGTTGTAAAATGGGACAAAACTCACTGAACAAGTGTCTCACTTAGCAATATAAACATTGGGCTCAATTGTGTTTGTAAGTCGAGGATCACCTGTATTCAGTACTAGGTAACAGCATGCTACGGTAATATATATAAACATACAGCAAATCCAACATTTACTCACACTGATGTTGCCAGTGTGGTAACTAAGCAGTGAAATATTTGACATGGACATTTTAACTTGTAGTTTTATATTGCTGTAAGCTACCATGAGTCTTTCAGACTGGGCAGCATGCCAATTTAAACTACAAGAGTAAAAATAATCCTTCTCCTGATAGTTCACTTCAGCAAGATATGATATAGAAACTGCCTTTGATGGATTTAAAAATTACTTCTGATCAGTTCATGGAACTGCAAATATTAGAAACATGAAAGTGTGAGTTACAACACCACACCTCAAAGATGGCTCACTTCTGACCTACATACATGTTGGCTAATATCAGCATTCTTTCAGCCATTTGGAGTCAAACGTTAAGTTTGGAGGAAAAAAAGCAAATCACACCCACCTAGATCACATAAAACTATGGATCTATGATAAGAAAAGCACAGTGTCAAGGCTCATGTTGTAGTAAACTAGGAGTCTCCAAGCTTGGCAACTTTAAGACTTGTAGACTTCAAGTCCCAGAATTCCCAAGCCATCCATCCTGGCTGAAGAATTCTGGGACTTGAAGTCCACAGGTCTTAAAAATTGCCAGGTTAGGAAACCTCTGTATTAAACCATTCCTGGCAGGGATGTACAAATAGTCTTTGATGTACGATCACAATTGAATCAAAAATTTCTGTTGCTAAGCAACGTTTTACATTTTCTTGCCACAGTTTTTAAGTGAATCACTGCAGCTGTTAAATTAGTAGTATGGTTATTAAGTAATCTGGCTTCCCCATCGACTTTTCTTGTCAGAAGGCCGCAAAAGGTGGTTACTACATGATACCAGGACACTGCAACCGTCATATATACGAGTCCGTTGCCTAGTGTCTGAATTTTCATCACTTGACCATGGGAACGCTACAGCGGTCATTAAGTGGGAAAAATTGTCATAAATCACTGTTTTCAATGCTGTTGTAATTTTGAATGGATACTATGTGAACTGTAGTAAATCAAGGACTACATGTCTAAAATGCAACTATCTAAGGCAGGGGTGTTTTAAACTCAAGGCCCACAGGCCGCATCTGGCCTCTGGGGTGCTTAGATCTGGCCCACAGGGCCCCCCTGAAAACAGCAAAGGACTGGCCCGCGGTGCCTCTGCCAGCGAAAACGGGCTCCCAATCTCTATTTTTGGCTGGGATGGCCTCCTGAAACCCTCTGCCAGTGAGAATGGAGCTCTGTTTTCACTGGCACAGGGTTGTAGGAGGGCATCCCAGCCAAAAACGGAGATTGGGAGCTCGTTTTCGCTGACAAGAGTACTCGGGCCACCACAGGCATCCCTGACACGAGTGCCATCGAGCTGACCACGCCCATCCTGGCCATGCCCCTCCAGCCCCCCCGAGTCAAATACAACCCTGATGCGGCCCTCAATGAAATCGAGTTTGACACTCCTGATCTAAGGAATGTGGAACATCCCTTTTACATCAGACCAGGATGTTTCAGTCATTTTGACGGTGGTCCTACGTTAAATGTGCCAAATCAGGAAATACTGTAGTTTGTGGGCTATATCCAGAACATTACAAACCCTACAACATTTGGTTTCCGTGGTCATCTATTTTGGTAAGTCTTGAAATGGAGCATATGTTTTGTGTACAAAAGATCTCTGGCATTTTCTCTATGAAACTATGGACCTTCAGACCAGATGGAGAATGTCACTTTAAAAGGAGACCAACATTTGGGCACCCATAAAAAGCCACAAAGATGTCATGTTTATCATAACATCATCACACAAATGAGTGCGTAGGTAGGTTCTCGACCTGCAATTCTCAACCACAAATGAGAAGAGAATATTCCTTTTAAGTCATTGTGGTCATACGTGACGGGATCCAATCTGACAACAGCCCGAAGTCAAGTCATGTGGTTATAAAAGCAAATTCAGCTTAACCAATGGGGTTGGGTTTGTTTGCCTTTTTTTTTTTTTTTGCTGGAAACTAGCAAAAAATGTCACAAAATGTGATCACTGTGGAATGATGCCACTGGTTAGTCTCCAAGCACCCAAATTGCGATCAAGTGACAGTGGATGCAGTGCTACGGTCGTAAGTTCGAATTTGGGTCATAACTTACTTTTTCATAGGCTGTTGTTAATTCAAACTATTGTTGAGTAAACCGAGGACTACCTTTAATGGTGCACTTTGCATCCATTGTATCTTGATTCATGTCATTTGCATGACAGCACAATGAGGCATGAATGCTTCCCTTGCCTCTTCCTGCAGACACTGATGGACCAACAGTTCAATTTGTCTACAACTATTTCCTAATGCCACCAAAAACTTAACTTACCGAAGAGGAAGCAAGAAACAGTAACGCATAAAGACGCCGATCACCCACACAATCGTCAGTCGTAAACTGATGTAATGGAAGTTGACATTGGTCCTGGTGAGGAGGTTCCAGGAAACCAGCTCTTCCGAGGTGAATCTTTGGGTGACTTCATCTTCTACAATGGCTTCGAAGCCCTTCTTAGTAAAATAAAAGACATCTGAGAGCTCAAAGTCTCTGCAGCCATTGCCAGCAATCTCCTTCTCCATGGTGGTTTGCTCTCTCTGAATGATCACTTCAAAATAAGGGAAAAGAGAACGCGGCTGAGTGAGGAAGTAAAGCTAAACAAAGGCAGATCATTAACAACAATTCACAATGCATGTCCAGGAAACAACGGGTGTGACTTTCATTGATGCAGAAAGTCCTCGACTTATGACCACAGCTTGAGCCCTACATTTATTTTGAGACATTTGTTAAGCGAGTTTTGCCCCATTTTGTGACCTTTCCTGACACAGTTAAGTGAATCACTGTAGTTGTTAAGTGAGTCACACAGTTGTTAAGTGAATCTGGTCTGCCTGTTGGCTTTGCTTGTCAGAAGGTCGCAAAAGGGGATCACATGATCCCAGGACACTGAAACCATCATAAATGGGAGTCAGTTGCCAGTTGTCTGAATTTTAATCATGTGACCACAGGGATACTGTAATGGTCCTAAGTGTGAAAAATGATCATAAGTCACCGTTTTCAGTGATGTTGTAATTTTGAATGGCCACTAAATGATGTTGTAAATTGAGGACTACTTGTACTCTAACAGAAGATAAATCCCAGTGAATACATAGGTTGTTGTGGTGGCCTCGGTTGCTATTGATATGGGAAGCTTCTGACATCTGGTTTGAGTTGACTTAACACTGATAAATTATGTAAACCGGGTTCTTGCGATAATACGCTAAAGAAGATGACTGACATTGCTGTAGGATGAGTCACTACCCCAGAAGTCACACAATTCACAATGAGAAGTGGGACAGGTTTTAGACAAAGATACCAGGAAAGTATCAGTTACCTTACTCACTGCCTACTGTATGTTTAGGCCTGCGAGAGGGAGATAAGAAAGAAAAATACCACCAAAACGAAGTGTAAACTAACCGACAACCTTCTCAGCACCTAGATTTGGCTGTCCTGAAAAGCTCCCAGATTCTTAGCAATTTGTGGTTTGCAGGTAGCCTCTGACTTAGGACCACAACTGAGCTCAAAATTTCCATTGCTAAATGAGACAGTCGTTAAGTGGATTTTGCCGCATTTTACAATTTTTCTTCCCACACATTTTAAGTGAATCGCTGCAGTTGTTAAGTTATTAAGTGAATCTGGCTTCCCCGTTGACTTTGCTTGTCAGAAGGTTACATGACCCCGGGAGGGTGCAACCGTCATAAACATGAGTCAGTTGCCGAGTGTCCCTATTTTGATCACGTGACTATGGGGATGAAGCAATGGTTTAAGCGTGAAAGCTGTTGCTAACTTCAAATGGTCACTAAAGGAACTATTGTAAGTCGGGGAGTACCTGTACTGCTTTTTCATTGCCAGGAGTGTGCTGGCTTTTTGGCTCCTGTATTAAACTAGCCAAGCGGGAAATGATGTTTCTTGATTTGCATGAATTTCAAGCAATAATATCTCCAATTCCATTACAGTTCCTGTAAGAGCATAATTACTTTCCCAATTTCAACTATGGCCTACTTCTTAGTTACATAACATGTCTAAAGTGCTTTGCAGACAGACAAACCCTTATTTCAACACCTAGATAAAAAAAGAAGCAATGTTAGGCAATTATATATCGGGACAAAGTGATAAATAGTAACTATACTGTATATTAACAAAGAAATACTGGAGTAGGATTCACATAGTAATACAGAAGATACTTAAATATAAAGATAAAACCAGCAGCTTTTCTTTTAGCCATAATGGCCAAAAAAAAAATGAAAAAAAATGTGGAACTTTGAACTAATACATGCTGACATCAGCAAGAATGTTTTATGCACAAAAAGATGCTTTAATTAAAACATTTTAAAAGATTCTTTAATTTCTACAACAGAAGAAAAATTCTTCTAGATCACCAGATTTGGTTAATTGGGACTAGGTAAATGTCAGATATTGTTAAAAAAACATGCAGATACCAAGCCCCTGTTGGCCATTGTGGCCAGGAGAGCTCTTAAATATTTTGCAAATTAAATAGAGATTAAATCTTTTGTAGTTTGATAGAACTAAAGGTGAACAATATGTAGCACTGAGGTCCCCATTTACAGAATATTCAGCAGTGTAGAATAAATCAGTGTTTCTCAACTTTGGTCACTGGAAGATGTGTGGACTTCAACTCCCAGAATTCCTAGGAGCTGGGTGGCTGAAGAATTCTGGGAATTGAAGTCCACACATCTTCTAGGAGGCAAGGTTGAGAGAAAGCACTCTAAAAGCATTTCTCAGGTCTTTATTTCTCTGAACAAAAAAAAATACATTAAACTGACAATTCAGGGCAATTCCTTCAGATTCTTATTATTATACCATTATCTATAACTTAAAACTGTAATCAAGCAACTTACCACTTGAAGTATAAGATATTTGTTTCTGTTCTCTTTGGATTCCTTTCTGAATTCGCAGTGTGGCCCACTATTTGGAAAAAAAATCAGAGGACACCAGTTTTTAAAGAAGTCTATGTGTACCCCTGCATTATTTTCTTTCATTTACTCTCTGAACGCTTGGCTTAGACAATTTTGGGGGCCAATTACCTGCCCTGAAAATTGCAGCCTTTTTCATTTTTAAAGTACTTCTATTTTACAATACCAGTAGCCCTCCAATTACAATCACAATTGAACCCAAGATTTCCACTGCCAAGTGAGACAGTTAAGTGAATTTTGCCTTATTTTATCATCTTTATTGCCACAGCTGTTAAGTGAATCACTACAATTGTTAAGTTAGTAATATGTTTGTTCAGGAATGCAAGGCTAGAAAAAAACAGAGTCTGTTTCATATAAGGGAATCCCAAACATTTTGCTTGGGGCACATCTGTAACGTGACAACCTGTTCTGGGAGATGGGAAAGGAGATACTATAGTCTTCACTCATTCAGAAAGCAGCTTCTGTAGGGAAATTTAACTTGTTACAATTGTACCTGAATGCTATCAGCCACTGAGCTATTCTTGTTTCTAGCCAGACAGTCCAACAAAGGATTGGACTGCAGCCACTCATGAAGCTGATGGACTTCAGAAGCATTCCTGGATGCTAGAGGAATATTCTGTTTTGAGCATGCCATCTCTCTACTTTTTAATAAAAATATTGTAATGGAAAAAGTATCAGGTAAAGCAAATATTGCCTAGGAAAGTGGCTATAGGTACACTCATGCCTTTAGTACCATCAAGGCAACCTCAGAGTAGGTAACATGACAAGAATTATGTCTTCTTACGATAAAAAAGCACAATGTAGGGAATTTAGTCTCTGATGCCACTAGACTTTCATATAAATTTAATAAATAGATATCAGCCTGTCACTGTTAACAGTACAGGTATTCTTGAATTACAACCATTTGCTTAGTGACTGAAGTTACAACGGCACTGAAAAAGTGACTTATGACAGTTTTTTACACTTACAACAGTTAAAATATCCTCAGCTAAATCATCACATTAAATCTGTGACTTATGTATTGGCAATGGACACTGGGACACAGTATTAAAGGCAGCATGCTATAGCACAGTGGTGGCTAATCTTTTGGGGCTCCTGTGCCAAAAATTGTATGTGCGCTGGCACACGCGTGCTCACATACCAGCATCCAGAAGGCAATACGCGCACCCACCGCCCTCTGCGCACGCAATCCACCCATCCCTGCCCCTGCTTACCTGCACTGCACCTCACCTCTGATTTTTGGCTGGTTTGAGGCCTTTTTCGGCCTCCCAGAGGCTTGAAAAAAGCCTCTGCAGGCCGAATAGGCCCGTTGAATCACTTCCGGTATTACAGGAAGTGACGAAACGGGTCTATTTGGCCTGCAGAGGCTTTTTTCAAGCCTTTGGGAGGCCAAAAAAGGCCTCAAACCAGCTGAAAATCAGCTGTGAGGCGTGAGGTAAGTTTCCCTGCAGTTTGAGCACCGGCACAAATGGCTCTGCGTGCCACCTGTGGCACACGTGCCATAGTTTTGCCATCACGGCTATAGCATATCTGGGGTTTTGGTATCACCGCTCTTTACTGCGCATACCATTGGTGAACCACTTCCAAACAAAGGAGGTTGCTGACAGTCATCTTTTTTTTAAAAAAAAGCCTACAAGTGACCAAAGAATTCCTAGGAAACAAGGTGAAAATGCTAACTTCCCATTTAATTTCTCAAAATCTGATCACTTTTTTTTAAAAAAAAAGAGGTCTGTAATCTGGCCAGATCCCAAAGTATTGAACCAAGATATTAAACACATGGCCCAGCCCACAATAGCTTATTGAGTGAATTATGACTTGGCGATATTGACCAGATTTCAAACACTTGGCAGGAGAGGCACTCTGGAATTAATACAATTCCCTATATCGGGGGAATAATAGAATTCCCTCTATCAGGGATAAAACTATGGCTGGCTCAGGAATTCTGACACTTGAAGTCCACAGACTGTAAAGTTGCCAGTTACCCATCCTGGCCCTATATTCTTCTTCTGAGTTATTATCAGTGTCATGTCTCCAGTATAGTTTGTGTATTTTATATACTGTTGTTATTCTCTGGCATCTATTGAGCCCCCTATACCGGCCAGGGACAAGCTTTCATTTAGAACAGGGCTCTCCAACCTTGGCAACTTTAAGACTTCTAGACTTCAACTCCCAGAATTGCTCAGCCGGAGATGAAGTCCACAAATCTTAAAGTTGCCAAGGTTGGAGAGCCCTGGTTTAGAATGTAGGCTTTGGTGGCATTTTTGAAGCCAGACTCCATTTTGTAATGTTCTGAGCTAACAGAAACATCCAGAAGAATCCAGATTAGTCTGAGACACATATTCTTTTGAAGACAAAATCTATATCCCCTACATCAGGGGTCCCCAACCACCGGGCCGCGGACCGGTACCAGTCCGTGGAACATTTCCTACCAGGCTGCCGGTTTGCTGGGTGCCGCCATCTTGTTTTGATGAGAAAGTGCTTCCGGTGAGCTTTTCTGGTTGGAAAGCGGCGTTTGGGTCCTGAAGGAATCCTTGCACCTTAGTTTCATTGAACGGGGGGGCGGCTTCGAACAAAACTAAGGCGCGAGGATTCTTTCAGCACCCAAGGCAAGGCGAGCTAAGCGACCGTCCCAAAGCCGTCCCAAAGCCCATCGACAAAGGTACAAAGGAGGAGTTGAAGGTGGTGGGGAGAAGCAGGGGACGGCTGGCTGGCCGATCGCTCGGCTCGCCTTGCCATGTGTGCTGATGCCGGTACCGGGCCACGGATCATTTTGTGATGCCGGTACTGGGCCGTGGCACAAAAAAGGTTGGGGGCCACTGCCCTACATGGTATCGCTGTTTCACCCCATCCTGTTCTTTAATAAAGTATCAAGATCTACATTTACAATCTGGTTTATTGAAGGACAGGAGGCTTTAACTGCATGTCGAGCTACACACAGGATAGCATGTAATGAGGATAAAACAATCAGGTCCATTCTCTTATTCTTTTTAGCCCAAGTCAAGCTGCACAACAATATCTGCACTGATTAGCTGTCAATGGATCCACTGGTGAATTATTCATATACCATTTGCTGTCTCATTAAACAAACAAGACATGAGAAGCCAGGGAATGAATCAGGAGGATCCATTCATTGAATGATAATCCCGCCACTGATTCTCATTTAAAGCTCTTTCTTTAAAAATAAATAAATGTCGTAAGTGTGAAAAAAATTGTCATAATGGTCACTTTTTTCAGGACTCTTGTAACTTCGGACAGTCACTAAATGAATGATTGTAAGTCAAGGACTACCTGAATAGATAGAAAAACAAACACACCCAAGGAATTCCATCTGTCTTACCTAAGGCTTGGAAAACCAATCATATCTTCAAAGGCTTTATATAGATCAGATTAGAACATCAACACAATGAGAGTAACCAAGATTTCACCCTGAATTCAAGCCCATACATATCTTGCTTAAGCATAGCAACTAGGTATCTGTTCATGCACTGCAATAATGCCAGAAAACATGGATGGGTTTGCATACCTCATCAACTATAGCTTTAACCATAGTTGATGCCACATTAGGGCCAATATGACTTAGTGTCATGTACTGTACTGAAAACTACAAACCCAAGAATTTCCACACAGCAAAGTAGCGGGGAAAATTGAAATCCAACATAACTAGGAAAAAGGTCTATGCTATGGGTGGTTCACATTACACCCAAAGCTACAATCATTTTTTTTTTGCTTAAATGAATGTCTTATTCCAGAATCTGGCTCTGAAATTCTGGGATGTTAATGTCTACAAATTCTAAAGTTGCCAAGTTTGAGTTGTCCTAGAATATTATTCCAGCCAACAGCCTCTGATAGCAGTGTTCCAATATTTGAGGGGCTGCCACAGAAAGGAAGGGGTCAAGCTATTTTCCAAGGCACCTGAAGGCCAGACAAGGAATAATGGATGGAAACTGATCAAGGAGAGATTCAACCTAGAAATGAGACATTTTCTGACATTGAGAATAATCAACCAATGGAATACCTTGCCTTTAGAAATTGTGGGAGCTTTATCACTGGAATTTTTTAAAGAAGAAATTGGACTGCCATTTGTCAGAAATGGTGTAGGGTCTCCTGCTTGGGCATTTAGAAACCTAAATGACAAGGAAGGACCTTTCCATTAATGACTTTGCTTGTCAGAAGATTGCAAAAAGTGACAATGCAATGGTCATAAATATGAACCAGTTGCCAAGCATCCAAATTTTGATCATGTGGCCATAGGGGTGCTGCAAGGATTGTAAATATGAAAAACGGTCATAAGTGGCTTTTCTTAGCGCCGTTGTAACCTTGAGTGATCACTAAACGAATGGTTGTAAATCAAGGACTTCCTTTAAATCTAAATGGAGGTTCAATTCTACAACAGCACGTCGATGATTTTACGATCAAGACTATCAGAAGGAAAAAGAGGAATGTAAAATTGACTTGTTTAATCAGGATTACAATAAAATATATCTATAAAATTCTGGAAACCCTCTATCAACTTTTTGATACTTGGACAGAAACAATAATCATTTTGGGATTTGTGAAATGGGTGTTGTATTTATGGGAGGAAGTAAATTATGTACACACAGTAATTTTGTAGGGTGTGTGGAAATATTAAATTTGCCTGCACTTGTTGCAGAAGAAAATGGTGAGTCTCTTCTTTAAACATTTTTTCTATTTTTTATTTTTTGCATTCTATATTTCTTTCCTTTCTCTTTCTGATTTCAGTTTGCATTATCTTTTTATATTATTAAACTCTCCAACAAAAGATATTCTAAAAACAAAGAAGTTGCTACTACACAGACATCAGCCTACACCAGTTCCAGGCATGGATTTGACTCATACCATAAAGGATGCAAAATTTTGGGTGTCAACCACAGGAAGGAGAGAAGGCTAATTGGAAAGCTTGCACCATAAGCATTCTTCAGCTAGTGAAGCATGAGAAAGCAGGACAACTTTCTTGTGTTATGAAACAAGACTAAAAGTAATAGTGTACACAGTTCCTTGACCCATTTCATTGGATTTTGAATTAGTGGCAGGGGACAAAAAAGGAACATATAGGACAGAGTTTCTTAAAATTCCCCAAGCCCATCTCAAGGATCCAGAAAAGCCAGCATATGTTTTTAAAAATATAGATATCAAAATCCCATCAAATAATTTGAGAAATGATCCTATTTCATGGCCCAGTACACGAATAGGGTGGCTGTTTAAAAGATATTTAAATTTAACAGCTGGAACAGTGGGGTTGTACCATGAACCAGAACACACAATTGTAGTTGATTGATTAGTTCCTGCGTGAGGCAATCTGTACTGTGATTGGTTGCTAGGGGTATGGAGGCGGTACGTTCCGCCTTTTCCCGCCTTTTTTTTTCCTTCGGTGTGCCGTGAAACTATTCTGAGTTTCACTTGATGAATTACCTCATGATGTAGTGATGTGCCTTACTTTATTTACTGCAAATATAAATATTAAATATGTATTTACTAGCAGGGTACCCGTGCTTCGCTACCAAACTATATAATCGGGCAAGTTTTGGGGGAGGAAAATAAGGGGGAGGAATTGTGCCTCTGCCTACCAACATCCATCGATATTCATCTGGCTAGCATCCTGTCAGCGTATGAGAGAGTTCAGGGCTGTTTGGAAACTGAAACAGTATTTGCTGTGTGAGCAAGGAGACAGCAAGGAGCCTGAGCGCAGCTTAGCTCAACTGCAGTTGGAAGATATTTCTTTTCAAGTGGGGAGAGGGAGTAGAACTCCTTAGCATCAGAGCATGTTAATAATAATATAGAAAAGACTAATGCTCTGGTGGTCATTTCAAAAAATCCTTTGTTGGTGAGCACCTAGAAGACAAGAGGAACATATGTGCCCAATTTGAAGTTTGTAGGCTTTACAGTTCTAGAGATTTTGTGACGATGCGGGAGTGCTGTTTTGCTTTTACATGTATAGATTTATTTATATAAAAACTACAAGTTTGTATCAAGCTCTCTGAATTCATTTGGACAACTGCTATGCAATTCCCTGATAACAGCAATTGGCCATCTGCATTGGATGGACAATACTGGCGGAGAAAGTCCTTAACTGACCAGAAGACTTGGATGATGGATAGGGGCAGCAGGAGGGATAACTGACATGCGTCCTGTGGCTGACACCAGACCAGCCACATAGTCCAATGACCACCTCAGTTGTTTCCCCTTGGTGAAGGATGTGCAGCTGTGATCATTTCACATTTGCCTACATTGTACAACCATATTTTAAAATAAAATACAGGTAGTCCTCAATATACAACCATTTGTTTAGTGACTGAAGTTAAAACGGCACTGAAAAATGGATCGGATGACCGGCTTCCACGTGCACAACTGTTGCGGCATCCCTGTGGTCACGTGACCAAAATTAGGTTGCTTGGCAACCAGCATGTACTTATGACAGTTGCAGTGTCCCGAAGTCACGTGATCACTATTTATAACCATCCCAGCTGTCTTCCAACAAGCCAAATCAATGGGGGGGGGGGGGAGCCAGATTCACTTAACAACTGCAAAATTCACTTAACAACTATAGTGATTCACTTAACAATTGTGGAAAAAATAGGGCACAACTTACTTCTGCTTAGCAACAGAAATTCTGGGCTCTACTGTGGTCATAAATCTAGGACCACCTGCATTCCAAAACTGCACCAATTTTCATTTTTAATGCAGTCAATATCGATCACTATAACTCTCAAACAAAAGCTCTCTGGGAATCCTCCATAATCTTCAAAATTGGAAAGGGTTCCCCAGAGGGGGAAAAAGTTTAAGGAACACTGTGGCAGAAAAGTAGCTATTTTCATTAAATATATGAACACAAAGAGGTACTGTATTCTTTGTGAAGGAAATTCAATTTTCTCCAGATATTCTACCTCTCTATTTGGAGAACAGATCACCCTGGGAATTATTCTATCTCATCAGAACAAGGCATCTGGAAATTAAACAATAGAAGAATTCCGTTTCCCAACAGATTTTATTTATTTTGAGAAGACTGTATTTTATCAAGGTTGAAGATGTAGCCAGACTTGAATTTCAAAGAGAAGGCTGTGAATCAAAAACAATATCAGATTTAATAGGAAAGCAAACGTGTGTTATCTTTCCAATTTTAATCAGAGGTTTGCCTCATGTGTAAGACTACAGGAAAAGGACTAACTATATTGTTATTGCCAGATGAAATAATCTGAATATATTACATAACAGCAACCCAACTATCTGTATGAAAAAGTCAAAGGTAATATATTTTGCAAGACAAGAAAGAAACAAAGGTCAGGATATGTTGGCTGAATGTAATCTCCTTTCCTTTCAGACCTGTACAGTACCTGGACCTTACAGAAGATCCCAAAGGCACAGCATTTATTAGTCAGAAATGGTACTACCAAATTCCTGTTGTTGTTTTTTTAACTAGGAACAAGGTGAACTCTTTATCATACCTGGATTTTGAAAAAGAAGCTCTATCTTCAAGCACTCTAAAAATATTCAAGAAAAGTAACCAAGAAAAAAACTGCTTGTCCAATGGAAGTTTATAAATCACCACTCTGGCTATAAGACACCCACTGAAAGGAAGTGTACCCATCAATGCAGATGGCATGGTCTCTCTTGAATAAAACATAGTTGACTCCATCACCAAAGACTTTCTTTGTATGAGAAGAAATCTGAATTTCATTACAAATAAATTCAGAGGTTAGATGGTGTGGTCTCTTGTGAATAAAACATAGTTGGACACCATCAGTGCAGACTTCCTGACTGTAAGACAACATCTGAACTTCATTACAAATAAATTTGGAAGTAAATATAATCAACCTAGTTATTATAAAGCATATGGATTCTAAACTAAGATCTGGCTTAATGCCAAAATGTCAAATCATGAAACCAACTGATAGCATTTGTATGTCCCACAGAAATTTTCCACCATGGGGAGTAGGAGGGGTGTGGAGAGGGAATGGCGAAGGGTCTGATCATGTTGCTGGTTTTTGTAGGTGTGCCCAGATGACATCAGGGTAGCCTCCACAATATATAGTATAGTGGCCAAGATAACTCTGGTATGATGTATAAATATTTTTTTCTACATTGCATTGGTGCTTTTCAAACAAAATTTCTGTCATTCTTGTAGATTCTTTACTGCATTTTGATGAACTCTTTTAAACTATTGATTGCCCCGTTAACTGCAGCAGGGGGGAATTTTTCTGCATTAATATCAGAGTTGCCCTCACCTCTGGAATGGAGTACTTGAAACATACTGTAATTGGAGCTACCCTTGAAGAGTGTCCGGAAGCTTCAACTACTGCAAAGTGAAACAGGAGTTATGTGTGCTCCCAGCAACACTTCTGTTCTGCAAACTGCATTGGTTCCCAGTTTGCTTCTGGGTTCAATTCAATATGCTGGTTTTCATCTTTAGACTCCCAAACGGCACAGGGTCAGGTTATTTGAGGGACCATCTCTCCTTGATTACATCTACCTATCCATCAGATCTAGCAGATCATGCTATGGGTCCAACCTGCTAAAGATTTCTATCTGAAGGGATGCAAAAAATGGACTTTTTTCTGCATTAGACTTGCCCTGTAGAACACCAATATCCCCCAACCCACCCAAGGTGAGATTAGCCTGACCCTATTGTTCTTCCAGAAATCTCTCTCTCTATATATGTATATTTTCAGCAGTTGAGAATCCCATGGGAATAAGGAGCCACAAAATGGTTGTGAGATTTTGGTGCATTCTCTCATGAAGAGATTTATGTTATTTTAATTTCATGTTATTTTAATGGTTATTTAATATTTGTTTTGTTTGCTTTATTGTACACCCGGAATCCCATCAGGCAGGTAGGCAACGATATAAATTTATACTATAGTGAAGGTCACCTGGGTCCTTCTAACCAATACACATTTCTGACTGGATACTGCCCTTTAAATAGAAATTTTATTTTTGATCCCAAGACTGACAGGTGGATAGGTTGCCAATCTTTACAGGAGGCAAATAATTTCACCAAAGTTATTCACGCAGTACTGATCTACAATGCAAATTCCAAACAACTCACACGTGTGAGATATTACTGTGCTTGTTTGCACCTGTGTGGTGCAGTGGATTCACCATGCATTTCCCAGCAGCAGATTGCCATACTTAACTTTTCAAAGAGGAAAACAACAATTCTGCACCTGGTTTTTAACTCCTGGACAACCGCCCAAAGCAAAGCAGCAAATATTTCAGTAGGTCACAAATAAAAATCAATAACCCTAGCTCCTTAAAATGCACTAAACCAGCTAGCCCAGATGAAATGCTTTCGAGAGCTTTGCCGTGGCACAACCTAAGCTTTTTGGCAGGCGTCTTATTTTAAAAGCGCCCGTTCCACCCGAGCTCCCCACTCCAAAATGCGCCCATTCTTCCACCTGGCCAAACCCCTTCCCCGGGAAAGAATTGGCCTAATAAATATAATCCTTCGAGAGCGGATTCCGTACTGAAGGGGTGGATTTTTTTAACAATCCTTTTAAGTCCTCCAATGGGAGCAACGCAAAGAGGCTGCGGTTCGCCCCAAGATGGTTTGCAAGTCAAAACAACCTTGCTCCCGCAGTTCCTCTCCCTTACACGGAGGGCCCCGATCCCCCTCCCCTGGCCAGGCCCAGGACCCATTTAAGGTGTGTGCGGGGCGGGGGGGGGAATGAGTCTCGCCTCCCTCCGCCGCCGAAGAGATCGCTGAATCATGCGGGAAAGAGCCGCTTTCGGCGAGCTTTGCAAGTGCCGGCAAAGCGTACCTTTGGCCAACCTTTCCTTCAACACTCCCCATCATCCCCTGCCGATTGGGCGGCGTCCCCCGGCTTATTATGAAATCGAGGCCGGGGTAGGAGAGAGAGAGATAAGCTGCGCCTTTGCGCCGCCCTCCTCGCACACCCCTCCGGGAAGCCCTCCGACTCACCTCGAGGATCTTGACCAGCACCTGGAGGTAGAACTCCGAGATGCCCAGCGACAAGCCGAAGACGGACGGCAGCACGATGAGCAGGAACGCCAGGGCGAACCAGAAGCTCAGGAGCTGCAAGAAGACGCTCAGCACCGCCTCCATGCTGGGGACGAGGGCCTGCGGGGAGTCCCCGGCTCTCTCGTTCGCTCGCCGGCCTGCACAGGGACAGCCACCCCCCTCCCGGGCGCGCTGGCTCACTGGCAGCGCCTCTTCCGAGCTGGCTCCTTTTTCCTGACCTCCCGCAGCTCCACCCCCTTAACTGCTTCAGCAACGCTGGGCCGCCTCGGGTGCTGCCTGCAGCCGGGGACTGCGCAGGGTGGCTCCTGGCGGGGAGCCACGGCTGGCGCGGTGTGACTCAACGTGGCCCGGGGGACGGGCAGGCGGCTGGATCCCCAACGAAGCTCGGCCTTGCCCGCATCTGCCGCCGAAGCCGCGCGTAAAAGGTGCCTTCGGCGCGCAACGCGGGGGCGCCAGAAGCGCCGCCTTTTCTATTGTTCGCTCCCGGCGGCATTATGCGCTCAGCTCCACGGGAGCGAACGCGGGGAGAAACGGATCAGCCCGAATTAGACGGAGCCGGGGAAGGAGGGAGGAGTCCGGGGCGGCGGAGCTGTTCTGGAACTGTGTGCGTATGCTTACTCGAGTTGGATGCTTGCCGGACCGAACCTGGAATTCGCACACGTCTGGACTGCAGAATCCGGGTGGCTCCAGTACAAGATGGGAGCAAGGAGATGGAAGAAACTTGATTGCCACCTAGTGCTCATTCAACTGTTTACAGGGATCCCCGGTGGTTTTTTTGCACACATTTCATTACCCAAACTAGGTAAAATCCGTTTGGGTCATGAATCATCTGCAAGAAAATAATCAAGCTCAGAGAGGACCCCTCATTTCAACCCTGAGCCACAAATATGCTCCTTTATTTGGAGTGTTTACAGCCCAGATATGCCAGCTCTCTGGCCTAGGCCCGAGGCAACCCCAAAAATTGGATTACCCAACCTTAACTCTGGATAAGCATGTGTTGTAAACATAGCCTGTAGTAGAATATCTGAGCAGTCCCGATCACCCGATTCTGAGGCAGAGCCTAAGTATTTCATGCACTGAGAATTAGTGGATCATCTATTTAAATAAGTACTGAAAGTAATACTTTTAGGTATGCTGCAAAGTGCAATAATTCATGAGCAAATAGTGTCATCCAACCAAAGCCACGTGTGTCATTTGGTGCAAAGTTGCAATTTGTGTGATGACAGAGGCTTAAGTAAACCTAAATGGATTTAGTCCTCCTTAATTCAAATTACCTTTTGTGTATGTTGGTGGTGGGAAATTTTAGCCCTTGCTCTGTATTCCTTAAAAGTGTTTTCAGAAAAGAAACTATGGTCATCTGCTTGCAGCACCCAGTCATATGAATAAATTATATTAAGTCTAATCCCCAAAGTATAATGATCATATAAAGTGACACTATAAATGGATGGCACTTAGCTAAGCGCACAAATCTGTACATCTGGCTGAGCAGAAACCTTTTACAATATCATGCTGAAAGCTGATAGAACTCCTGAGAACGACACAGGTTCACAACTGCTAGGTAAAAGGCAGACCAAGGAAGCCACATGAATTACAGGTAGCCCTTGACACAATCTGAAGGCTCTGGTGGACTGGTGCAATAAAATAAATAGCCTGGTTAATAAACAAGGGAGATAATAGATTTTAGAAAGAGCCAGCATAGTCCTACTCCGCTCAGTATCAAAGATGCAGCTGTAGAGATGGTCAACAGTATTTAAGTACCTGGTAGTGCAGCTAACCGGTCTCCACACATCATCCTTAGTGAAGCATGCAAACCATCTGAATTTCCTGTGTTGGATGAGGAGAGCACATCTTTCCCCTGTCCTAGCCACTTTTTACAGCGGTGCGATTGAGAGCATTTTAACAAATTGCATCACTGTTTGATTTGGTGGCAACAGTGCCTCAGACAGAAAAACCATGCAGTGGTAAGGACAAAGGTTTACCTTCGGGACTATGCAGAGAAATTTGCAAGACATCTGATCGAGAAAATACATGCACATACCAATACAAAAAAATGAAAAGAGTGGCTTCAAATGAATGATTTCTACATGCAGAGCACTAAAAGGCACAAGGCCAACATCTGTTAAGAATTTTAACTTGGGCTATAAGATATCTAGTACAAGCTAGAAGAATGCTCCTAATCTGAAGTTTTTAATCATCCACTTGTTGGCAAAACTCTGCCATAGAAGATACTAAAGTTCATTACTTGTACATTTATCTGCTTCCTCATCAAAATATAACTGGTTGTTAAACTACCATAAAAACTGCTGATTAAACAAGCAGTTATTTCTGTACCTTGGCCTTCTTTCTCTCTCTCTCTGGCACAGATTTTCTTCTTGAGGTCCAGAACTTAGCCTCCCAATGACCTTCCACCAAGGAAAGACTGAAATTCCACGCTTCTTTCTCTGCTAAATATCACAGGATATCATTTCAAATAAGCACATATAAAAGCAATTCCTATATACATGGTTATAGTAAATGCATTGTCCTTTTTTTCCTAAATCTGCATATAGAACTCCAGAGTCTACTACTTATGAGAAGAGAAGATGGGCTATCCTTTTATTTCAAATAAATATGGGTAATCCTGGGCTTAAGACCATAATTGGGACTAGAACTTCTTCATTAAGCAATGCAGTCATTAAATGAGTCACACCCAATTCAGATCCCGATATATACAAAGTTATAGGCTGATTTCATTGTTAAATACTGATTACAAAATATTTACTTCCATTATAGCAAGTAGACTAAAAAGAATGTTAAATGAGCATATACATGAAGACCAAAATGGATTTCTCCTGACCAGACAAATCAGGAATAATTATATATTATCTAAAGATGCTACAATAGATGCATAATACATAATCTAATCTTAGACATTCCTCTCTATTCTGCAGAATGTTGCAGTTCTATTGCAAAACTAGATATAAATGCTTGTTCTCAACAGATTCTATGGAGATTCTCAGTAATCCAGGTCAGTTGTCCCAAAAGTGCTTTTTCAAGAGGCAACCGGACTTTCTTGGTTTTCTTTGAAGACTTTTCACTTCTCATCCAAGAAGCTTCTTCAGCTCTGACTGGATGGTGGGGAATGGAACGATTTATACTCCTTTCAGACAGCTGGTCCTTTGCATTCTTTTAGTCATTGAGGCCACCTGGAGTCACCTTAGTGCAAATGGGTTGTGGAGCCTTCTTGAAAGTGTTGAAAGGACTGTGTTGTAGACTGGAGATAGATTATTCTCAACAAATTCATTTCCATGTATGTAGTAATTACACAGAATTGGGTATATAGGGACTCATTTTATATGATACACTGTTATTGTTTAGTTGCTTTTCTCCAGTGAAACTCAATGTTCCCCGATTTTATTAATAATTTGTAATGTATCTTCAAGACCTTGTTTCATGTAATGGGTTAAGGAACCAGGCTGGAAAACAGATAAGCACAAAACCACCTGGGTGTCTTTGGTCCACAGGCACTTTCTCTTCTGGCTTCAGTTAACAATGACAAAATGAAGTGAAAATCTTGAAAACTTCAGGAATTAGTTCAGACAAGTTCCCCGGGGGTCGAAGGCATCAAACCCCACCACCACCAAAAAAAGATGTTTTTGTAGATTCCAAATTTTTGCCAATTTGATTTGGGTGTTAGCCAGTGGTGGTATGCTACCGGTTTGGCCTGGTTCTGCTGAGCCTGTAGCGGCGATGAGCAGTAGAGACCAAACCGATTCTCTCTGCCACTCTGCTGTTGGGCTCACCTGCCCGCTTGGGCTCCCATACTCACCTTTATTTTCTGCTTTTGAAGCGCAGCTGCTTTGTGTGGCACAGAAGAGTGCCGTGTGGCAGCTGCTGAAACGACCGGGAGAGTTCAGGCTTGCAGGAGTTGAGTTGGAACACCTCTGCGCCTATGCAAAATGTGTGCATGCACGCGAGGCACACCCACCAAAACGGTGGTAAAAGTTTTTGAATCCCACCACTGGTGTAAGCTCTATTGAACCATGTGATTCACCTCTATGAAAATGTTATGCACTAAGTTATGGACTGCATAAAAATCCAATATGGAAGCCGTAAGACTTTTTTAAAAGTCCGATGACAACAAAGAGTTACATATGAAAGGCTTCAAACATGTAGCTGTGTCTACCATCTTGACTTAAATTTTGACATCTCTGCTCCTAAAGTGATCGTAGCATTTCGAGTCACTAGAAGGGGTTTGCATCCATGTGCTGGTGTAGGAAATTATCACCCACCCCTCTCCTAGAAAAATGAAATATCCTAGGAAATGTTAAAAAGGCAGAATATTTCCCCTAAAAAGAGTAGAAACTCAGAAACAGAAACTCACCTCAGAAGCAGAAACTCAGCCACCCCACCCTTTGCTGATGGGCCATTACTCTGGCTTAGGCCAGCCTATTTTACGTAACAAAGATCTACTCTAGATAAAGCTACAATAGAAATTGCCCAAAGCCCTTTCATTACATCATCATCCAGCAAGGCTCAACCAAGCCTGGGACTTAGGACAGCCTACAGAGTTGCCCCTGCATGGCCCCATGGGAGTCTGACAACCAATCAGAATACAAGCTCAAATTCAAATCCCAACAGAGGACATAAAACCCAGGCACTCTCCGCATATCAGCCCTTCCTTCTTTTCCTTCATCTTGAAGCA
The DNA here is from genome assembly GCF_900518735.1 of Pseudonaja textilis. The sequence goes on from NW_020769317.1 coordinate 29,616,208, forward strand.
TGCGATTGTCCTTTTCACTTTGGAGCTCCAAGCCATGTGGTCTTGTCCACCATTAAACAATATTTCCAAGCATTCACCATGTTTCCAGTGTCTTTCTTCCCACTTGGAACTGAACCCAGAAGGATATTTCTTCCAACACTGGTTTATTCAATCCAATGGGTTGCATTCAGATAAAAATTGAGCCACATTGGATATGTTTGCAAACCACAGTGAAGCCCAAAACAATAATCTTTTACTTTAGCACTTGTACAAATCCAGCCAATGAATTCAGCTTAAGAAATCAGCAAAATTTACAAGTAACAGGCCTGAGCCATTTTATAACAGCAAGAGAAACATCACCAAATAGATTTAAAAAGCAAAAGCTGAATGGCCTCTGCATAGAAAATCGGCATGACAGAAAACTAGCTCCGGACTTTATATTCCTGGACATGTTTGCTTTTCTCTGTTCAGGCAAATGATGGATAAGACAATTGAAAAATTCTATCTCATTGGTTTCAGATCAGACAATCTAGGAAAAAGTTGCATTCTCTCTTTCTTGAGCCATATTTTTTTCTATGCTTTATCTTGAACTTTATAAACATTTTTCTAACCTTCATTCCCTATCCCTTCATGAGGAGTCATATTTTGGAGTCATATTAATCACAACATACAGCTGGTTCACCTATCACAGCTGAAAAGGGTAATTCTGGATTGACAGAGTGACATATTATCAAATCAATAAACAACAGGGATACAAAACCTGTTAGAAACTAGAAGAAAGTTGAGTTGTGGTCCAGCTGGCGCTTTCAGCCCAATCTACCTCACTGGGTTGTTGTTCTGGGGAAAACAGGAGCAGGAAGGAGTGTTATGTATATTCACTACCTTAGGTTAGTTTTAAAAATAATAAAGTCAGGATTAAAATAAATAAAGACCATCAGCTCATTTTCTCAGGGAGGGGAGGGCCATTAAACATAGTGAACTAATAAATAACATGCCTTAAATCCTGACTAACATTACAAATAGTCCTGGTGTTGACCACAGTTGAGCCCAAAATTTATGCTTGCTAAGTGAAACATTTGAGTTTTGCCCAGGGGTGGGATACGACAGAGTTAACTATCAGTTTGGGATTTACAAGCTTCCTTGCACGCTGCAAGCTGCATGCCTGTAAATCGTCATCAGCACGCTGCCTGCAGACAAGCAGCCTTTGAAACAGCCCTCTTTTCCTGCTTTTTTAACTGCAGCTGTGCCTCATTCAGCAGCTGAAGTTGAAAAAGCAGAAAATAAAGATCAGGTAAGATCCCAAGTGGGCGGGTGAGCAAAAACACCAGCAGACATAAAACCAGTTCTATGTCTGCTGCTCTTCAGAGCTACCAGTTCTACAGAGGTGAACAGAACTGGTAGAAACCCACCCCTGGTTTTGCCCCATTTTATGACCTTTCTTGATACAGTTAAGTGAATCGCTGCAGTTTTAACTTAGTAACACAATTAAGTGAATCTGGCTTTCCCCACTGACTTTGCTTGTCAGGTCGCAATAACCCCAGGACACGTCATAACTATGAGTCAGTTGCCAAGCACCGAAATTTTGAGCATGTGTCCATGGAGATACTGTAAGATTGTAAGTGTGAAAAACAGTCAGAAGTCACTTTTTTCAATGCCATTGTTGTAAATTGTCCCAAAGGTGCTCTCCCCCCCTCCCCCCCCAGGCAACTGGACTTTCTGGTTTTTCTTTGAAGACTTTCTATTTCTCATCCAAGAAGCTTCTTCAGCTCTGACTGGATGACGGGGATTTACACAAAGAATGCAAATGACCAGCAGTCTGAAAGGAGTATAAATCCTTCCATTCCCCACCATCCAGTCAGAGCTGAAGAAGCTTCTTTGGGTGAGAATCGAAATGTCTTTTTTTAAAAAAAACCAGAAAGTCCAGTAGCCTCTTGAAAAAAGCACCTTTCGGACAACCACGACTTGGATGACTGAGAGTCTCCATAGATAGGTCGTAAATAGAGGACTACTATCCTTATATTTCGTTCCTCGTTGCTTCCCTCGAAGTTATTCTCGCTCACATCCTTGCCTCCTTTACGGCTACGCGTAGCAAACCCCTAAGGGCCTCTTCCATCAAGGTTTATCGTTCGGTGAGAATAATAAACTTAGAGAATAGTAGTTCCCCAGGTTAAACCGTGGGTTGGTGGGCCGCCTCAGCTGAAGCGAGGACGGGGCGACGAAGCCAGTCTCCCGCTGGTGGGCCCAAATGGGGGGCCCTCGCACCATAAGAGCGAAGCTGGACGCGGAGAGCCAGCGGCGCGCAAAGGCGGCGGCGGCGGGGCGCAGTGCTGCGCTCCCTTTGGGCGCTAGAGGTCTCTGCGCGCTCACCTCCTCGCTGGCGGGCCAGGCGCGGCCATTGTTGCTCCGTCCTTCTTTCCCAACGAAGGAAGGAAGCCCAGCCGCCCGGAGAAAAGCCGAGGAGGGGAGAAAGGCGGCTCGCTGGGGATGGAGGGGGAGAGCACGACGGCGTTGCTGCCGGGCTTCCTCTTCGGCTCCCTCGCTTTCCGCCACCTCAGCACCGACTCGGATTCGGTAGGTAAAGCGGCCCCTTGGAGAGGTTCCCATGCGCGCGCCTACGCCTGAAATCGGGGTCCTGCTGCGCCCCGGATTGAACCCGCCTCGCCCCGCGGGGTTTTTTTTGGTTGGAGGGGACGGGGGGAAGAGGTAGCGCGATCCGGATGCCAAAAGGAGACTGGACGCCTTTCCAGCGCGCGTTATTTTTTTGGGGAAAGGCTTAGTTTCAGTTTCATTTCAGTTTCATTGGAGCCGGGTACCCCGCCGGCGTTTTTCCAAAGCGTTGCGCCTCTCTCTTTCTCTCCTCCCCCCCTAAAAAAAAACAAAAATATTTTGGACTGGAGAGTGAGGGGGAAATGGTGGGCTTCAGCCGGCTCTTTCCTCCAGGAGTTCCAAGCGGGCTCTTTGCCTACTATGGTTTCCCAACAACAACCCCGCGTGGTTAGGTGGGAAGGAGCGCGCAAGTTTGGCGCAGTCCCGTCCCCCACCCCCGCCCCAATCCATTGTTGAGCGTGGATTTGAATTGGGGATCTGCCTGGTTTTCCATCCAAGATCCTCAATGCTCCCAACTCATAAATACGGCGGGTTGTTTCAGGCTTGGCCGCCCTGGCTGAGAATCCTGGAGGAGTTTTCTCCGAGGTGATTTTGCAAATACCGAAGAGCGTTGCCTCCAACCCAGAGTTGCTGCCAACGGACCCGGGGATTTGTTGCAAAAGTTGAACGCGTTAGGAAAACCTTACGCGGGTGTTTCCAAACCCGTGGAGGATTGATTCGTGCCCGCGCGTGGCGTCCCTGTTAAGATCGCCCGTTGTGAGCAAATTTAGTTTGTTGCTCTGTTCTCGGTCGCTGCTGCGCGCAGTATTATTTTGAATTTCCCTCTGCTCAAATGCTGCTGAAGAACAGCCTCCGCCGACGCAAACTCTTCCCACTGAAGAGACGGGTTTGTTTCAGTGACTTTTTTAAAAAAAATTTTTTTTATTCATTTCCTTTTTTATTGCATTTCTTAGTGCTTAATAAGCATGGTGTTGTCTGGGTCTTTTAAGTTGCTTAACAATACAAATTCCCTTCTGTAGAAAGTTAGCACCCACCCCTCTCCTAGGAGAATGAAATATTCTAGGAAATATTAAAAAAGGCAGAATGTTGTATCTCCCTGGATGAGAAAAGGAGAAACATGCTCTTGGAAAGCAGACCCCACCTTTCTTAATAGCCCCAGAAAGACTGGTCCATCCTATCTACAAGACAAAGGGCCTTCAGTTCCAGATTAGCCACTCAAGATCCAAACCAGGACAAAGCCATTAAGCCTTAATAGGAATTGCCCAACACCCTTTCAGAACACAACCCTCTTCATTATATCATCATCCGGCAAGATTCAACCAAGCCTGGGACACAGACAGCCTACAAGGTTAGCTATAGCCCCCTAGGAATCCGACAACCAGTAGGATACATTTCTTGCATAGGAACAGGAAGCTCAAGGACTAGGCCCAAGAGAGGGTATAAATACCCACTCTGTTCTGCTCCATTAAACCCTCTTTCCAAGCAGTCTCCATGTTTCCAGTGTCTTTCTCCCTGCTTGGAATTGAACCCAGATGGATTCTTCCAACAGTTCTTACTCTTCCCCCCCTTTTCCCCAACCATTAGTAAAACAAATTCCACATATGATAATATTCTGCTTCCTTTGCAGGAAGCAATGCAATGCCATACCAAGGCTTCAGTGAGTCGCCCAGCTTTCCTAACTGGGGCCCTTTTTATGTCACTCATCCCCCCCATCTCACAAAAGTTTTAATTTACACAGAGCTGAAGAATAAAGATGGATGATCCTGTCCTGTACATTTGGGGAATGTAAAACAAAATAGAATGAATTGAAGTGTTGGGCTTTTGTAATTGATCCATCTGGCAAGGCTGCCAGGGAAGACCACAGAAAAAGGATGCTTTGACCAAGTGAGGCTATAGCTAGTCTTCAACTTACCATCACAATTGAGCCCCAAAATTTATGTTATGTGAGAAATTAGTTGAGTTTTTGTCCCATTTTACGACTTTTCTTGCCAAGTTTGTTAAGTGAATCACTGCAGCTGTTAAATTAGTAACACAGTTGTTAAGTGAATCTGGTTTCCTCATTGAGGGCTTCTCAAGGTTGCAAAAGGGGATCTTGGGACACTGCAATCATCATAAACATGAGTCAGTTGTCAAGTATCCAAATGTAAATCATGTGATCATTCTACAGTGGTCCTAAGTGTGAAAAACAGTCATAAGTTACTTTTTTCAGTGATGTAACTTCAAACAGTCACTAAATGAACTGTTGTAAATTGAGGGCTACCTGCATCACTCATTGGTTAGTTTGCAAAAGTTAAGATGTTTCCTTTGTTTTTCATCTTGCATTAATTACAACTCATTATAGACTTACCTCATGAAAACAATGTAAGTTGGTTGACTAATTATGAATACAAAGTAGTGCTTGACTTATAATTGAATGGCACCCAGAATTTCCATCCTAAATTATGACAGCCATAAGTCGAAACAGTCACATGATCAGACCAATTTTATGACTCTTTTTACAGTCATTGTTCAGCGAACCAATTGTGGGTGGGTGTTTTTTCCTGAAAACTGGAAACTGTCAAGAAATGTTGTAAATAAAGATGATAAAGGTGAATTAGTTGCCAAGTGCCCGAAATGCAGTAATTTGACCACAAAGCTGTACCCAACTGTTAGAAATTTGTCATAACTAGCTTTTGGGGGTACATCATAATTTCAAATTGTTGTTAAGCAACCAGTCAAAAGTTGAGGCTTACCTATACCTGTGATAGATGTTGCATCTCCCGCATGAAGGAGACTTTCAAATATTGGGTAAGAGTAAGAATTTACATTTGGTGACTGGGCATTTATTTCTGAACCTTATTGCTTTTAAATGAATTATTTGTTTATTCATATTGAGTGACATACGTATTTTTCCATATTAAATAAAACAATGTTTCCTTTCTAAAAAATAAAATTATTAACCAAAATCTGTTAATGAACCCTCATTTCAGTTGCTTGGCTCTCAAGCCTATACATGGATAAAATAGACCCTTGCTTCCAATTTTATGACGAGGAATAAAAATGAAGCAATAGAGAGAGCAAGACACTTAGAAAAAATATGTATCATCTTTTTGAAAGTTAGCAACCTGCTGCTATTCTACCACAGACCATTGTCTTTTAAAAAGTCGTCTTTTCAGCTTTTTCAGTAAAAAAATAAAAAAAATCTAGGCTTACATTTGAATTTAAAGCTTGGGATTTCCTAATACCGTCTTGGTTTGACACCTGTTTCCATTTTCCTAACAGGAAGGTTTTCTTCTTGGAGATGTGAAAGGTGAAGCCAAAAACAGCATTACCGACTCTCAGATGGATGATGTTGAGGTTGTGTATACAATTGGTAAGTTGTACACCAATTTACAAAATAAAGGGTGCAAAATAATTCTCTTTTGAAAAATTTCAGGCATAAAATTTTGGGGAATACCTGATTATAAAGTGCAGAAACTTGTTTCCAGCATTTTAATATAGTCTTCAGCTTGAAACAGTACAGTTGCAAAGTTGAAAGGATCCATTTTATTTAGAGAAGGCAAAGACTCAGGTGCATATTTAACCATGTTTAGTCACATATGAATGAAAGATTTTGCACACCTGAATAAGTTTTGCAAGGTTTCCCCACTATCACCACCATCTGCCTTCTAAGATTTCTAGGACCACAGAATCATTATATAGTAACAATAAAATGAAAATATGTGCTATTTTAATGTAGTTTTCAGAAAGAACAAAACGGAACACAATAGTTTTTCCCATTACATATAATTTCCTATATATTTCTTCCATTTCTGAAATGATTCCAAAATGTCTTTCCCTGCTGCATAAGAACTATAAAAGCAAGGATACAGATGGGTTTTTCTACACTGAAAAACTATCCAAGCCTTTAAAATTTGCCACCATTCCCATAAATGTTGATTTTCATTGATTTTTGAAATTGATTATAATGTTTCAAAAATCCACTTCATGCTGTCCTTCCAAAGCTTCTTGACAATATGACTCTTAGCTCATCTGCACTCATAGTAGAAAAACTGAAAGGTATTACGTGAAATACTAAAATAAATGATTTTTCCAGGATTTACAAATCTCACATGATTATAATACAAAGCCATGTAATGAATAATGTATGAATCATACATAACTTTTATTTTAAATATGAACATAACAAAAGCATATCTACATTACACTTTCTGGAAGAAGTAATATAATATCTTACTTTATTTCAGATATACAAAAGCATATTCCATGTTATCAACTCTTCAGGTAGGTAAAAAAAAAATCAATATTTTTTTATAAAGTGTAAGATGATAAATTTATACAGTGCAGAAGGGTGGAATTAATCGTGATTGTGAATTAGAATCACATCTGCAGGATAATCTCAAGTTCACAGAAGAATTAAATGGAAGCATCTGTTTGTACTGTGAGCATAACTAAGATCCTAAGATAGAGTGTCAAGAAAGGAAACTGCAGCCCTGTAGATTATTCCAATATAAACTTGACTGAGAGTAATGTGAGTTTTATATGGAAGTGAGTTCCATTTTTAAAAAAATTAAATCACCTTAAAGTTACATTTTAAAGGAATTTTCCCCTAGATTCTATAAACCTCTTTACAATGCAGCCAATAGTCAATTTATTATTTTTCAATGACGTTAAACACATCGACAATGGTTATTTTATGATATTGGCCCTTATCTCTTTACAAATCAACCAGAGAAAAATATATAGATAGAGCTCAGATTTTACTGTCACCAAACAAAATTCTAATTCAAAAATTTTGTAGGAAGAAGGAACATTTATGATTATAAACTTTTGATTTCTGTATTACTTTATTTTTTATTTCCTATTAAATCATCAGGAAAAAAAATTAAAGATGACTAGAAACAAACATTGGCTTTAAAAAATACTAACTGCAGATATATTTAACTCAGTATTTGTATTCCTTCCCATTTCATCATTTTTAGCTTTTACAATGCAGCTGGAGAACTGAATAAACCAATGTTGAAGAAAATATTATCAGGATGCAAAAAGGTATTTTGTATTTAGATTTAATAGTATTGCATAAGCATATTCAGAAACAATTTTATTTAAAGACATCCCCAGTACTCCATGTATGGTTGATTGATGTGATTAGATTGAGCTTATAAACAATGTTGCCTCAGCTACGTTGGTGGGACTTGTTTCCAGATATATATGCCTAAAATTACAGATATTTGATCTATTTGTACAATTCCTCAAAAGGAATTGTATTTGACACCACTATCAGAATTTTTGTACTTTGATCATGGAATGGACCATACTTGTAGTCCTCGACTTGCGACCACAATTAAGGCTAACATTTCTGTTGCTAAATAAGAGAGTTGGGGTTCGCTGGCAGCAGGAGCGGACGGCTGAGGTATCGGAGAGCGAGGACTTGGACGAGGGGCCTGCATGTGATGCAGAGATGGGGCCAGGACTATCAGAGAGTGGGGTGCTGCCTTCGGAGGTTGCGGAGTCTCACAGCAATGATGAAGAGGACTCCGGGAAGCCTGTGCTCAGTGTGCATGCACGTAGGGCTGCTCGAAGGAAAGAGCAGCTGAAGCAGCACTGGCGACTCAGGAGTAAGGCTGGAAGGTGATGGCCCCTCCCATAAGGGATAAAAGCCAGCCTTTAGGGTTGGCTTCTTTGCAGGAAGCAAAGAAGTTCTTTCTACTCAGAGTTCTCATCAAAGCCCTGCTTACTCTGGTTTATTTTTGGAAACTTCTGGCTTTGGATATTTATCTGCAATTAGTGTTTTGTTCTTGGCAGCCTTTCACAATCTTGAAAGGACTTGCACTTATCTGGGACAATTAGTTTTGAATGATTCTTGGCTGTGAATGCACAGAATTCACAGCTCCGCATTAAAAGGGTTTGCTTTTATTCATACTTTGTGTTTGTTTGATTTGGACACGGCTTGGGTCAGAACAGTTGTTCGGTGAGTTTCATCCCCACCCCACCCCAATTTTACCACCTTTCTTGCCACATTTTTAAAGAGATTAACTGCAGTTGTTAAGGTTGTTAAATAAATCTGACTTCCACATTGACTTTGCTTGTCAAAAGGTTGCAAAAGGGGATTATATGAGCCCAGGGCACTGTAACCATCATAAATATGAAGCAGTTGCCAAGTGTCCAAATTTTAATCACATGACCATAGGGGTACTGCAACAGTCTTAAAGAAACAGTCACTTTTTCCAGTGCCATTGTAACTGTTGTAAGTCGAGGACTAGCTGTATTTAACTGCTTCTGAATTAACACAGACTAAGCAATCTGATTCCCTAGATTGTGTACTTCTACAAGCTGCCATGGTTCCAAGAAATGCTGCCAGTCAATTCAAGACTCTGAGGCTGTGGCTTTTCTCAAAGATCCTGTACATCATATCAGCATCTTCAAATATGAAACCAACTCTGAATAATTCCTGTGCTTTGGTATAATTAAAGAATAGATATTGTCCACCTGCTTGGTATCACAAGTCATGTTAACCAACCAAGCAGGCGACAAACTTCTCATCACTCCTTCCTGCCGTTGCTAGGGCACGTTCAACTGACCTTGGTTCTCATGGGCCTTATCACTGTTATGTCTAGCACTGTAGAGGAAAACATTCTACATTCTTCACATTCTCCTCACATACATGGCAATTTAGAAATGAAGCAAAGTCAAGTATGGCTTCAGTTAGACTCATTTCACGAATTGACACAAGCTTCTTGTTACCTATAATAACCATTATATTTCTTTGGCTGAATTTTTGTCCCATATATATATGTATATGTGGATCTTTGGTTGTTCGGGTTTTCTCCCGCGTAAGATTCGAAGTATCTAGGCAACGTTTCAATGAAGTCTCATTCATCATCTTCAGGCTTCTGTCTTCGGCTCTTGCTTCTCAGAGTGATGTGAGATTGCAGCTGCTTCTTCCTTTTAACTGCTAGTGGGGGTGGGACTTGATTGGGTGGGGACTTGGCTGTGTTCTGATTGGGTGGGGGTGTGTTCTCATTGAACTCATGAACAGACGAGTACCTAACATGAAGAATGGCACCAGACCCACACCCATGAGAGCCACACAAGATGCCACCACCACACTTCCATGTAGAAAACAGACTCACATCCACTCAGAAGATGAGACACGACCATGGACCAAAAGCTGCACTGCAGCTGCATCACTACCAACTTCAAACCCCTCTGAGCCATACATGAAGCAAACCGACACCCACTATGAAGATGCAGCACGACCACGAACTCGAAGCCAAACAGCAAGATCACAGCTCACCAACTCAAATCCCCCAGCAACTAAGACTAACCTGAGCACTACCAAGCCCCCACCTGAACAGAACACGCCTCCAACCAATCAGAACACGGCCAACCCCCCAACCAATCAGAACACAGCCAAACCCCCTACCAATGAGAACACACCCCCACCCAATCAGAACACAGCCAAGTCCCCACCCAATCAAGTCCCACCCCCACTAGCAGTTAAAAGGAAGAAGCAGCTGCAATCTCACATCACTCTGAGAAGCAAGAGCCGAAGACAGAAGCCTGAAGATGATGAATGAGACTTCATCGAAACATTGCCTAGATACTTCAAATCTTACGCGGGAGAAAACCCGAACAACCAAAGATCCACATACAAATACCCGCGAGAACCTCAGAAAATATATATATATATATATAAAACTTTTTAGCATCCTTAAGTTAGAATCTAAGTTAAAATGTGTATGTATAAAATTTAAAAAAGGTGACTTTGAAATAAGTATTGTTAAAAATAATTACAAATTATAACCAGTCTTAAAATAAAGGCAGGCATAAAAGCTGGGGCTTTTATGTGAGTCAGTTCCTTATATGATGCAACAAATTGCTTTGAAACTTATTAGCCATTACATGTTTTTTACTCTCATAAATTTTGCATTTTGAGTTTTTTAGATGTTATGTTAGATGCAAAGTCACCGTTGAAAGATGAGTAGCTATATAAATAGATTGGGGGGAAAACATACATGTATACAATGTTTTCCTGAAAATAAAGACCTGGTGTTATATTTTGGGGGGTTCCAAAGTAAGTACTTACTTTGGGGAAACACAATTTCAGGGTGATCAGCCCAGCTGGGTGCCACATATACCCCTAGTGCATGCCTCCCCCACTTCTGCCTCCGCCTGCTGCTTGGACAGGTAATCAACTCACCTGCACTGCACGGGCTGCGGCTGCTGCCAGACACCATCGACCCCCACATGCACCCCTGTTTGCTAGGGATTCGGGGGGGGGTAGGGCTTATATTAGGTGCACTTTAAAAAAATCATGCTAGGACTTATTTTCAGGGCATAGCTTTTGGGGAAAACACGGTGTGTGTGTGTGTGTGTGTGTGTATATATATACTCAATTGCAAAATATAAATAGGAAACTAGGCAAATTAGTACATTTTTAGAGCCAGCAATTTTTGTGAATTTCTTTGAAAGACTGCGTTAGATATTTATAATTACTGGATTCATTTATCCTAGCTGTATTATTAATTCTTGTGGTGACTCATGGATTAAAATGTTAAATCGTGGTTCTTTTTCTTCATCTTCTCTTTGAAATAATAACACATTTATGTGTAGCTTTTTTTTTTTTTAAAGAACGTGATAGGTTGGTACAAGCTCAGGCGTAATACTGACCAGACAATGACCTTCAGAGAACAGCTTCTTCACCAGCACTTACAGTCACACTTATCAAATCCGGATCTTGTGTTCCTGTTACTCACTTCCAACGTAACCTCCTCAAGTTCATCCACTTACAAATTTGAATATGCCTTGCATAAGCCACAAGAGGGGTAAGTAACAAATCTTGCACAATTTCTTTTCATTCAGTTCCACATTCATTCTGGTTAGAAATAGCATATTTCGACACAGTAGCATGATCTGGGATTAATACCGTGTAACTCAAGATAGAGAACTAGATCAGTGCAATGATTAGACCACAAGATTAGAAACTGAGTGTGTGTGTGTTTTAGTCCTGTTTTAGGCACAAAGCCAGGTGGGTGACCTTGGTACCACTCTCTCAGACCAAAGACAAGGTAGAACATTTATGGAAATCTTGCCAAGAAAACTGCAGAGACTTGTCCAGACAATCACCAGGAATCAAGACTGATTCGAAGACCAGTTGTCTCTCTCCCCCGCCTCCCCATAAGTTAGATCTATGCATTCCCTGTTTGAAATTATAACGAAAATTACTCATTTCAGTTAACCCTTTCATATTTTACTTTTATCATCTCTAGTAACAATAATCATCTGACTTCTTACAAAAATTAAAATCATAAATGATGAAATAAAGCCCGTAAATTATTTTATCTGCCTATAACCAGAGTCCAAACTTGGCAACTTTTTAAGACTTGTGGAGTTCAACTTCCAGAATTCCCCAGCCTTCTCGTTATCAAGGCCTATGCCCTCTTGCCATTGTTATAGGAGCAGCCAGTTACTTTTGTTGCTATGCAAAAAAAAAAAAAACCAAAAAGTTTTCGTCTCCAAAGGTAGAAAAGAGTTTGCAAAACTCCCATGGTCCTTGGAGATAAATAACAAATTACACATGACAAATAGTAATTTTATTTATTACTGAATAAAATCTCCAGTATCTCTAATTATGTACTTGGGGTTTTCTGTAGGCTTTTTCAGAAAGTGCCAGTCGTCGTAGCCAATCTAGGAATGGCAGAACAACAAGGTTATCGAACTATACCTGGTTCCTGTATCTCTTCAGGCTTTTGTAAAGTGATGGCAGAACACAGGTAGGAAAACAGCCTTCTCCTCTTTTGCATGGTATTCTCAGTTATACTTTACATAGATTTCAGAATTAGGTAGTTTAAAAGAAAATGTACACCCCATGGTGCCATTCTATATCATCAATAGCTGTGATGGCGAACCTATGGCACAGGTGGTACGCAGAGCCATTTGTGCCTGCACGCGAGCTGCAGGCAAACTCACATCACTGCGCACGCGCCTCACAGCTGATTTTCGGCTGGTTTGAGGCCTTTTTTGGCCTCTGCAGGCTTTTCAACTAGGCCCGTTTTGTCACTTCCTGTTTTTCCAGAGATACCGGAAGTGACAAAACGGGCCTAGTTGAAAAGCCTGCAGAAGCCTTCCTGAAGCCTCTGGGAGGCCAAAAAACCTCAAACTGGCCGAAAATCAGCTGTGAGGACAGTGCAGGTGAGGGGATGGGAATCGCATGTGCATGTGTAGGGGGCATGGGAAGGCCGCATTGCCTTCTGTGTGCTGGCACCTGAGTGACAGCATCCAAATGCGTGCACAATTTTTGGCACAGGAGCCCAAAAAGCTTAACCACCACTGATCTATAGGATTTGGTCAAAATGTTCTAAATTTGTAACAAGAAAACGCCTGTTCGGGGTTTCAGCTATGCTTCCCTTCAGAATACTCTAAACTATAAAATATTTAACAAAGCCTATTCACAATCCAGCCGTGATTTTCAAGTGTTCTTTCTCAATTCAGTGGCTTTTTGTGCTAGAGCATGAAAACATCCCAATTGCTGTTTTTATATTCTACTTCAACATCCAACTGCTTGTCCTTTTCTCAGCAGTTTTGTTGTAAACTCATTTCTACTATATTGAATACCTGATTTTAAAACACTGAAAAAGTTGCTTAAGACTGCTGGAATTTTGACTCCATATGGCTGAATACTATTGGATGTTTGAAATTACTGTTTGTCTTAACTTTTGTTATGTTGATATGATAGCCTTTAACTGTTTTGTTTTTAACTCGACTATTTTGAAAGCACCTGGTGGCAGTTTCTTATTTCAAATAAAGGTTTGTTAGCCTGTATGATTAGATTTTCAAATATCCTCATTTCAGTACTGTATTTTCTGAAAATAACAGATTAAAAATAGTACATGCTAGATCTTTTTTTATATCAAAGGTCAGAATTCTTTAATGAAGATGGGTCTCTAAAAGAGGTTCATAAGATTAACGAAATGTATTCTTCTTTGCAGACAGAATTAAAGGTAAGTTATGAATACCTATTTTATGACTTTTAAGCATCAGGGGAAAATTTGAAACACAATCGTTAATTAATCTCAAACAAATATTCAAGAAAATATTACTTATTAGGATATCATAGATAAGGAAAAATCCAAATACATGTATTATAAGTTTTGCCAGGTTCAGCTCATCATTGACTTACAACCAGTTGCTTAGCAGCCATTCAAAGTTACAATGGATGCACTTTAACATGTACTCAAGACTCAGTGGCCACTCCCCACACAGTCACCTGACTACAGTGGGCGCTTGGCAAGCAGCCTGCATTTACTTCCATTTGCAATGTCCTGCAGTCACATGATCTTAAGTTATGATATTTTTGCTGAAAAATGGTATTTATTTCTGGTCTCCAGCAAAACCACCCACAGCAAAACAATGCGCTTGCTTAATGACCACCACAAAAAAGGTCATTAAAAATGAGCAGGTCATATGATGACTGTTTTACAACTGTCATGACTTATGACCATAACTGGCAAGCTTCCTTACAATCATAAATCAAGAACTACCTACTATATATGACATTGTTTTGAAAATACAGTCATCGTGCAAAAACACGCCCATAATTTAAACAAATTGTGGTAGTTATGCAGCCTCAAGCTAAAAAAGATTGCACATTCCTATGAAGGATATAGGAATTAGGGTAATGTAGAATTAGAAAGCTACGCTTAAACATGTTTTGATTGCTGATTTTAAAAAACCTTGCATTCCAACCTTGCATTCTTTTTCTCTTGTTCTAGAATCTGTGCAATAAAGTAGCGGATAGTGAAAAATCAGTAGAGAATCTATTATCACAAATAGATCAGCTGAGACAAGAAGTAAGAAGCAAAAAAGAACAAGAGAAAACTACAGGTAAAGTAGCTTATTGTGCCTAAAAAAGCTGAAGTCCTTCAGGCCTTTAAAACATACTACCGTGTTTCTCCAACAATACGCCTCCCCCCAATAGGAGGTCCCAGCAGGTTTTCTAGGCATAAAATGAAGCCCCGCCCCCAAATTTAGGCCTATTTTAAAACATACGAAATGGGGAAGGGCGGGGGGGACTTGCCGTTAGAAGCGCCTCGCAGGCAGCCACGCCTCGCCATCAGCCGCTCCTAATGGCCGATCATGGTGGAATGCGGAGGGCTCCCTACCCCGCCAAGCGCTTTTGCTGCAGACCTGGGTCAGCAGTCGCATGGATGTCCGCTGGCAGCCTCCATAGCTTCCACAGTTCCTGCTGGCGCTGGTGCCTCGCCAGCGCCATCTCCCAACAACAGCTGCTTTTCCCCCATCCCCATAACAACAGGGGGGAAAAAACATTTTTAGGTAACTGGGAGCGCCGCATGGTGCATTTTCGTTTAATCCTGAGTGGCTGGTTGGGTGTGAGAAGAGCCGAGCGTCTCTGCTGCTGCTACCCTTATTGCTCCATCCTCGGGCTCTGCAAGTTTCCAAAAGTCCTGGTGCGCAGCCCGTTTCTGCATTCCAAGCGTGCCCAGGCCAAGCTGCAGCTGGCCCTCTCTTGCCAGCGCCATCTCCAACAATAGCGGCGGCAGCGGCAGAGATGCTCGCTCGGCTCTTCTCATGCCCAACCAGCCACTCGGGATTAAACAAAAATGCACTGTGCGGCGCTCCTAGGTACCTAAATGTGTTTTTTTTTCCCCCTGTTGTTGCAGGGACGGGGACAGGGAAAAGCAGGAGCAACTCAAGACACTGTTGTTGGAGATGGCGCTGGAGAGAGAGGCGCCAGCGGGAACCATGGAAGCTACGGAGGCCCAAGAAGCAGCTGAAACACTGCTAATGGATATCCACGCTGATGCTGCCCGCCCACTGACCCGGATCTGCAGCAACGGTGCTTGGCGGGGGTAGGGAGCCCTCTGCGCTCCGCCATGATTGGCCATTAGGAGCAGCTGGTGGTGAGGTGTGACTGCCTGCAGGGCGCTCTAGGTGAGGGTGCGCAGGGGGGAGAGAAATTAATTCAACCCCCAAAAGATGTCCTAACCATTTTGGGGGGCTCAAAAAAAATAAGACCCAGCCTTATACGAGAAACACAATATAAGTTTATTGTATAGAGAATTTTCTTAATTCATCTTTATTCTTTAATGGTTTTGCTATAAAAGACCTGCATGGTTATCTCCCTTATTTTTCCTCAACAAAACGTGGACAAGCTGTAATTTTAAAAATTGTTATTTGATATTAAATAAAGCACTTCCAAAGATTGTTTGTGAAAAGAGCCATTTTAATAAGCTCTGGTTCATAAGTTGAGATTTCCAGTGGCTTTTATTTTTATAAATCCAATAAAGGATTTTACAAACGATACATGGGTTTCTATGTGCATACGTACAATATGTATGTATATATCACAAACAATGTAAGAAGTCAAGGGGTAGCCAGGTATATTGTACGTTCTGTAATATATAGCCAGGCAGAAAAATAATACAAGATTTCATTCTTTAGCTACTTATTACATGTCATCAGAAAAGTGATTTAAAATAAAATCTTGATTTGTTAAGGAAAGTAGAAAAATAATTTAAAATGTTGAAATTGGTTTGGGAATTTCTACAGCATTTTAAAATTGTCGTCAATTGTTGAACAAACTTAAGTTCAAATTACAATTCCTGTCTTGCCAACTAACGAGGAAACTACAGTATTCCAAGTCAGTTGGAAAAAGTCAAGGAGAGCTACATCCTCACTAAATAAAAATAGCTTTATATGAAACCCCGTTCCTTCATACAATATACCCTATGTTCTTATTTGGGCATTAATATACATTGTTTATAAGGGGAAATATTGCTGCTTTTCAATTGATATATTCAGCCTTTTTTGGTCTTTCCATCTAATGAAAATATCCTCTCGTCTGACTTTTTTCTCCCCGCTTTCTCTTTACCTCTTAGGAAAGGATAGAAATCACTCAGATGAGCCCAAAGAGAATATTTTTCTCTGTCAAGCTTTGCAGCACTTCTTCCCAAATTCTGGGCTGCAGACAAACACAGTTACATTTAAAGGAAGGCAGATTTCTAAGCAGGGATGCACTGCTGATCACAATATCCAAATCATGGACCAATTAACTTTAATGATCAAAGAAAATAATTTCCCTGAAACGGAAACTAGGCAAGCATCAAAGCGAAAAGCCATTGTGAACGCAAGTGGGCCAAAGGCATGCAAAAGACTGCGCTCTTTCCACCTTAATCAGAAACTATTTCAAGAAGACCAGGAAAACAGTGACCAAGAATTAAATGTTAAGAGTAACAACAACGCAACTGAAGATGTGACACCTTGATGGGCACATACTATCTTCCAACTCTTTAATCCCTTCCAGTGGCAAAGGGTTTTATTTCTTATTCTCACCTCATCAGTGCTGCTGGTATTATTAGCACACTTCATTAATACGTGGAATACTTGAGTCAACGTTTTGGAAATAAAACCTCACCTTTTTAAATCATCATTCTTACAACATGGATCAAGTTTCAAGTTGCTTTTTCCTCACTAAATCTTAAAATTGCTTACTCTCTTGGAGGGTATAGCAGGAAACAGCAAAGACCAAGAACCTATCTGTTGTTTGTAGTAAAAACTTTATTAAGAATGCAATGTTATTTAAATAGCAAAGCTGGTTTTGAAGTGAAGTGTTGATCCCAGAATCAAACACTTTAGGGAAAAAGACCAATCTATGAATTCCATTTAGTTTTTGCTTTACACTGTGTTTGAATACTTCAAATTTCTACAATCTTATTATGTATTTCAGCTAAAATATGTAAGTAAAATTTGTGTTAGGGAATGAGCCCAAGAGATGCTAATTCAAAATAGGGATACAGTATTGGTAGGTTAAAAGGTTTACTTTCTATGCTGTATCAGAAGCAACTGCATTCTGATAAGTTCAAAAGACCCCATACAGGTTGAAGCACTACAAAGAGACATTCTCTCCTGACAATGCTACAGTTTATGATCAATTTGTCGTCAGAATGAATGAAATAATACTCTCATCATGGACACATTGATAGCTCATTTATTAACATTCTAATAATATAGTCTAATTACAAAAATGGGCTAGGCATAATTGATACAATTTATTCTGGATATTTAATATTACATATTTTGGGGTCATTGCGAAACACTGGGTCCTTATGCATAACCGACATAAATCCTGTAAAAGAATAATTAGGTTTTAAAAACAAAATGTTTTTATAAATCATCCAAACGTATGACTATTTTATAATACTTACCCATGCAATGAGCTCTTTTAATGGCTTTTGCCATTTCATTTTGTTTCTTTTTACATAAGCCTAAGAAGCAAACACATAGTCATTCAAAAAATAATTTCAAAAATATTAATTGCTTAATTTCATTACAGACTTAAAAAGTATTTTAAGTAAATGTTTTACTTTCTTATTTTAGAAAGCATATACTTTGGCCGGTATAACTCAGAATGAGTATCAATAATTTAAAATTCTTATGTTAAAAGTACTGAATGATATTTCATGATTTGGTTTCGATATGAGTAGTTATAATTCTGCTAAAACTGGTTTTTTTTGTACATACCTGTTATATGATGACCAAATATGTGACCAGTGTATGGAGAAATAAACTGTGATAAAAGCTGTTGGAGAAAATTAGTTGGTTCAGTCTTCAAAGCAGCAAGAAAATTAAATAAAATTAATACTTTTGGTAGCAAATATTTGCAATTGGATAATATTTCCTAGTTGTTTAAACAAAACGACTGCATTGGTGTAAACTCATATTTTATTGGAAAATCTAAAACCATAACTTTTGGTTGTTTTAACTATTTAGTCGTGTCTGGCTCTTGGCAGCTTCATAAGCAAGTGTTATCCATGCTACTCTGTCCAGCACAAATTCTTTCAGTTGTTGGATGTTCCTCTTTGTACCAGTTTTAATGTTATCAATATTAGGAGTCAAATTGTTGGGGGCAATATGCTAACTCTGTAAACCGCTTAGAGAGGGCTGTAAAGCACACTGTAAAGCAGTATACAAGTCTAAGTGCTATTGCTATCAAGCCAGTGTGTTCTTTGTTTGCCCCTTCTTGTTCCACTAACCATCCCTAGCATCATTTCTTTCTCCAATGAAATTTCCATGCATGGCCTGGCCGAAGTAAATCAGATGTAGTCTTATGATTTTAGCTTCTAGTCATGCATCTGATTTTATACTGCTCTGTTAGTTACTATGGCTGCCCATGGTATACACAATAACTTTTTACCTGTGTAATTAAAATATGCAGTTTGATTTGGAACATTGGGGTCGATTATAGCATAGAGGTTTGTTGTGTAAAATGCACCCTATCAAACTAGATACACAAGTGGGAGTAGAGTCATATTCCATTGTTTTTAACCATGGTTTTCTGATTTAGCAAAAATTGTCAAGGTAATTCTTAATAGTAAGAAAGTGGGTACGCGTTGGTATAACCCTTAAGAGTCACTACATCTAGCCAGCAAGAAATGTACAACAATAATTGAGCTATGGCAGTTATTAAGTGGGTTGCCACATAGCTGCACTCCAAACTATGTCCTTTTTTGCAGCAGTCATTAGGTGAACGCTGTGGTTGTTAAGTAGACTCTTTTTCACCAGTGGGCAATTTTTGCCAGAAACTAGAAGTAAATGCTGGAAGCTGGCAAAAACTATATAAAACTGCAGTCATGTGACTAGGGTGTGTGTGTGCACATAAGCTTGTGCAGCTGTTAGAACTTTTTTAAAAAAGCAGGTTATAATTGGAGCGATCTGTCTTAACTCTTTTTTAATAATAAAGTTATATACACACATACACACACATATATATATAATTTCAATTGAACCATGCGTTGCCTGGATACATGTTATTTTAGAAAATAATGATCAAAATATTTACAGCAATAGTCATTACATTGATATTAATTCTACAGTAATAATGTTTAATCTGAAATGTTCACCAGGCAATTGGTTGTTTAGCAAGGCCTGCCTGCAATTTGTTATGCTACAATACACAGTTTGTCTACCTTCATTTTTCCATACCACGAGGAGTACCTAGATTTGTACCTAGATTTAAATAGGTTTTTTTAATTATTTAAATTTATTATACCTATCCCAGCACATCCTGCACTGCTTACAAAATATAATACTAAATTAAAATAATTAAAAACAGACAAAAGAACACATGATAACCCCTAAGTAAAAAAAATGAATAAAATAAAACATGAAGAATATCCAGAAGCTTCAGCTGGTGCAGAACACAGCTGCATGGACATATATTTGGATGGTGGGAGCTGTTGCTACAATGGCCCATGTTACACCATTGTTTTGCGAGCTGCACAGGTTGCCAATATGCTGCTGGGTACAATTCAAGATGCTGGTTGCAGCCTTTAAAGCTCCTCGTGGTATGGATCCAAGTTACCTGAGAAACCAACTCATCCCGATGAAGTTAGCCCATCCCACCAACACCAGCAAAAGTGGTATGTTGGGGACCCCATCAGCCAGGTAATTTCAGCTGGCAGGTTCCAGAAGACAGAAAGTGACTGGCCCAAAGTCACCCAGCCAGCTTTCATTCTTGAGGTCTACAACTCCCAGTCTCCCGGTATCTAGGTCAACACAATCTTGAAACAATTTTACCTGTTTCCTATAACATACACAGCATCAAACACAAAGTTACTAATTTACCTGTATATTCTTGTAGTCAACAGTTACACCACATAAGACACACTTTTTAGGAGGCTCCTTATAAGGGTTTTCCATTGGAACAGGCTGAAATGACAGAAAATTTAGTATATTTTTTTTCAGCTGTTCTGAAGTCCTTCAGCATCTTTTTGCACAAACTGTGCCAGCCCCACTAGATGGACCAGACCAGGAAATCAATCCCACAAGAGGGATAAAACTACTTTCATTTAGACTGGCTATAATGCCACAATATTGAGGTTGCAAAGTGGTGTAACTATAATGTCCTATATGTCTTTTTTCAATGCACTTATCTGCAATAACCTTTTAAATTTAGGACCAACTTTTCACAATTTTATTGGAAGAAATCAGAAACATAACCCCATTCTATTTGTAGATATTCTATACTGGTCCCTGTGAGTTATGGAAAGTGCAACCAGATTTTTTTAAATTAATAACATATTACAAGCACTTTACTGTATTAACTATATTCTGACACTCTGTCTCAAATATTTAACAATACATGGAATTTAAGTATGTTATAGTAATATCTTACCATATCTGCTTGATTGGATTTCTGTTCATTATATGAACTACTCTCTCGTTTCCATGATCTACCTGAAAAGAAATACAAAAGTAGAAACCTGTTAAACAATATGAATCAGCCAAATAACCGAACAGAAATGCCTAACTTTCTGAAGATCTCTTTCCTTTATGACCTTCTGCAAAAATACAATCTTGTCATCAATATTAAAAAACTGAGATGGACACATGAATGATGTATTTGAAACTAGCAAAAATGCTGAGAGTTCAGGCTTGCATTTAATCATATGGATAGCTCCATAAACAAAAAGTAATCCCATGCAAACTAGTGGAAGAATAGCCTGCAAAAAAGTAAGAAGTTTATCAGAGAAGGCTTGGCTTGCTCTGCTCCCAGCCATATTGGGAGAAATTCCCTCCAGAAGCATTATTAAAAAGAACTGATGGAGGAAGACTGATGGAGGAAGAACTGATAGCTGTCTTCACTACAGATACTAAGCTCATAGAGTGTGATCTAATTCTCTTCAGTAAAGCTGATAGTCAGAAGGCAACTTTTAAAAACTAGCCAAAAATTTTACAAAGCTTATGTTTCAAGACTAAGCATAGAAAAGTTTGTGTCTGTTCCTCCAGCAATAGCAACAGAAATGGTTTACTTCATATTAGGCTTCCAAAAAAATTACTAACAGCTTTTATGGACAAATTAATGACTGTGTTATAGTAGCCATTTACTGTAAAAATGCATAACCCAAACAATATAGTTGAAAAATAATAGTATGTGAAATAAGAACAGTCCTTCTTGATCAATCCAATGTATGCCATGTAAAAAAAAAAAGCTGCGGAGAACAGAGAAAAGAATATAATATAAACTGCATAGTAGACCATATTTAACCCTAGTTAACCCTACTAACAATAAAAGCTATTTTATTATTCTATTACAAGATATGCCTCCCGCAAACGCTCATAACATCCAAAGTAGATAATTGTAACAGGTGTCAATTTGATGAAGTAATTCCCAAAATTCACATTTGGTCCTTTTTTATTTACAGTATCTGTAATTATTTATTATTTCATTTTTTTAAACTGCCCAATAGCCTAAGGAATCTAGCCAGTCTGCAATAAAAAGATACACTTTAACTACATATACATTAAAATTAAATGCAATGCAAAATGAAAATGACAGTTGCCAAGATGGTCATTCAAAATAATAATAAGGCCAATTAAAAAGCCTGAAAAAAATAGAAAAGTGGTGCTGAAATCATGCTTTAAAGCCAGAAATATTCCTGTTAGAAATATTTTAAGCTATGATACATAATATGTATTGGCAGCAGCGAGAATTGTATTTGCACAACATTGGGAAAATAAAAACACCCATCAGACAAAAACATAATTCAGAAAATATTGGACTGTGCAGAGATGGATAGATAGGCATTTAAATAAATGATAAGAGAGATACAGAGTACTACTCAACATAGGTTTTATCAATGGTTAGATATAATAGATGGTTAGATGAAAAAAGATTGCTATGTGCATGTAAAAGATGAACGTTGTCTAAGACTATAAGCATGCTAGTATAATTAACGTGAGCATAAATAAGCTAACATAACTATAAATATTGCTATAACTACTATGTATATATACTATGTATATGTATTTTGGCAAATTGAAATGCCTGGACAAATACAGTTTTCAATATATATATAATATATATAATATATATATATAAAAATACAAAAAGAAGAAGAAAGGATGAGCGAGTGCATCTCTTTTCTCAAATGCCTGAATTCTTTCGTTATCCTATCCTATCCTACATTAATTACATGAAAAAAGATTATCATTATGTTCCTCGCAGGTTCCGCAGGGCTGTTCTTGGCTTACCCGGGCCAGGCGCACAGATTCCGTTTCTTACAGCGACGAAGAGATAATAAAATCTCCCCGAAATCTTGGGAGAAGAAACCAAACTAACCACAGAAGCCATCTTTTTTTTTTTTTCCCCTTTGCAAGCTTCCGGGTACGAGAGTAACGTCCAATCAAGTCCCCCTCACAACACGTCCGGCTTGAGAAAAGAAAAGCTTTCAGGCCTTAACCGCGGCTGCTACGACGGCCAATAGAATTCGCTAGCGGTTAGCCGATCCTTTCAAAGAAGTTCAACCAATCCGGAAGCCTTTCGTCATAGCAGCACGTGATTCATCCCAGTTCTCTTTACTGTTTTTTGTTCGAACCCAAATCCATCAGACCTTTGCCGACATGGCCGCCCAATGCGAGGGATGCTGGGAGTTGTAGTTCACTTATCGGAAGCTCATGGGGTCCCCTTCAATAGGGGCGTGAGGGCGGTTAGTGCCTTTTCGGGGTCCCGGGTTAATGAAAACCCTCCACCCTTTTTCTAGTAGATGGTACAGTCCTCGCTCAGAGGCGGACGGTTCCTTTCCCGAAAAAAAGGGGGGAAATCAGAGAAAATGGAGTCGCTGCCTCTCGTAAGAAGCGGCCCAATTCTGCTCCTGCCCGTCTGGGGCAGCACCGGCTGACCCGGGAGGGTTGAGCCCGGCGAGGGCTATACCGCTTTTCCATGGAGGGCGGTGGGGCTGTCAGGAGAAGGACACAGGAGCGAAGGAGGCGGCGGCGACAGCGACCGGGCACAGGGGCGGATTCGCCCGGCATAAATTGCCGAGGCAGGTCCCGGTCGACTTCCCCGCCGGCCCGCAAGAAACTGAACTCGGACGAAAGCGAGGAAGAGCTCGAGGAGCCGAAGCCGGAGGTAGATACACAGCAGATTTGAGGCTGAGAGGCTCCATTATAACAGAGGAACAGGGTTGGAAAGGGACCTTAGAGGTCCTCTAGTCTAACCTGCTGCTCAAGCAGGAAACCCTACCCCATTTCAGACAAATGTTTGTCCAATCTCATTATTTATTATTGTTGTTTTGTTAATTTTTTTATTTTATTTTGTATTTTATTATCATCATCATCTGGCGCACATTCAATCAGATGTTCAGCCTGGATTTGGAATGATTGGCATTCTGAATAATTTTGTTGTTGTATGCTTGGAGTACAAGGAATTTATCTTTACAGAGGATAGGGCAACTTTAGGGGAAATTCAATGGGTGTATGATGTCTTTTCAATCCCTTATATGAAAGATCAGAATTTTGCTCCTGCTCAAGTTGGAACTTTATTGAAATAGCTGGCTCTTTCCAATATCCTTTTTCCTCATCTCCCCTTAAGCTACTATCACTGAGCATCAATGTGTGGCAAATCCAACTGGCACACCAGCTCCTCCCTGGCTCAAGTCTGCACGGTTTACTTAGTTGCATAATAAGATTAATGATGATAATAATAATGGGTAACCGGAGCATCGCTTGAACACCATAGGCATTGACAAATTCACCTTCAGTCAATTACAGATGGCCGCTTTACTCAGACCAGCTTACATCTCTTAACGCTATTGGAAGAAATAATCCATCTGTTTGAGGATGCTGTGGCTCAGTGGCTAAGACGCTGAGCTTGTTGATCAGAAGTTCGGCAGTTCAAATCCCTAGCACCGTGTAACGGAATGTGCTCCTGTTTACTTGTCCCAGCTTCCGCCAACCTAGCAGTTCAAAAACATGTAAAAATGCAAGTAGAAAAATAGGGACCACTTTGGTGGGAAGGTAACAGCATTCTGTGTGCCTTCGGCGTTTAGTCATGCCGGCCACATGACCACAGAGACGTCATCAGACAACACTGGTTCTTCGGCTTAGAAATGGAGATGACACCTCCCCTAGAGCTGAGAACGACTAGCACACATCCGTAGGGGACCCTTTACCTTTTTATCCATCTGGTCAGTTCCATGTAAGGGAGAAAGACACTGGAAACATGGAGGCTGATTGGAAAGATGGTTTATTGAGGGACAGAACCACATGTGTTTGAAGTCCTGGGCAGCTGATCACATGGAGTGGAGAGTGAAGGTTATTTATACCCTCTCTCGTGCCTTGCCCTTGAGCTTCCTGTTCCTGTGCAAGAACATGTGTTCTATTGGTTGTCAGACTCCCAGGGGGCTATGGAGGGATCGTAGCTAACTTTTTAGGTTGTCTGAATAAAGTTTGATTGAAGCCTGGACTCTGAGCTGATGTGATAAGGAGGCCTGTGTCCTGAAAGGTTGTTGGGCCATTCCGATTGTGTCTTAATGGCTTTCCTGGTTTGGAGTGTGGACTGATCGTACCATTCTACCCAATTCTGCCTCTGTTCAAAATATCCTGTCTTAAATGGATTACCAAATCTACATTTCTAAAAGCTTGTTTCCACTTAGTATCTGCTTGGGGCAGGAAACTGTGGCTCTGAGTTGCTGTTTCCTTTAAGTTTTGTTTCTCTTTTTGGGGAAATATAATATTCTGCCTTTTTAAATATTTCTCAAAGTATTTCATTCTTCTAGGAGCGGGGTGGGTGCTAACTTTCTACAACACCATAAAACATCACCTGCCTATCCCAGATCCTTGGGAAGGACTCTGTAAGTGGGTAAAAATGACAAATCTATTTCATCCTCATAGTTGTATCTGTTGCCAGAAGAATGAATATTTTATCATCCGAGATATAAATGCTTAGTATTAAGAAGTCCCATTCACCTTTTTTTTCTTTCTTTCAGGATTTTGACAGCGATGATATGTTTGCCGACTATGACAGCTTTTCTGCCAACAACTCTTTCTTAACTGAAATGGATGGTTTAGAGCAAAAGCACTTGCACTTTAGTAAGGATACTCTGGATTCTGACAGTTTAGATTGCAACCTTGCTGCGCGGCCTGTAGGTGGAGGTACTCAGATGACAAATGCCAGGAACCTGGCACAGGTATTTTCGGAGACAAACGCTGCGATTAGCTCCAGAGGCATACGAGAATATGATTCTTGGGAAAGGATGAAGGTGCAGGACAATAGCTCAGGGCCTCAGGATACTGATTTAGATAGCCTTCCGTCCTCCCAGCTTTTATTTCATCAACGTTCAGATGAATGTTCTCAGAAAGAAGCGGTCGTAAAAGAAATACCCTGTCAGCTGGACTTCTCACATCTGCCGTACCGCAGTGATTCAGAGAATAATAAACAAGATTGTAAGTTGGTGAGAACTGCTTTGTTTGACCCAGGTAGGCGAAAGAGTCTCAAAGACCATCTCAAAAGTGCCATGGCTGGGAATGCCAGATCCTCTACTTCGTTGGTTTCTAAAAGCAAACAGCTGAAAGAAGCTATTGTAACTGAAGAAATGGCTGTTGCAGAAACAACTGGCAGCTTGGCTTTTGTAGACATTGGTCCTTTCTACGGTTTACCCACGAAAGTCAAGGAGCTACTGCTACAAATCAGAGGAATTGAGAAGCTTTATGGTAATATCACCAATCTCTGCTGTGATCTTTGCTACTGTGATGAATTCCAGTTCAGGGCAATTTTTGCTTGTTCTATTTCTGAAACCAAATTATTTTACACATAGTCTTTGACTTACAACCACAACTATGATTACAGTTAACACAGGTTTGTCATTGTAGTGTCAGTTACATTTAAACATAATACTGATATTAATTTCATCATCATCTTTTAACGACCCCATAATCCCTTGCAGGGTGGAATCTGGGCAACTGAATGGAACTAGCAGAGTGTTTACTGGCCGGATGACCTTCCTGTCACCAATGCGGAGTTTTGTTCAGCAGATATATTCTCATTGCGCCCAGAGAGAGAAATATCTGTCTCGACCTAGGATCAAACTCGCAGCCTCCTGATTGTAAGGCGAAAGCTCCACCTCTAGGCCACTGTACCACTTCCACATTAATTCCATAATACTGACATTCATTTCATATATGTACTACAGTAATGCTTCAGTAGTTTTTTTTAAATGTTTCCCAGGTACTTATAAAATAATACCATTTATAAGTGAGCTTTTGTCAAAGGTCCTGAAGTTTGCCAAGTTTTCTTAGAATCCCCAAACAGATTAATTTTCATCATGAATCACTCTGAATGCTAACCCAGAAAGGGAAGACTATAAGAAATGTCTTTTTAATTTTACAGACTGGCAGCATGATTGCTTAATGTTTGAATCCCTGCAAAAGCGAAAGAACTTAATATATTCCTTGCCAACCAGTGGTGGAAAAACCCTTGTCGCTGAAATTTTAATTCTTCGAGAATTACTCTGCAAACAAATGGATGCTTTGATGATCCTGCCTTACGTGGCTTTAGTCCAGGAGAAGGTGCGAAGACCAGCTTTGATATTCATCTACCTCATGGCATTTGATTAACTCCCATCCACAGGGCTCCAGTTGTGGTAGGATAAAATGCTCGGTTTGCACAGCTGAGATTTCAATTTGGTAGTCCAGGTAGTCCTTGACTTAGAGCTATTCATTTAGTGACCATTAGAAGTCACAACAACACTGTACAAATGGACTTACGGCCATTTTCCGCACTTATGACTATTGCAGTATCCCCATGATCACATGATCAAAATTCAATTGCTTGGCAACTAACTCATATTTATGATGGTTGCAGTGTCCTGGGGGCCATGATCCCCTTTTGTGACCTTCAAAGTCAGTGAGGAAGCCATGTTCACTTGACAATCATACTTAACAACTGCAGTGATTTCACATAACGGCTATGGCAAGAAAGGTCCTGAAATGTGACAAAATTCACTTGCTTAACTACCTTGCTTAGTGATGGAAATTTGGGGCTCCATTGTGGTCATAAGTTGAGGACTACCTGCACTGGAGTTCGGGAGGCTGACAACCGAGGAAATGCCTACATTTCATGTGCTGTTGTGAAATTGAATCAATGTAAAGTTAGCCTCAGTGGCACAGTGGTCAGAGTGCAGTACTGCAGGCTACTTCTGCTGCCTGCTGCTGCCTGAAATTTGGCAGCTTGAATCTCACCAGGTTCAAGGTTGACTCAGCCTTCCATCCTTCTCAGGTGGGTAAAATGAGGACCTAGAGTGTTGGCAATGTGCTGACATTGCAAACTGCTGAGGTGCAGTGGTCAGAGTGCAGTACTGCAGGCTACTTCTGTTTATTGCCGGCTGCCTGCAATTTGGCAGCTCGAATCTCATCAGGCTCAAGGTTGAGTCAGCCTTCCTTCCGAGGTGGGTAAAATGAGGATCCCTGATTGCTGGGGGCAAGAGGCTGACTCTGTAAACCACTTAGAGAGGGCTGAAAAGCACTGTGAAACAGTATATAAATCTAAGTCCTATTGCTATTATTTTCTTCATATTCTAGATTGGGAGTTTGTGTGGTTTTGGAATGGAACTCGGTTTCTTGGTAGAAGAATATGCAGGAAGTAAAGGAAGGATTCCTCCAATCAAGAGAAGGCAAAAGAAATCCGTGTACATTGCTACTATTGAAAAAGGACACAGCTTGGTGAATGCCTTGATAGAAGCAGGAAGAATTGACACCCTGGGTCTAGTTGTAGTTGACGAGGTTTGTTACCTAAATAATGATAAAAACATTCTATTTCCAACTTTTTTGTACTCAGTAAATTACCTTGCAGCTTTGTGATTTTTTAAAATATCTTTTTCTCATTTAAAGTTGCATATGCTTGGAGAAGGTGGTCGTGGCGGGATACTAGAAATGACCCTTTCTAAGATTTTATATGCAAGCAGTAAGTTAACTCTATAATATCTGGAAAGTCGTCTTGTGAACTTCCTTTACTGTGTACTCATAGGTTAGTTATGACTATTTCAAAAACCTACAAAGGAGACACACACTGTTTGTTTACTTATTTATTTATTTATTGAATTTATATTGCCGCCTATTCTCCCATGCTGACTCGAGGCAGCTTACAAAATGTAAAACCATATTTAAAGTAAAAAACAATAAAAATTAACAAAAAGAATCAAATTAATAAAGTACAATAGAACAAAATCTGGAAATAAATAAATAAATAAATAAATCACCCCCAACTCTCACCCCCTGCCCCGATGACAGCAGATCACACAAGCCATTTGATGGGCTCCATCCCGTTCTGGGTTCCCCAAATACCATGTTTTCCCAAAAATAAGACCCAGTCTTATTTTCTTTTGGGCTCTGAAATAAGCACTAGGGCTTATTTTTGGGAGATGTCTTATTTTTTTTCCCCCATGTATGGGAAGCCCACTTCTTGCTCCCGGCAGGGCAGGAGGCCCCACGGTGTGTCAGTGCTCTTGCCATGGGCAAGGGATGGAACTGCCCCACGTGCCCTGCACCAACTTACCTCAGGGACCCCACAGCCAGGCCACCCATGCCCTGACGACTGTCTCGCCTTGCAGCAGCAGTAGTTCTGGCAGCCCTGTCCAGCAGAACACTGGTTGGCCACCGGCCCACTTCTGCTTGCTCGTGGCCGCAACAGAGCAGGAGGCCAAACGACACGCCAGTACCGTTGTTGGAACATGAATGGCCTGGTGGCGG
The DNA here is from genome assembly GCF_900518735.1 of Pseudonaja textilis. The sequence continues at coordinate 29,645,320 of NW_020769317.1, forward strand.
GGGCCCTGAGGTAAGCCGTTATGGGGCGCATGGGGCAGTTCCATCCCCCCACCTCATGTAGGCATCACAAGCAATCAGACAGAATGGGCAGGTGGGCGACTGCGCAGGCATTTAAGTAGGGCTTATTTGGGGGGATAGGGCTTATATTAGGTGCATGTGTAAAATCATGCAAGGGCTTATTTTGGGATAGGTTTTATTTTGGGGAAAACAGGTAACATGAAAGGATTATCTTTAATTTCCTGAAGTTATTGTAAAGGGAGAGTGGCAGTTTCAAAATCCTACAAAGAGCTACACAATGAAGAAAAAAATTTTTTTTCCCCAAATAACTCCAAGGGGGTTATCTTAAATATGTTGAAATACTGGTGCCAAATGTGGCGATAAGCTGAGGATTATCTATAAAGTGTTATAAACAGCATTGGTCAGTTTCTGTCTCGCAAACTGCATGGCTTATCATTTTTTTCAAGAACAAGGAAATACAATTCTTAAAAAAAATACAGCCTCTTATATATTTATGCATCTTGAAATTGTTTGATTGCCACTTTATGGATGCAGAGAGAAGTTGCATAAAATGTATGGATACTCCTATGACTTTATATTCAGAAGTTAATTCACATTGATTTCAGTAAAACTTACTTATCGTTGACTGCTATTTGAAGTTTTCATTATATGCTTTTAAGAATAAAGAATGTTTGTCCTCTCAGAGGCTTTCAGAAATATATTTCATGCTGTTTGTATTGGAACAGCATTCAATATAGTTGAAAAAAATACATTGACCTTGAGGTGATAGTATAATGGTAATATTTTTATGTAAGAAGTTCTAGGCATTCTTTGTTTGCAGTATGGATTCTTGTATATTTTAATTCTTAAGCACACATAGTTAGCATTTAAGCTTGATTCTGTTTCATTTTTGCATAGAAACAACTCAGATCATTGGAATGAGTGCAACATTAAGGAATGTTGAAGACTTACAGCAGTTCCTGAAAGCAGAATTCTACACAAGTAATTTCAGACCTGTATGTTACTGAATGAAAAAATGTATTTTCTAAGAAATAATTGTTACATAATAACAGAGGTGAATGAATAGTTCTCAATAGTTCAAAAATATTCATTATGAATTCTATATAGAGAATTTTATAGAGAATTCTATGTGAATTCTCCACAAAATCCATAAATTGCATAGAGAATTTGGTGTATTCACCTTACAAAAAATAGAGAAATTGATTTGAAAATGTAGGTTTGCTCTGTTTCTAAGTCACTTTGATGTTTACGTTGATTTGTTGAAAGACCGGGAAATATTTTTACTTTCTTGTGCCAACTGTGTAGAAGAAGAAACATAAAGGAGCAAAACTAGCTTAACACATGTTTCATTTAACAGCAGAAATGCTGGGTTCAGTTATGGTCGCAAGTGGAGGACTACCAGTACATTCATGGTCTAACCCAATTATTCTTATGTACCTTTCCACAATATAGGTTGAATTGAAAGAATATGTTAAAATACAGGACAGCATCTACGAAACTGATAGCAAAGCAGAAAATGGACTTACGTTTTCACGGCTCCTTGATTTCAAGGTAATACAGCTAAATACGGAGGTTTTTCCTTTTCAGTTGGCAGCTTCAGTTTCAAACACAGCTTTTTCAAAAACCATTTTTCATGTCATTCGTTATTACTAAGCACCATAACAGTCTCTAAAATGGGGCTTCCCAAAGTGTGCGGCTCACCTTCCTTGAGGAGGTGTAGACAGTGTCCAGGAAGCGAAGAATCTTTTAATGGTACATTGATGCCATAAATTTACTTTCCCCCAAACATTTCAAATGAATAACATGGTGCTGGAAGAGGCACAATCTTTGGCTTTTTTTTAAAGAAAAAGTCTTCTCTATTATAATAAAGCTCTATTGTATTGTTTTCATTGTTCATTTGTGTTTTTAGGGGAAGTGTGTGTATTAAGATTACACTAAAGCAGTAATTTCCAAGCTTAGCAATTTTAAGATGTATGGACTTCAACTCCCAGAATACATTGCTGGCTGGAATCTTGTGGGAATTGAAGTCCAGACATCTTTAAATGGCTAAGATTGGGAAATGCTGCATTAAAGGAAAATATGACTGTAAAAAGTTTAGGAACCCCTACTCTAAAATATCATAAATAAATAATACATACAGGTAGTCCTTGACTTACAATAGCTCATTTAGTACCTGTTGGAAGTTACAAAAGCACTTTAAAAAGTTACCTGTCCAATTTTTGCACTTATGACCGTTGCAGCATCCCCAAGGTCATATGATTTACAGTCGGATGCTTGACAGTTGACTCACATTTATGACGGTTGCAGTATCCCAGAGTCACGTGATCTTTTGCGACCTTCTGACAAGCAAAGTCAATGGGGAAACCAGATCCATTTAACAGCCGTGTTACTCATTTAAGAATTGCAGTGATTCACTTAACAAATACGGCGGGGAAAGTTGTAAAATGGGGCAAAGCTCATTTAACAAATTTCTCGTTTAGCAACGTAAATGTTGGGCTCCATTGTGGCTGTAAGTTGAGGACTACCTGTACTTCATTTTCAAAGTATTTCCTAACTTTTTGTCCGTCGTTTCAGTGTGATCCTTTGCTGGTCCTGATTCTACTGCCTTAAGCGGGAGATGTAAAACACTGAAGAATTAAATGCTTATCTTGTATTTCTTTTTAGAAATTATTTAGGAGATGAAGCACATCGAAAGCAAGTATTAAAAACTCAGTTATGAAGTAGGGATAGTTTTGCAATTTGCCTCCTTTGTATCCAATTAGAGGTATTGAAGCTTAGAATGAAGACTTTGACAAATTGAGATTACGACAATTTGCTTCCATTTAGAAATAACTCTGCTTGATATTTTAGTATTCCAGTGAACTGCAGAAGGTAGATCCTGATCATCTTATTGCATTGGTCACAGAGGTTATTCCCAAGCACTCCTGCCTTGTCTTCTGTCCTACTAAAAAGAACTGTGAAAATGTAGCAGGCATGATATGCAAACACATAAAAGGGTAGGTCTCCTACGTGCACTTGAATTGCTAAATCAGTATTTCTCAACCCTGGCCAGTTTGACTTATGTGGGTTTCAAATCCCAGAATTCCTCAAGTCAGCCATGCCGGCTGAGGAATCCTGGAAGTTGAAGTCCACAGAGCTTAAAGCAGCCAAGGTTGGGAAATGTTACGCTAAATAAACATTTTCATGGATCTCCTGGTGTCAGTGTTAATTTGATGCAGATATGTTGCATTTGCATCCTAAGCAGTGGGTGGGATTCAAAAAAAAAATTTTTACCACTGGTTCTGTAGGCGTGGCTTGGTGGATACGCTTTAGAGAGTTTGCTACTGACCTTCTCCTGCAATCCTGCACTTTCCCTGTGTCCTCTCTCTCCTCTCTGTGCGGTACAGCTGACGCGCAGCAATCCTGTGTGGCTTTGTGTAGCTGACGTGCAGCAATCCTGTGTGGCTGTACCACACAAAGCAGCTGAGCTTGAAAACCAGGAAATAAAGGTCAGAAAAGAGCTGGGGCAGGCCGGTGGGCCAGCCCAGCAGCTGATCGTCGGAGTGAACCTGTTTCGTTCACAGATAATCCTTGGAGCTACCGGTTCGACCAAACCAGTGGAATACCACTCCTGATCCTAAACTAATATAAAGCATTGCAGGGTATGTTTGTCTTAGTATGTCAAAGAGTTGCAGCAAGGGCATATAGCAGGGGAGGTCTACTATCACATTGGTCGCTAAGCAAACAGTCAGAAGTCAAAGACTATCTGGACATTTGAACTTTTGGTGCATGTTGTAATTGATCGTTCCTTGTTCATCCTAGATGAAAAGAATAGTTACGTTTTCCACAAAATCCCAAGGAAGGGTATACCCATTGTCTAATGCTACCTTTTTTTTTCCTAGAGACTTTAAAAAGGTCAAGGAGAAAGAAAAATACAACCTTCTAAGAGAGTTAAGAAATATCTGCAATGGAAAACTTTGCCCGGTTTTGAAACAGACCGTTCCGTTTGGAATTGCTTACCACCATAGCGGTCTCACCAGCGATGAGCGGAAATGTATAGAAGCAGCTTATTCCTCAGGCCTCCTCTGTCTGCTAACCTGCACATCTACACTTGCTGCGGGAGTGAACCTGCCTGCTCGAAGGTTGTAGTACTGGCTTTTCTTTTTAATGTTCCATCATGTGGAATGTGGTAAAAATTCATTCACTGAATCCACAAAAATTGGGCATGACCCAAAAGCCAAGAGATGCTCCTTAAGTATCCGTTGGCTCTCTCAAACAGCAGCTACAGAAATTCTAACGTTTTGGTATTTCTTTTTTCTTTTAAAAGAAGAACTATCCATACTTATTAAAAACTAGGGTTTAGAACCAAACCTTTCCCTAAATGCTATTTTTCTCTTTCCAGAGAATTATTTACAAACAAACATTCAGTCATGCGAATCCCACCCAAAGTCTGAAAGAATATGGTCTAGAATAGGAGTGTTGAACACAAGTATTTTCAAGCACTTTTGTTTAATGAGGAAATGGATATAAGTGAAATAATTAAAGTACATGTTCATGGTTTCCACAGGGTAATTTTAAGAGCGCCCTATGTTGCTACAGACTTCTTGAAGAAGAACCAGTATAAACAGATGATTGGTCGAGCTGGCCGAGCTGGCATTGACAAGGCTGGTGAAAGTATTCTGATTGTGCAAGAGAAAGACAAAAAACTGGTAACTGAAGTGAAAAGGATGGCCAATTTAAGATTTCTAAGTCATCGGGATTAATTGATTAAACAGTAGTGGGAGGAGTGATAATAAGGCCTTAGTCTGAACTAATTCATTTCTTCTTTTACTAAGTACATTTAAAGATAGCTTTACTTTAGAAGGACAAATAAGTTCCTCATAATTGTGTCACTGCCAAGTAATACCATAACCTAAGTTTACAAGCGTTTGCTTCTTTGCTTTAGTAGAAAGTGCCCTCTTTTCATCAATTTAGGACAGGATCGTGGCATTCAAGGACAATTGTATTTCTTCATTAATTAAAACAATTAAGCTATCCCACATCACAAAAACTTAAAAACAAGTATTTTTCTTATACCCCCACATCTTCTTGAATAGATTGGTATTACAATGCAGTCACTATAGAGCAACTGTGAATGCATAGTTATATATTTTGAGGAAAAAATACTGCAAAAACATAAGGCTACCTCTGAGAAGATAACATTCCCAATGATAAATGATTTGAATTGGTGAGACAATACAGAGCAAGGCTTTAATTGCAAGAAATGATAGAATTAAAATAATGCTCAGGATATAATGGAGCAGGCATTTCATAAGACACATGTCAGAATCATAACTTCTTTTTTTTCACAGTTATTATGTTTCATTAATGCATGCTATACATTTGTTTTAAGGTTCAAAATTTAATAACCAGTCCCCTAGAAAGCTGTTACAGCACTCTTCTGCTTGAATCCAACAAGGGCATCCGAAATTTACTCTTATCGGTGGTTGGCTTAAAGGTTAGTAAATCTAAAATGTTACGTTTCAGCTACAATACTTTAATGATACATCAAAGAGCAGTATGAAAGAAGGAACTTAGATGTAATAGTAATAGCACATTTAAATACCACTTTACAGCCCTCTCTAAGCGGTTTACAGCCTATTGCCCCCAACAATCTGGGTCCTCATTTTACCGACCTCGGAAGGATGGAAGGCTGAGTCATCCTCGAGCCAGTCAGGATCAAACTCCAGATTGTGGGCAGTTTGCTTGCAATGCTGCATTTTAACCACTATGCCATCAAGGCTCCTTTTACTCTCTTAAGTAAAACAACTAATGATAACATTCTCTTCTGTCTTGGCTGTAATTGTTTTTCTCTCAAACTAAGCCTTTAGTCTCAGTTTAATATTTGACCCTCGATGTTCTATTACAGATAGCAAACAATCCTGAGGAAATTTACCAGTTCATGAGTGCCACCTTGCTTAGTATACAGCCCCAGCTCCTGCCCAACAAGAGCTTGCGGGATGTAACAATGGAAGCGTTACAATGGCTGAAACACAATAGGCTGCTAAAAGAGAAAGAAAATGCAGACGGCGAAAAGAACTGTCAGAATAATCTCGGGATCACTCCGTTGGGCCGAGCTACCTTCAAAGGTAAAAGATGTTTGGGTTATTGATTAAAATGAAGTTAAGCGGAAGCGGCCTTACCAATTAAGCAGGACAAAGTGGTTACCTGTAGAAGTACCCACAGGAAGGTCACGGGGGTAGAGGGAGGAAATGATGAAAGCGACAGGACAGTGCAAGCTCCACCCCTTTTGTGCATGCATAAGAAAGGGTGGAATAAAACAGCTTTCGTTGTTTTAGGGTCAGATCCTATGGATGCCTCTACTCATCTCAGGATGCAGATTGCATGTAATCTTTCATTTTAATCCTATCTTAGGTTCGGTTGAATTGGCACACTGTGACACCCTCTACGCAGACTTGAAGAAAGGACTTGAGGGACTAATACTTGAAAGCTACCTTCATTTGATCTACCTGATAACACCCTATGATATGATTCCCCAGTGCAGCCCAAATTGGATGGTCTATTTTAAACAGGTAAGATGCTCCCCCAAAAAGCATCCTTGGGTATCTCCTCCCTAAGCCTAGAATAATAAGAGAGGAGTACTCTTAACAACACCAGGATAATTAAAACCCTGTCTTCCGCGGTACTAAATTTCATTGGGAAGGTATTTTTGCTTGCTTTTTTTTAATAGCTTCTCTGTCTGCACAAAAATTGTGTGTTTGGTCTCCTTGGCACTCCCATTACAGTATAAATGAAATTGATTGATTTATACATATGCTACTGACAAAAGGCTAAATAAAAAAGTTAAAATCATGCAGCTACAGGATTTAGATCTTTTGAAAGTTTGTTTGCCGTTGGGAGATTTTTTTTGTTTTTGTCTTATAAGTTAAAAATTAAGGGCTTTTATGCAGAGATCCAGATTTTACCAAATACATTGTAAGTGCTTTTATTTGCGGGGAAAACATATGTGAAGTACTAACTATATTTAATATGTGTTCATTTATTTAATACATGTGTATATACCAGTCCCGTACAATCATATTTAAAAGCAACATGTGCAAATTAAACAACTGAGATACAGTGATTAAATGACACAATGCTGCCATGAAACCTAACTTCATTGAAACAATCAAAGTAACATAAAAGAGTAAAAACTCAGATCATTTATTAAATGGTAGCATAAAATGGCCCGGGGGGAGATCTAGGTCTTTGTTATGCACCTGAGGAAGAGGGATAGACTGTAGGTAAGAAGGCTTACCTACAGTATTGGCACTTTTACAAGTAGCCATTTTCAGTAGCTTCCCCTATTGTGTGTGGAAATCCCCCTTAGCAGAAATGCAGTCTGTTTCACCCCTCTTGAGCTTCAGGGAAATGAAACAAGATTTTTTTTTTGTTCCGTCTTGCTTAGGAGGTGGGTGCATTACAGCTGAAGGTGACGTTTGCTGGTACAGGTTTCATAAGTTCTACAATGCATTTCTGGGTAGTATGTAATGTTGACATTGTTAGCCACCTACATCCTTCCCACCAGGATGCCCATATCTTTGCCTTCACCCCTACTTGAAGCTGAATAAATACTACAGCTCAAGTTTTAGCATTTGTCATGTAGAATAGGATAGATTGTTACTATTTGCTTAACTTTCGCTATTATAATTTGTTTGTTTGTTTTAGTTCAATCAACTCAGTCCAATAGAACAACAAGTAACCAGCGCTGTTGGAGTGCCAGAGAGCTTTATTACCAAAAAGGCATCTGGACAAGCCATCAAGAATGTAAGAGAAAGATCTGTTTATTAAACATTCTTACCTGAATGACCGCCAGAAAAATACGCCTGTGATTTATTTATTTCAATGATTATAAGTTTCTCTTCTTTCTCTTCCCCACTTCCTCTTGCCATTTAAGCTCCTTGTTAAAGTAGCAACAGCTAAATAAGAGGATTTTGAAAATATTGCAAGAATTACTGAAATACTGAAGAATCCCATGTTGAAATCTCCATGCTGATGTATCATAAAACACATTGAGTGACGCCCATTGGGGATTGTCATTATTGCTCTAGCTACAGTTGGTAGTCTGTGGGAAAGAGAGAAAGCTGTTACGTTGCCTTTACTTCTTTGCCACTGTGGCACAGTAGTTAGAATGCAGTATTGCAGCTAATTCTGCTGACTGCAGGCTGCCAGCAGTTTGGCAGTTCAGTCCTGACCAGTATGCATCATCTAATGATCAAAATTTGGATGCATGATATAAGAATTGTACAAATACAAAAGAATTATATTCATTGTATATATTGGATAAATTAGCAGGAAAATGTTTTTAACTGTAATCTCAGAATCAGCAGAAAAATTCTACAGTTTTATTTCCGTTATTTATATTGCAAATTCTAATTTGGCAATGAGTGTAACTATGTGCCTTAGATACATGCTTCATTGTTACTACGTTGTGAAACATACTGTCATTATTTAAGGAACTTAAAGAAATGGAAGCTTGCAAAAGGGTTTTTTTATGTTGTTTTCAGTTTCTTTATGAACTTGCTATTTTCTTAGGAACTGGATAGTAATACTGTTAATAGACTTTACCTGTCCCTCATCCTTCATACCTTGTTAAGAGAGACCAGCATATGGGACGTGTCAGAAAAATTTAATATACCGCGAGGATTTGTTCAATCTCTTCTCAATTCAGCAGCTTCATTCTCCTCTTCAGTTTTGCATTTTTGTGAGGTAATGTACAACTGCTAAATAATACACTGCAAGGCAAAAATATCATTCATTACTTTATTTTGGGGGGGGAAATTATTATTTCTTTAGTAATTGTCTTATATAATTTCTGTTCTTAAATTTAGAAGCAATTATCAGTGTATTACTTGGCTCCCCTGCTGAACAGTTTTCAAATTGAAAATAACAGCTCATAGACATCTTATAATTTTGTATATCTCATTTTGAAACTAATCTCTGGTATTTTACTTATATGATTGATTGATTGATTGGAATTTATATGGTTGCCCACTCACTCTCAGTAACTCTGGGTAGCTTGCAAAATTAAAATTGCCCCTTAGCAAATACGGTAATGTATTGACATTCTTCAAGAGCTGGTTTTTCTTTTGTTATCCCAAGATGAAAGATGTTACGTTATCACATTGTAACATCCAAATATATAGGGCCTGATTTAATCCTTTTGGAAATCTTTAGATTTGACTAATGGATCCCAGTAAAAGAAGAAACTGAGCAGGATTTGATTGATAACTTTCTAAATAAAATTGACCAACAGAAATGTGGCTAATGTGTTTTCTTACAGGAGCTGGATGAGTTTTGGGTTTATAAAGCTCTCCTGCCAGAACTTACCAAGAGACTAAACTATTGTGTTAAAGCAGAACTTATTCCTCTTATGGAGGTGGCAGGAGTTTTGGAGGTTAGTAAAGTCTAGTTTGACAATGTATACATGAATTCTTTTTACAAATAGGTTAACTGAGGGTTTTCAGAAAGCCAAGCAGAATGTAAGGATAACTTCTAAAATTTCTTCCAGTTGGTCACCACAGAGAGTTTTTCACACTTATGACCATTGGAGCATTCCCATGGTCACACGATCATAATTCAGATCCTTGGTATTTATTTATTATATTTATGACGGTTGCAATGTCCCAGGATCATTGCAACCTCCTGACAAGTCGATGGGGAAGCCAGATTCATTTAACAATTGTTATTAACAACTGCAGCGATTCACTTAAAAACTGTGGCAAGAAAGGTTGTAAAATGAAGCAAGGCTCACTTAAGAAATGTCTCACTTAGCAATAGAAAATTTGGGCTCAATTGTGGACATAAGTCGAGGACCACCTGTACTTCCTAGTTGCAGAGAGGAATGGCACATTGACAGATGTTTTCAATGTAAATCTTACGCCTGAATTCAGAAGTACTTTCTTTGGGTGATTTTCCTTCAACTTTTGCCTGATTAGCTACTAGAGATCAAGTTCTGCTTTGCAGATCTGGGTGAAGATTGATACTAGCAGCTATTTGTTTTTCAGCAGATTGACACAGTGTGGGTGTGTTGTGGTTAGGGAATTCTGGGAATTGAAGTGTCCAAGTCTTAAAGCTGCCAAGCTTGGACATTCCTGATGTGTAATGTCTTGATCCATTGTTTAGCTCTCTCCTTTAATTAGCTTCTCCACTGCTTCACAGGCTCGAGCCAAGCAACTCTACAACTTAGGCTATAAAACTTTAGCTCATTTGGCCAATGCAGATCCAGAACTTCTAGTCAAGAGTGTTGTACATATGTCCAGAACTCAGGCCAGGAAAATAGTTGCATCTGCAAAGGTAAGTAAAGCAGTAGCAAGACACTCTGGAACAACTTCTGTTTTAAGTAGGAAGAGGTCTTATATAGTCCTCGGTAGAAATCAGGATGAAAATAATCTCCATCTTTGGCAAGTAGCCATTTTGTCACTGTTTACATAGCTAACTAAGTCTTATGGTTGAGGGCAGTTGGGATGAATTCCAGTGCTGTTGTTGAGAAATATATATTGATATCTGTGATGAATTGTGTGGGTTGCTTAAAAAACCAGAATCATTCATTATGAGGATCAGTAGTTTGAATCTTATATGATGTTAGGATCTGAGTGCACTGGCACTGATTGTGGATGAGGTATAAATACGTGGCAGATTTTGCCTTTGTTGCAAATAAAGCAGGTGCCTTGGTGTGTTTTAAACCTAAATGCTTTGATTGATCTGGGAGAAAATAAAATTGGAAGCCTCAGAAGCATTAAGATTCAGTCTAGTCTCTGCTCCAGAGAGCCTCCTAGGAAATGAATGCTTACCTACAGATCAATTGGTCATTCAGAAAATATGTGACTGCGCAGAAATGGACAATTTAACCATAGCTCTTAAAAATAAAGAGTCTTCAGCATTTGATAATAATTGGAATGCGTGGTATAATTGGTTATATCAGAGATAAACTGTTCAATGAGCATAAATAAGCATAAATAACCATAAATAGTGATAAGATGTGTATATTTAAAGTAAGGAAATGAATGCTGTCCCAAAAGTGCTTTTTTTTCCAAGAGGCAACTGGACTTTCTGTTTTTCTTCTTTGAAGACATTTTGCTTCTCATCCAAGAAGCTTCTTCAGCTATGACTAGATCAGGGGTCAGCAACCTGTGGCTCTGGAGCCGCATGTGGCTCTTTCATCCCTCTGCTGCTGCTCCCTGTTGCCAGTCGGCTCCACAATTGACAGGGCTTTTTGGTTAGGACAGGTAGAGGAAAAAGGATGCTGTGCTAGGAGGAGACTCTATGGTGGGAGAACTGCCATAGAGTCTGGTCGGCTCCGGAATTGAATGGGTGGTGGTGGTTTCCAGTTAAGACCTTTGTGGCTCTTTGAGTGTTTAAGGTTGCCAACCCCTGGACTAGATGGTGGGGAATGGAAGGATTTATACAAAGAATGCAAATGACCAGCTGTCTGCAAGGAGTATAAATCTTCCCCACCATCCAGTCAGAGCTGAAGAAGCTCCTTGGATGAGAAGCAAAACGTCTTCAAAGAAAAACCAGAAAGTCCAGTTGCCTCTTGAAAAAAGCACTATTGGAACAACCATGACTTGGATGACTGAGAATTTCCCCCAGACAAATGAATGCTATATAAGTTACTGAGATGACCCGGTGCTTGCCACAAAAGCAACAAAGTCACAAAAGTAGGTAAAGTCCCTTTAATTCCTCCAACTTGGCCCCCAATGTCCAGTTATTATCGACTGGAGAAAAAACTCTCCTAAGAACAGTCTTTAAAGGGAAGAAATTCAGTCCGAACCCAAAGTACATATAAATTATAAATAAAAACCAACACAAACCACAGCTGCAGCAATTAACGAGACAGGGCAGGATAAGGAATTGCAGACTTCAAAAGATAGCGAAACACACACTGTTGGGAGGATGCTATAACCCAGACAAGACTTGACAAACAAAGATTGCTTCCAGCAAGGTGCTGTGCGCAAATGCCCTTTTTAAATCCTGTTTTCCCAGCTGCTGCTAATGAAGGGAATCAGGGCCCTTTTCTCGCCCGTAACTCACATTGCTCCCTTCTCCGTTCCTCCCTGCGTGCCCTAGGGTGAAGAGGAGGTAACCCTGGGTCTTCCCCTGAAGGCCCAGCCAGACTGTGCCCTTCCCCAGTTTCTTCCACAGCCACTGGAGCCACACTCCCACTCCCTGTCAGTTGCTAAAACTCCCCCTCGGAATCAGATTCCAACAGGGGCATGACATTGGGAGCTATGGGGTCTCAGATATACAGTAAATACACTACAATAAAAAGTTGTGTGACCTTTTTTGCCTTTGAATGCAGATGCTCCTGGCTGAAAAGACTGAGGCTTTACAAGAAGAAGTTGAAGAATTATTGCGAATACCTACAGATGTTCCATGAGGCTTTTTATTTTTCTATAAATCCAAGAATCAATAGATTATCTCCTGCCTTGATCACTGCTTGTACTTATTGTATATATTAATGAATAAAGGTTACATGTCAGAAAATGTTTTGTTAAAAATCATCAGCATGTTTTGTTTTGTACATAATGAAATTACATTTTTTGCAATCCGCATTGTATTTTATCTTTCACAGATATTGCCATTAATGACCTAATTTTGCATTTCATTTCAGTGTCACTATTTTTTTATTAAATTTCTTCATGACTCTTAACAAGATCATCTTGGAAAATTAAGTTTATTTTATTTAAAATCTATTTTAGAGATTATGGGGAGAATTATAATGATATAATTGACATGGCTTGTCTATATTTGCTAAATTATATATGAAATGTGTTTTCAAATAGTCTCTCTGGGTAAATAACTCCCTGGTTATGTTCACACCATATATTAGTGCCACAAATTAGCCAACCATATTTTACTGTAGCGTACCATGCCAAATCATGTCTGATGGTTAATTCTTGATTTGGTATACTGTGCCAATTAACTGGTTTTGAATATTTTTTTTAACTGTGGTTGTTAAAAAAAAAATAACCCAACCCAAAGAAGACTGAAAAATACATAATCAAAATGTAGAGTTATTAAAAGGTAGCTATTTACAAGCATAGGCAAAACCACATACGCACGGAGGCTCTAAACAACACATACACTATCATTATTAATCACAGTGGCTCATGAAAAGGCACCCACACGGTGGCTAAATATGATGGTCTGGTTCACATACAAAGATACTTGACTTTGTTTTCTTAGGGAATATACATTTGTACAAAATATATTTTAAAAAAAGATTGAAATGAAAGCACGGGAAGATTGCTGACTAAAAAGAAAGCCAATGCTAATAACGAAAGTAAGTTTGAGTGGAGCAATCTCTGAAGCATTTAAGGAGACAGTTGTAAATGTTGGCAAGGCTGTGTAATAGCTGAATGACGCTCAGGGAGATGTGGAAGGAAACAACTGGGATATAAGCTTTATAATATGATAGATGCAAATGCTAATAGGTAATACCTATTCTTATCTTGCCTGTGCTTGGGCCATTCAAAATGGACAGGTGCACTTATACATGGACAAACAAATACTCTCATGCTTCTCCCTAGCCCCAAATTCTGAAAATCATGTCTCTTTCCATGATACTCTTTTATTAGTCCAGCTCAAACTTTCCTTTTCCTGAAGCATCTATCTTATAAATCTGCTTTAAACTGTAGTCTTGGTGTCATTCTAAAATATTGGGCTTTCCTGCTTCTATCTCACTTCCCGCTATTTGCAACCTCATCCTTCCTCAGGACTTTCAGAGAAAACCCAATGTTTATTTCAAGTATATTGTGTATGGTAGTTACTGAGAAATGCATTAAATGTTCTTGCAAATTCTGAAACTTGTGCCTGAGTTCTGTGCCTGGGTGGCTGTGATATTTTCATGCGTAGTCACTGTAAAAGCAAGATTCCCTACTGGAAAAAAAAATAAAAGTTGTATTTAAAGGCCATTAGATTTCACAGCCACCTCAATTCTGGTTTGGGTGGACACTAGGATTACACACTTCTCCAATTAGCCAATACTTGAAAAACCTGTTGTAGATAGTTTGTGACTGGGTTCTTCTCTGGTGTAGATGGTATCACAGTTCTGCCACACTGAGGACTGAGTAAAATCATCAGAGTGCGCTTCCTCCAGCAACATTTATACAACCGTCGTCGCTTTATCAAACCATTTTCTCCATTTGCACAACCCAGCGTTGCATATCACAGTTTAGCCAAATGCAATCTTTAAATAAAACAGGTATACATTTGTATACAAAATGGTATACAAAAACCAAAAAAATCGTGCTGAGTAGCACAAATTGGGCACCAATACAATGGCTGGGTTCATCCATCCTTCAAGGGAACTGCTTAACAGTGGTTAGTTGAACAAATTTTGATTACTGTTCAACAAAGATGTTTGTACCCAGGCAACACACTGTTCAACTGAAGATGGAATTCTATTTTTTAAAAAAACCTTAATTAAAAAAAACAGTGGTTAGTTGAACAAACCATAGACTTTCATGGCATGCTAAGCCAAAATATAATAAAACACATGACTCAGCCAGTTTTTTTCAACTTGATAACTTCCAGATAATGTAAAGCAACTCAGAATTTTTATCAGTAGCCATGCAATCTAAAGAATTGTGGGAGTTGTTAGTCCACAGATCTGGAAATGGTTGGCAAACAGGTGTGTTACAATATCTGAAGCCAGTAAGGAATAATTTGTTTTCCCCCCCAAGCCGCTTCGTAAATTGAAAGTTGAAGGGGGCTCCAATTGTATCACACTGCTTAAAAATTAGGCAGAATGCCTGATTAAGATGCGTAAAGCTGTCCTCTCTTGTTCCCTAAATGTGTTGGAAGTGCATCTCCCACAATCTCCAGCTAAAATAGTCAAATCTGAATGCCATACATGTAAGTACCCGCGAAAACTTAAGGAAACAAACACACACGCGCGCACACACACACACACACACACACACACATATATATATATGTGTGTGTGTTTTCTGAGGTTCTCGCGGGTATTTATATGTGGATCTTTGGTTGTTCGGGTTTCCTCCCGCGTAAGATTCGAAGTATCTAGGCAACGTTTCGATGAAGTCTCATTCATCATCTTCAGGCTTCTGTCTCCGGCTCTGCCTAGATACTTCGAATCTTACGCGGGAGAAAACCCGAACACACACACACACACACACACACACACACATTTATGTCATGACCATGTGCCACTAAATGAAAGTCTTCTAGACTGGCAAGGGTTGGATTCAGGCCAGGGCTGCAAAAGTCTCTCGGCTGTGATCATCTCAAAAGGCTAAAGTAGCATTTTATTTATAAAAGGGAATAGTTGTCAGGGTTGAAACGAACACTGATGATGTTATAGAGCAGTGATGGCAAACAGTGGTGGGATTCAAATATTTTTACCACCGGTTCTGTGGGCGTGGCTTGGTGGGCATGTAAAATCTCCAGTCAGAGGTGGTAGTTGCCGGTTCTCTGAACTACTCAAGATTTCCACTACCGGTTCTCCCGAACTGGTCAGAACCTGCTGAATGCCACCTCTGATGGCAAACCTTTTTGTTGTGGTGTGCCAAAAGTGTGTGCGCACCCACGTGCTGGTACCCACAATGCAATGTGAGCGTCTTTCTCCCAGCTTTGAACTGAACCAGGTGGGTTTTCCTTCCAACAAAATGCGGTAAATCGGGGACTGCCTGTACTCCATTGGAAGGAGAAAACCATGAGGGAAAGCCGGGGGGAGGGGCACCCGATGAGAGGGAAACTGTCGCAGAAAGAGGCAAGAGCAAATTGCAATCCTGCGCTACCAAAAAAAAAAGTGCCATCCGTGGCGTCCCTGAAGCCACTTTTGCTTTAGTGAGACTTTTTTTGATGTTGTTCAAAGCTTCTCCCGGGATGATTTTTGGTGAAACGGTGGCTTGTTTTAATCACAGTTAGTGGCTTGTTTCAACCAGTTAGTAACATGCTTTAAACACGATTAATAGCTTGTTTTAACCAGGGTCAGTAGCTTGTTTTAACCATGGTCAGTGGCTTGTTTTAATCAGGATCAGTGGCTTGTTTTAATCATGGTCAGTGGCTTGTTTTAACCATGGACAGTGGCTTGTTTTAACCAGGATCAGTGGCTTGTTTTAACCAGAGTCAGTGGCTTTTTTTAACCATGGTCAGTGGCTTGTTTAACCAGGGTCAGTGGCTTGTTTAACCATGGACAGTGGCTTGTTTAACCATGGACAGTGGCTTGTTTTAACCCGGATTAGTAACTTGTTTTAACCAGGGTTTGTGGCTTCTTTTAACTAGGGTTAGCAGCCGAGCAAGGAGGGACGAGGAGCGCACACCTCAAGCAGGGCGTGAGAGCCGCAGCTGGGCGTCTCCTTCCGCCTCTCCTCGCCTCTTCTCAGCCGGCGGCAAGCGCTGGACGTCGGGCGTCCTTCACTCGCGGGAGGCCGAGCTCCGCAGCGGCTGGGTTAGGGACTAAACCGCGCGCTCGCCCTTCTCCGGCGGCCGAGCAGTGGAGAGCCGAGCCGGCACCAAACGAAGCGTTTCGCTCTCTCTCTCTCTCTCTCCCCGCCTGCCAAGATGCCGCCGCCGCTGCTTTTCCTGTTGCTGCCGCTGTTGCACCTTTGCGGCTGGCCGGTGCGGGACGCGGCGGGGTCGAGGGCAGCGCCGGAGCTGGGCCGAAGGGAAGACGGGGCGGCAGAGCTGAACTTCCAGCTGAGCCTCCGGCCGGCGCGCAAAGTCAGCCCGTTTTTCCTCTCCGTCACCCTCGACTCCAACCTCATCACCGACCCCAAGTACATCACCTTCCTCGGGTAGGTAAGCCAGAGCCCGCGGGCGACAAGCGGGGAGCTCTTACCGACTGACCCCACCGCCAGCCTCTCCCGCTCAGCCTCGGGCGCTTTGGAAAGCGGCACCTGACCCAGGACTGCCTGCCTGAGGCGTCGGAGCCCTAAACGCCTGGTTTGGTGTGTGGGGGGGTATTTTATTTTATTTTTGAATGCCGGGGAAAGCTAAGTGTTTAAACTCTACTGTAAGGGAGTGGGGGGACGACGACACCGGATAACAGAGTTGGAAGGAACCTTGGAGGTCTTCTAGTCCAACCCCCTGCCCAGGTAGGAAACCCTACACCACTTCAGGCAAATGGTTGTCCAACCTCTTCTTAAAAACTTCCAGTGTTGGAGCATTTCTGGAGGCAAGTGGTTCCACTGATTAATTGTTCTGTCAGGAAGTTTCTCCTTAGTCCTAGGTTTGCTTCTCTCTTTGCTTAGTTTCCACCCATTGTCCTGCTGTGAGTTTGATCCTAGGTAGAGGCTAATATTTGGAATAGACTCTCCTGCTCTAGGCAGGGGGTTGGACTAGTTGACCTCCAAGGTCCCTTCCAACTCTGTTATTCTGTGTTCTATGTCCTGCCTTCAGGGGCTTTGGAGAATAGGTTGACCCCCCCTCTTCTTTATGGCAGCCTCTTAGCTATGGGAAGACTGCTATCATGGCACCCCTATTCCCCTAGTTTTTATGAAACCATTTTCAGTTCCAGCAACTCTTCTTTTTATGTCTTAGACTGCAGCCCCGCTCATCATCTCTGTCCTTTGTTAAATAGCAGAGCAGGAGTGGTGACGATGGAAATTATGAACGAGTGTATTGCTGGATGCAAGAAGGTTAGATATGCGGTGTTATGTGAACCCACTGAGAGTAAAGCAGAGCTTGTTTAAATATTTTTCGCTCCGTGGGCTATTTCAACCGTGCTACCTTCCACTGGTGTGGTAAAACATGAGATGGCCATCCATTGTAACTTAAATTCCTTGGGTGAAGGGCAGCAATAACGGATGAAAAATCCAAACTTGAATGTCTTCTTTGCTTTTCATTTTTTTCCCCAACCTTTCAGCTCAAAGAACATGCCCTTAGTCCTGTATAAGCATTCTGGTTATTTTGTAGCTTGGAGGAGGTTGCTAAACTAACCTAAAATATGTCGTTGTCTAAGCTCCTGGGTGTTGTGCAAACCCAGGAAATTGACCTGATTCTATAAATCACAGCTAAGGTAAGTCAAGGTGAGAGTTACCGCCTCGTGCCAAAATATTTCCTGTTTGAAAATCTGGTTAAAAAAAATACAGGTAGTCTTCAAGTTACAGCCACAATTTGAGCCCAAAAATGCTGTGGCTAAGTGAGATGGTTGTTAAGTGAGTTCTGCCCCATTTTACAACCTTTCTTGCCAAAGTTGTTAAGTGAATCGGTTGTAAGGTGAATCTGGCTTCTCTGCTGGTTTTGCTTGTCAAACAGTCACAATAGAATAGAATAGAATAGAATAGAATAGAATAGAATAGAATAGAA
>NW_020769317.1:29664031-29689733 GCF_900518735.1 Pseudonaja textilis
ATTATATATATATATATATATGTAAATATGCACAAAAGATAGAATTGTATAACATTGATGTCACAGAAATGTTAATGTAATGATTATCTTTTTGTTTTTAAAAGATATAAAAAACTAATAAAGTTTATTTAAAAAATTGTAAGGATGCAACAAGGTTACTTACAGTCATACAGTCACAAGTGGGAGGGGATGGGTAGTAAGGAGTGATGACAAGATTAACAGTAATAGTAGTGCAGACTTTGTAATAGTTGGACAGTGTTGAGGGAATTAGTTGTTTAGCAAAGTGAAGGCATTTGGGAAAAAACTGTCCTTGTGTCTAGTTGTTCTGGTGTGCAGTGCTCTATAGCGTCGTTTTGAGGGAAGGAGTTGAAACAGTTTATGTCCAGGATGTGAGGGGTCTGTAAATATTTTCACAGCCCTCTTTTTGACCCGTGCAGTATACAGGTCCTCGATGGAAGGCAGGTTGGTAGTAATTGTTTTTTCTGCAGTCCTAATTACTCTCTGAAGTCTGTGTCTGTCTTGTTGGGGTGCAGAACCAAACCAGAGAGTTATACAAAAGGTGATAAACTCCAATCATCATAAATATGATTTGTCAAGCATCTAAATTCTGATCATGTGACCATGGGGACGTTGCAATGGTTATAAGTGTGAAAAATGGTCATGTTATTTTTCAATGCCATTGTAACTTCAAATGACCATTAAATGAATGGTTATAAGTCAAGGACAACCTGTACTCTTTATTCAAGTGTTAACTTTGCTGCATTGGCATAGGAGTAATGAGTTGACAACATCCTTTATAATTATCTTTCTAGAACAATTGCCCTCTTAATTATCTGCCTGGCTAAAGAACTTGCTTTGCCATTTCCTGCAGTTCCTTCCTGGTGTTTTGGCTGATGAGATAAGATGCTGGAGAATCCTGCTGTGCCCAACTCTGCCCACTGTTCTTAGCTCTCTGACATCGCTCTTAAATGAATCTAGCAAGAAATATATTCTTGGATGACATATGCAATTCTTAGTCAGAGCAGTAGTGTTTAGACTTATCTACCACTTCACAGTGCTTTACAGCCCTCTCTAAGCGGTTTACACAGCCTATTGCCCCCAACAATCTGGGTCCTCATTTTACCCATTTTGGAAGGATGGAAAGCTGAGTCAATTATTCTCAATAGACCTGCCTATCCTGAGACCAGTTTATCTCTGGGCACAGTTGCATGGTGCTATTTTGGTTCAATTATCCTCCCCCTACAGTGCAATCCTTGCAGACCAAAAAGAGTGTATTTCAGAGAGATATGAAAGCTGCTAGGCCAATATCTTTCAGATGCCACACTGTAGCAGGCAATACTTGGCAAGAATGCAGGAACATATCTTCACCCAAATGAACTAATTGTCTCCTGCAACAACCTCATTCCTCTTTCACTCCTCTTTTATTCTCTATGGGAGGGGCCATTCACCGCCCACCTGTGGTTTTAGTCCCCAGTTGATCCTTGTTCCTTAGCTGTTTCCTTCTTCTGGCAGCTCTGTGCATGTGCACACTGGGAACAGGCTCCAGCTGTTCTTCTGCCTCACTGATGTCCAACTCCGAAGGCAGCTGATAACTATCAGACGGCTCTGGCCCCATCTCTGCCTCCAACGCAGAGCACTCGTCAGAGCCTTCCCCAGACTCCAGGACTGGCCCATGTTCCTCCCCAACCTCCTCACTGTCCGAATCTGCTGCTGGCGGGCCATAACAGCTTTGTTACATTTAGAGCAGGGTTGGATTAGACCATGGTTTCTCCAATTTGTTAGCTTGAAGATGTGCAGACCCCTGTGCTGGCTGGGGAATTCTGGGAGTTGAAGTCCATACATCTTCAAGTTACCAAGATTGATAAAGACTGGACCGGACCATCCTTTACACATTCTTAGAAGATTTCCCCAAAATATTGTTAGGTTTCTGTCTCGGGAGCTCTGGGTGGGGAACAGAGTCCTTCCCATTTTTTCTCTATAAATAGCATCCCTGTTAGGTAGGTTGATATCTATGGAGATTCTCAATCATCCAGGTCATGATTGCTCCAAAGGTGCTTTTTTGAGAGGCAACTGGACTTTCTTTGTTTTTCCTTGAAGATGTTTCACTTCTCATCCAAGAAGTTTCTTCAGTTCTGATTGAACGGTGGAGAATGGAAGAGTATATATTCCTTGCAGTCATCTGGTCATTAGCACTCTTTCTGAGAGTCATTGAAGCCACTTGGAGGTTTATCAGTGCCCTCAGGCTCATGTGAATAGTGCAAATGGATGGGTATTAAGGTCACTGCATCACTGTTTGGCTTGGTGGCAGCACTGCCTCAGATAGAAAGTCCATTCAGAGAGTGGTGAGGACAGCAGAGAAGATCATAGGAAGCTCGCTTCCCATTATTCAGCATACTGCTTATAAGCGCTATGTGTTTAGAACTCAAAGCATTGTTAAGAGACCCCACACACCCACTTTCCGGTCTGTTGCTGTTCCTCCGCCCTGGGAGGAGATTTCAAAGTATTTCTAGGACTACCAGATTCTGTTAACAGCTTTGTTCCCTGTGCCATCTGTCTGGTAAATTCACAAAATTCATTTTTCTCGCCATGTACGTGTCTACATCTGAACTAGACTGTGTTGTTTCTCTGTGTCATATAATATATGTGAGTATAGGCATAATTTTATTTGGTCATGTTTATGTAGTGTATATTGGATGTGGTGACCCTTTCAGAGTTGTATGCAATGAAATTTCATTTTAACGTACGCTGATTAGTGTACATTTAAAGTGACAAAGAAGTTATTCTAAGTCTAGGGATGTTAGGTAGGTTGGACTAAGCAAGAAGGACAGAGAACTTCTGTGGCTGATGATGGATTTAACACGTTAAGCTCTGCAGCATGCTAGCTTTCTATATAAAGGCCTATCCTCTGGCGGTCTTTCAAATAGAAAGAGATGATGGCCATGGTGAGGAGACTGTGTGATGGACTATAGCAGAGGTCTCCAAACTTGGCAACTTTAAGACTTATGGACTTCAACTCCCAGAATTCTCCAGCCAGCATATCCTGGAGCTGGATAAGAGGCAGAAAAAGAGAGTTAGAATAGCCACTCCCTAGAATCTCTCATAATATATCCATTAGACTGAGAGTAATAAAGGTTTACTCTGGCAAGATTCTGTCTGTTGTGTGTAAACAGATAAGGAACTAAACATTGACTGGATTGTTCTGCGTTGTTATTGGTCTTAGTCTGACATGCCTATTCATCGCAATAGCTATTATTTGGACAACAGGTTGAACCAAGTCAATGAAAGATCTAGCAGACATACAGATAGTCCTTGACTTACAATCACAATTGAGCCCAACATTTTTGTGGCTAAGTGAGTTTTGCTCCATTTTATGAACTTTCTTGCCACCTTTGTTAAGCAAATCACTGAAGTTGTTAAGTGAGTAACATGGTTGTTAAGTGAATGTGGCTTCCCCATGGACTTTGCTGATCAGAAGGTTTCAAAAGATGATCACCCGACCCCAGGACACTGCAACCGTCATAAATATGAGTCAATTGCCAAGCATCTGATCATGCGACCCTAGGGATGCTGCGACAGTCGTATGTGTGAAAAATGGTCATAGGTCACTTTTCAATGCCATGGTTACTTTGAACGGTCACTAAATGAATTGTTTTAAGTCGAGGGCTACCTGTATTCACACAATCCAATAAACTTGGTTAAATTCAACCTTGGAAAAGATACTCATACCAAGTTACGTGAGCCCAGCCCTTGTCCTGGTTTATGATTCAATCCATTGTAGGAACCCAGGCAGTGGCTTAATTTAGTAAGTTTGTGAGAAACTTTAACTATGGTAAATTAACCCACAGCTGGGATTTTTACAATGGACTGTTATCTTGTATTTAAATAGTGAGGGTTGAGAATTGCACACAGATACTTTGGGCGGTAAAGGCAATATGTTTGCTAGACTAAAGCCCAGGAAATAATAGAGGAGATTTTCACCTGTATCCATCTCTTCTGCCTAACATGCCAAGTTGCAGGAATGCAGGAATATGTATGAATTAGGGAAACTCCCTGGGAGCAGTATGAGAAGAAGCTCCGGCTCTCCAGCAAATAACCATAATCTGGCATAAAGTTCTTTAAATACATTTCCATTTTGAAATGTAGGCATATTTCAGAAGTCATATATAGTTCTAGCCGAGGAGTGGTGCGGTGGCCTAGAAACAGAGCTCTCTCGCCTCACAATCATGAGTCTGTGAGTTCGATCCTAGGGAGAGGCAAATATTTCTCTCTCTGGGCACATTGAGAATATATTTGCTGAACAAAACTCTGCATTGGTGACAGGAAAGGCGGCCAGTCAACAACTAAACTCCATTCAGTTGGCCAGGCTCCACCCCGCAAGGGATTATGGGGTCATTAAAAGGAGATGATGATAGATAGTTCTAACTGAGAGAAAGGAACTATAGTGGTGAATTTATGGACATCTGCTAGCTGGTTCCCTAGCCTATGGGCTTATCTGCATGAATATACAAAATTGACAAAGATCCCACTCAAAGGATACTATTTTTATTTGGGCATATGGACAAAGAGGCTCAGTGTGCCAAACAGCTAAATATCAGTGGCTGGGAAAAGACGTTTGTGTCAAATCCATCTTTTCTATAAAAAAAATAGCATCTATATGAGCATGTCACACTACAGATACTGTAATTCTGGATGTAACAACCACAGTTAGAACCAGAATTTCTGTCTCTAAGCAAGGAAATGGTTAAGTATCCGATTTACATCATGCCTGATTCATGACCTTTTTTGGCACGGTTGTTTACCAAATCACTGTTGTTGTTAAGTGAAATGCAGTCATTAAGTGAATCTGACTTCCTCCATTTATTTGGTTGGCTGGGAAGGTTGCAGCTGGCCAGGCCCCTTAATTTTGATCACATGACCTAGGGTTGCTGGAGATGGCCCATAGGTGTGACGATCGGTTGTTGTAAGTAAGTTTTTTTTCAGTTGCGGTTGAATGTTTCCTAAATGAATGGTTCTAACTTGAGGACTACCTGTAATTGCAGGTTATAAGAAGAAGTTGCATCATCGTGAAGATCAGGGATTTTAAAAGTTGAAGTAGATATATTAAAGATGTTTAAAATGTACATTGTATACTTTTG
Source organism: Pseudonaja textilis (assembly GCF_900518735.1). The sequence continues at coordinate 29,669,167 of NW_020769317.1, forward strand.
GGGTAGCTTAATGTGCTGAACATGCTTCGCTCACCAGTCTGTCTGCCTTCTTAGAAATAGTTACTGATTTTTATTTATATAAACAGGGAGTTCACAGTCATAAATATTCTCATACAAGCATCCTGCATGGCTGGTGTGTGTGTGTGTGTGTATTCTATATTGATATTACTTTGCTTAGTGACATTCAACCTTGAAGTTCAAGGGCAAAGTAGATTAGGAAACCTATTGTTTCAAACTTCTTATCAAATATCTGAGGGTTTATTGCTCTAATAAGGAAACAACTTGATTTTTAAGGGAGCATTTTTTTTTTTAAACTGAGACCTCCTGCTGAAATGTAATGCGGTTTATTTCTTTTTTGTTTGTTTTATGACTAAACCATTGTGTGCTCTGAGAACCAAGCTATATCACAAACTATGTTTGAAGAAATTTTGATGTAGAGCCTCTGCGAATCGAATTATTCTGGCTTCCTTATTGACTTTGCTTGTCAAAATTGCAAAAAAGTGACCACATGACCCTGGACGCTGGAACTGTCATAAATATGAGTCAGTTACCAATCAAAGTCAGAACTTTGATCATGGGACCATGGGACTGTGCAATGTCCGTAAGTGTGAAAAACGATCATACGTCACTTCAGTGCTGTTGTAACTTTGAACCATCACAAAATTAATTGTTGTAGGAAGAGGGCTACCTGTACTGTAAGTAGGAAAGTGAAACTAACCATCCTACCAAAAAGACAGGTTTCCATCCCAATAGACCCAAAAGTGGTAGAAGAAAGGCCCTGCAATGTGATCCTTGATTTCAATATAAATAGGATTTGTATCTGATAGTTAGAAGTCGCTGGCATTCTTTCATAATAACTTCCTTCCTTTTTCCTTAATTAAAACTATCTGCAATCTACCTTTGTCCAGTCATATCCTGTCAAGGGAAGGCCAGCACTCTGCACAAGCTCAGTGGCATTCTTTGACCTTGGTTCATCACTGCAGGGCAGCCCTCCCCAGAGAAGAAAAAGGAAGCGTATCATTTAAAATAGACAGCTTCAAAACCAGAGATGTGCGTGTGCTCAGCTTGAGAAAACCTCGGCACATGCCTATGCAATTCAGTAATTTAAATAGAAATGTAATTCTTCTCAGCACCAGGAGAAAAATGGTGTCTTCGTAAACGATGGTTCTGCTTAGACTGTTGCCCTTTCTGACTCTCTCGATGGGCAAATTTCAGTCCTTGGATTTCTTATGGTGCATGCCTTGCCTTGAAACCACAGATAACTTACAGCAGTGATGGCTAACTTTTCGACACTGAGTGCCCAAAACGTGTGTGCACGTAAACCCCCAAAATGCAATGTGTGCACACACCCCATGCATGCACCCCACCCCCACGCATGCATGTGCATCCCGCATGCATGTGGCCCCCCCAACGCATACGTGCATGTCCCTCACATGCTCCCGCCACTATTCATGCACAGCAGAGATCCAAAGACCAGCTGGCTGGCGGGAGGCGCAGGTGCATGCACAGTAGAGCTGAGCTGGGGTGACGGCTTGCATGCCCACAGAGAGGACTCTCCATGCCACCTCTGGCATATGTGCCACAGGTTCGCTGTCACGGACTTAGTCGCCTCCTTCAAAACAGGGGATGTTTTTAGACAAGAGGTTTGTCTTTTTGCATAGCACTTCACATTAAGGACCTTAACCCAGGGGTGGGATTCAAATTTTTAACAACCAGTTCTGTGGGCGTGGTGGTGGGTGTGGCTTGGTGGTCATGTGACTGGGTGGACATGGCCTGGTGGTCATGTTATTGGCTGGGTGTGGCCAACTCAACATCACTCACATCGAGGCACGCGTCTCCTCGCCTGGCCTCTCATGATTGTGGGGATGCTGCCACAGTCGTAAGTGTGAAAAATGGTCATAAGTCACTTTTTTCAGTGCCATTGTAACTTTGAATGGTCACTCCACACAAGCAAAGTACCAGCAAAGGAGGGGGAAAAAACTCCAGAGAAGTTCCTGAGACAGGAAGTCTAGTCCTGCCAAGAATGTAATAAGGGTTAACGGAGAGGCAGTTTCTGTAAGCAACACCAGAATGATTCCTTCCTGGCTTCCTTACAGGATTAGGCCAGTAATTTATTCTAACAACCGGTTCTCTGAACTGCTTAGAACGTTAACAACCGGTTCTACCAAATAGGCGCGAATGGTAGAATCCCACCCCTGCCTGAACCCTAACCTTCTGTACAATAGAAATTATCCAGCCTTAATTCATGAAGAACAGTCAGTGGGGATGAAAACACAGATAGCTCTCGACATAAAATCATTCATTTAGTGACCAAAGTTACAATGGCATTGAAAATGGTGGCTTATGACTGTTTGTCACCTGACTGTTGTAGCATCCCCATGGTCATGTGGTCAAAATTCGGGCGCCTGGTAACAACCATGTATTTACGATTGTTGCAGGGTCCCAGGATCATGTGATCATATGCCAAGGTCCCAGGGCTGGTCTGCTGGGGGTTCACAGGGGTTCAGGAGAGCCTCTAGCTAAGATTCTGTGCAGTTCAGAGTACCCCCGAATCCTACTCCTGGCTGGCCCCACCCCTCCCAGGATTCCCCATGAGGCCTGTTTGGGATGCAAGTAGGTGCAGGGCACGCACAGAGGCTTGGGGAAGGCAAAAAATGGGCCTCCCGGAAGTTCAGGAAGGCCGGAAATGGGCCCCTTTCTGGCTTCCAGGGAGCCTCTGGAGTCCGGGAAGGTCGTTTTCGCTCAAGGAAAGCCTCTGGAGCCCGGGGAGGGCAAAAACGCCCCTCGCTGTGGTGCAGGAGGCCTGATTAGGCCACGCCCACCATGGCCATGCCTACCCAGCAACCAGGCAGAGAACCCTTTGCTAAAATTTTGGAAGCCCACCTCACCCCTGCAAGGTCCCTAACCCTGAGGAGCCAGGCTGCAGAAGGGGTGGGAGAGCATGTGCAAAGCTGAAAGCCGTGGCGCGTGCACGGAACCACCCCCTTTCCCCCCCAACCCATCTCCAAAGCCCCCTCTGCAGTCTGCCAAGCCAAAAAGGCTGGAGACCACTGCCTTATGCGACTTTCTGACAAGCAAAGTCAATGGGGAATTCAGATTCACTTCACAACTAGGTCACTAACTTAAGCAACCGCAGTGATTCACAACTGTGGCAAGATCTTCGTAAAATGAAGCAAAACTCACTCAACCTCTGTCTTGTTTAGCCACAGAAATTTTGGACCCCTTTTTGTCATAAGCCGAGTGCTACCTGTATTACAGAGCAAAGTGGACTGAATTCTTAAATCCTCATTCAGATGAACCTGTAAATACAGGAAGTGTTTACTCTAGCTATCCTTCAATTAAAGGCAAGCTTTTCCTGCCACACTATCATTAGGGTGACCTGGCCCTCCTTCTTAAAAGTAGTGTATAAACTTTGGTGCTTCAGAATGACTCCACCGTGTCAGCTCTTAAGAATCTGGTCTGCTTCCCTGACTTGGCAGGTAAATCCGTTGTGATCATGTGATTTGCAAATTGCTGGCGTCTCTTTGAGTTTTAAAAAAATCTTGATTTAAGAGTTTGAAGTGTTGCGTGCCTGAAAGTTTACACAAGTAGCTGGAAGCTGCATTCGTTAGTCCAACTTTTTGCATGTTGGGGAATAAAATAAAATTTGGAATATGTTTAATTTACAATGAATTCAATTACTTTTGGGAGGGTTAAGAGTTAAAAAAAATATTTAGGCCTCAGGATCCCTGGAACTAGACCAAAAACATTGCACACCAGAACAACTAGACACAAGGACAGTTTTCCCCCATGCCATCACTTTGCTAAATAATTAATTCCTACAATACTGTCAAACTATCTAGTAAAGCTGTTTTCTATCATTCTTCTCATCTTTCCTATTACCTATTTCCTTATTGTCTTTTGACTATAACTTTTTGCTTGTATCTTACAATTGATATTGTTTAATTCATAAGCATTGCCATATTTAAAAAGTTTGCAGACAAAACTTAGGAGTGTGATTTTCCAGTTTCTTGGAGGCCTGCACATATGTTGGCCCCATAATGACCCCATAATCCCTTGCGGGGTGGAGTCTGGCCTACTGACTGGAGCTAGCAAAGTGTTTTAATGGCCGGATGCCCTTCCTGTTGCCAACATGGAGTTTTGTTCAGCAGATATATTCTCCTTGTGCCCAGAGAGAGAAATATCTGCCTCCATCTAGGATCGAACTCACAGCCTTCTGGTTGTGAGGCGACAACTCCACCTCTAGGCCACTGCACCACTCCACATATGTTGCCTACTCCTAAACTAAATTAATTACAATGAATTAAAGCCACTGTCTGGGTTTGCACAGTATGACAAACCGTGGCTTGCTTATTGTTTATTGAATAGATCATCGCTGACATGGGTCGCTCGATATACCAATGCATAAATCGTAGTTTATAAGTCAAAATGCAGAAATGTGCTAAACCAAAACCAATCAAAGGTATGCAAGATGTGATGTTTGGTTGGAAAAGCACGGCCTTACATCCCTGGCATTTATTTCTCCAGCTCTACAAAACTCCGTACGTTAGCAAGAGGCTTGTCTCCTGCCTTCTTGAGGTTCGGTGGCACCAAGGGAGACTTCCTAATCTTCAATCCTCAACAGGAGCCAACACCCGAGGAGAAGATTTTTCAGGATTTCCTTAGAAAACAAGGTAGGATGCTATTCAGCTTATTAATGGCTACCTTTTCGCTAAGTACAGTAGAGCCTCGGGTCACAACCGTAATCCTTTCCAGGATTTCGGCCACAACCCAATTTGGTCATGACTGGAAGCATGACCGTCTGCACATGCGTGGACCCCAAAAAATTGCGCTGAAGGGGAAATCAGCCAATTTTGTTCACCACCCAATTTTTTAATCGTGACCCAATTCAAAAATTGGGTGGATTTTTTGTTTGCCACCGATTTGGTCGTGAACAGGAGCATTCGCGACCCAAGGTTCCACTGTATTGCTTCATGTGATCCAAACTTACACCAACCCTGAAGACCAAAAACAATTTTAACAATTTTAAATCAGATACTGACACAACCCAGTACCATCCATGGGCTGTATGAAACTTTAGCCTGTGCTGTGCCTAGGGAGGTTCTCAGCCATCCAAGTCATGGTTGTCCCAAATGTGTTTTTTTTTTCAAAAGAGAACTTGACTTTCTTGGATTTTTTCTTGAAGACATTTCACTTCTTCTCCAAAATGCTTCTTCAATTCTGACTGAATGGTGGAGAATTCAAGTGACTCTGAGGGTATAGAAAAAACCCCAAGTGGTCACAAGGAGTCTTAAGAGAACTAACAATCAACCTTTCAGAGTGCTGAGGACCAGATGATGCAAAGAATATAAATCCTTCCATTCCTCACCATTCAGCCTGAACTGAAGAAGCTTCTTGGATGAGAAGTAAAATGTCTTCAAGTAAAAAAAAAAAAAGCAAGAAAATCCCGTTTTGAAAAGCATCTTTGGATTCAGCCTGTGCTCTCTGTGGCCTACAGAACTCCAGAAGCATATCTGTTTTCTATTATTGTTCTTGTTAAGAATTTGTTCGATTTTTGATTAAGTTTATTAAAAGTGCCTCTAAGGATAACACAACAACGGGGTACAAAGTCTCATTTATCACTGTCCCTGTGGCCTCTCCTGCTCTTCAAGATAAGGCAATAGACCTTCTTAGTTGACAGCTGGTTAGCTTTCTCTCAGGATCTTTCTCTTTTGAATTTATACCGTTCGCCACAGATGCTGTGTGTTAACAATCATTTTTGGTCTTCTGTTGTGAGCTGTAACAATAGGGTAGAGCCTGCTCAGCAGTTTATACAGTTTGTTCATTTAAAAATAGTCGTGCTTGTGTTGCTAGAAGAATAGGAGGAATCTAGTTCCTGAATTGGGAGAGAAAACATTTAATTTTTACAAAGTGGCTTTTTTTGCACATATCCACAGTACAAAGCACTAAATATTTCAGGCAAAGTGAAAAGTATTTCTTGAGGGCACAAGGGTACAGACACAAATGATAAATGTGTAAAAGTTTAGGCACTAGAAACAAATTTCTTGTTGTGTCCAATAATACTTGGCCAATAAGCTATGCTATTTTGTTCTGTTCTGTTCTATTCTATTCTTTATTCCATTATTCTATTCTGTTCTGTTCTTTCTTCATTCCATTCTATTCTATTCTCTATTCTATACTCTATTCTATTCATTCTACTTCTATTTGTGATGCATCGGAAAGCAACAATTAAAGATTAGACATGTGAAAAGACAGGCACTCTTAACATACACTTAGCCCTTCACTTAGGACTGGTTACTTAGTGACAGTTCAAAGTTATGACGGACCTCCCCAGAGCTCCCCAAATGACCCAGATTCGAAGTTCGGATCACTGCCCCACTGATCATCTGATCATATTTTGGGTGCTCAGCAACCAATCCCCATTTACGGCCATTTATATTGTCTCATCTTCACATATCACAATTCACCTCTGTTTTTTTTCTAGAAACCAGTGTTTAGTTTCCAGCAAAAATGGCCCATTGCGAACAAGGGATTCACTCAATGACCGCAGCTTTTACTTATCAGCTGTCAGAAAAAAGGCCATAAAATTGGCAGCTGACCCGCTTAAACAACATGACTTACAACCAGAATTCCAGGCTCAATTATACAGTAGTTGTAAGTCAGAAGGCTACCTCAATATTGCTTCTTCCCGGGTTGATTATGCTCTGTCCTACAACATGATTTATGTCTCATGAATAAAATAAATGAGAAAATGATGATTTAAATTATTTTGCTCCAGAATCCAGAGAAGTACATTAACTGGCTCTGGAAGAATGGAAGCACAGGTGGAAAATAGGGCTGCTAGATCTAGCTTGCAAAAGTCCAAATGGTAGTAGAGAATTAGCGGGGGGGGGGGGGGGACTTTGTTGTCATCTGATAGTTTACAACACATACACATAGATTAAATAGTAGGTGTTTTGATAAATAATTTTATTCCATGACGATTTAAATCAGGGAGAAATAGCTATTCATTTTAAAGGTGGAATAAATTTCAAAGTTCAGGAGATTTTGAAAGGTAAGGAAGATGCCTATATAATTATAGAAGGGGAAGTTTATAATAAAACATTACCTATAGTATCTATTCCTGTTTTAATTAGGGCCAGACCAATTATTCACAAAAATTATGAACAAAAAAAGTATTACATATAATATTATAAAAGGAGGGGACTTCAGTATCTGAGTCATTAAAAACTCAGATTGGAAAGCACAAGAGATTTCAAAACTTAATGCATAGTCTTGGATCCTTTTCCTTTTGGCCTTGTTTTTCTTAAAAATGTGCAACACTCAAGGACTCCTGATATAGGTAGTCAATCACCCATGAGTAGTCACTTAAGTGACTGTTCAGAATTACAAAGGACCGTCCAAAGGTACTTATGATCCAGTCAGCCATCCCTCATTGGTCACGTAATCACATTTTGGGTGCTTAGCAACCAGTTTGCAATTACTGTGTTTTACTTTTGTTTTTTGTTTTTGCTAGAAACCAGTGTTTATTTCCAGTTTCCATCAAAAGTGCTGTAGGAAGAAATATCCATCTGGATTCAGTTCCAAGTAGGGAGAAAGACACTGGAAACATAGAGGCTGTTTAAAAAGATGATTTAATGGTGGACAGCTGAGAGAGAGAGAGAGAGAGAGAGAGAGAGAGAGAGAGAGAGAGAGAGAGAGAGATTTATACCCTCTGTTGGGCTTTGAACTTGCTTCCTGTTCCTGTGGCAAGAAATGTATCCTGATTAACCAATCAGGCTCCCATGTCAGACTCCCATGTCAGACTCCCATGTCAGACTCCCATGGGGCCATGCAGGGCTAACTTTGTAGGTTGTCTTGAGTCCCAAGCTTGGTTGAATTTTGCTGGGTGACATAATGAAGGGGCTTTTGGGCAATTCCTATTATGGCTTAATGGCTTTATCCTGGTTTGGATCTGAGTGAGGGCTAATCCCATCACCTTGGAGCTGAAAGTCTTTTGTCTTGTAGATAAGATGTCTTTGGTCTTTCTGGGGCTAATAAGAAAGGTGGGAGAGGCTGCTTTCCAAGAGCATATTTCTCCTTTTCTCATCCAGGGAGGTGTAAGATTCTGCCTTTTTAATATTTCCTAGACCATTTCATTCTTCTAGGAGAGGGGTGGGCGCAAACTTTCTACAATGCCCATTGCAGACAACGAGTTTCCTCTAGTACTCTAGCATACTACATGATAGTAGAAATGTAAGAATTCCATTAGCTGTTGATTTTTGCTGGTGACACTAACGCAAATATGTTTAAAAAGTAAAGTTTTGAAAAAGGGAGTATTTGGCCATTTTCTTGACATGCTTCCACCCTTATACAATTTTGGGAATTTTCTTACAATTCTGATAAAATTGCTTCCCCACTCGCTGTGCCTAATAAGAGAGATGTCCCTCTCTTAAATCCATACCACATTCTTCTCCACAATCCACTAATACTTGAAGAAGGAAGCTATAGCTTTCCAAATATGATGGCACCCATACCTTTATCCGCCTCAGAGACCTAACATGGAGGAACGCTGGGAGCTGTAGCTCACTATTTCTGGGAAATGACAGGTGCCCATTTCTCCTTAAACGAGAGTCACTTGCCCAACTGAGGACGTTCTCTCCATGGCCCTTAAACCAGCCTCATCTCCCATTCAACACTGTAATGATGAGATCTTCTTGTTTCTTTGCCTCATGCTCCAGCAATGATGGATATCTGTGCGTTCAGAACCGCCCCTTTGGACTTCCTAGCGCAATTGCAATCTCAATGGCTTTTCGAGCAGAAACTCATCTTCCGGGAACAAGTAAAGAACAGGTATAAAAACATCACATTTACAGGTAAGGCTCGCGTGATCATGAATCCTATTGAGAAAACCTATTAGGGGAGATGGGCTGCCATAAATAAGAGGGAATCAAGCTATTCGCCAAAGCACCTGAGGGCAGGAGAAGAACCAATGGGTGGAATTTAATCAAGGAGAGAAGCAACTTAGAACTAAGGAGAAATCTCCTAACTGTTAGAACAATTAACCAGTGGAATGATTTGCCATTAGAAGTTGTGGGTGCTCCAACACTGGAGGAGGTCTTTAAGAAGAGATTGGGCAACCATTTGTCTGAAATAGTACAGGGTCTCCTGCTTGAGCAGAGGATTAGACTAGAAGACCTCCAAGGTCCCTTCCAATTCTATTGTTTTGTTATTCTGATTTGGCACACGGAAGGAGCCAAAGACCATACTAGAGATCCTAAAGGTAAAGGTTCCCCTCACCCATATGTGCTACTCGTTTCCGGCTCTAGGGGGCAGTGTTCATCTCCGTTAACACAGCCGTAGAGCCAGCACTGTCCAAAGACATCTCCGTGGTCATATGGCCGCCATGACTAAATGCTGAAGGCGCACGGAACGCCGTTACCTTCCTATCAAAGTGGTCCCTATTTTTCTAGTTGCATTTTTATGTGCTTTTGAACTACTAGGCTGTCGGAAGCTGGGACAAGTAATGGGAGCTCACTCCGTTACGCAGCGCTAGGGATTCAAACTGCTGAACTGCTGACCTTTTGATCGACAAGCTCAGCGTCTTAACCACTGAGCCACCGCGTCCCTTACTAGAGATCCTACAGAGCCCCAAATATAACAGATTAACAGAGTTGGAAGGGACCATGTAGGTAATCCAGTCCAACCCTCCCACCCAAGCAGATGATCCTATACCATTTCTGACAGATGGCAATATTTAGGGCCTCTTAATATCCTCACCCATTTCCTGAAGCTGTGGTAAAATTTCCCATGTTCGTTGCATCATACTGAGTTCTGTGGCCAAAAATTATGCTATATGAAGAGAAACAGCTCAATAAAATGACATTCCCCAGGAAGACTGGAGAGAGGAAGATTGTTAAGAGTAAAGATCAGGCAGAAGGGGTATGTAATCCAGCATATTGTGGCACATACTGGCCAGCATAGCTCCCTTTTAGTATTGCTCAATTAGTACTTACAATATTGAGATTCCCAAGATAATAAATAGCCATCCGTTTTGCCAGCTGCATACTGGTAGTCCTCAACTTACAACAGTTCATTTAGTGACTAGAGAGGTACAATGGCCCTGAAAAAAGTGGCTTATGACCATTTTTCACAGTTATGACCTTGGCAACATCCCCATGCTCATGTGATCAAAATCCAGATACTTGGCAACTGGTTCAAACTAAATGACCATTGCAGAATCATTTGGGTCATGTGATCGCTTTTTGCGGCCTTTTGACAGGCAAAGTCAGTTGAGGAAGCCAGATTCACTTAACAACCAGGTTACTAACTTATCAGCTGCAGTGATTCACTTAACGGTGGCAAGAAAGCTTGTAAAATGGGGGCAAAACTCACTTAACAAACGCCTCCCTTTCACATCTGACAACCTAGGTTTGAAACCTGAGCACTGCACAACAGGGTGAGTTTCCTGTTCTTTGCTCTACTTCCTGCCCACGAACAGTTTGAAAGCATCCAACTGCAAGTAGATAAATAGGTACTATGTTAATGGGAACCTAACAGCGTTCAGTGCATCTTTGATGTATAGTCACATCAGGGTTCCTCAAACTTTTTAAACAGGGCCAATTCATGATCCCTCAGACTGTTGGGGGCCGGACTGCTGGGTGGGTATGGCTAGGTGGACATGTGACTGAGTGGGTGTGGCCAATTTAGCAGTCCATTAAAAAATACACACAAATTAAACTTTAATTTGTTATGCTCCTGGGGGTGGAAAGCAGATTAGTGAAGGGATGTGGCTGCCTTGGGGTGTGTATGAGGGACTTCTGTTTGTGTATATGTCTTTCTCTCTCTCTCTCTCACTTTCCCTCCCTCCCTCCTTCCTTCTTCTCTCCCCCCTCTCTTTTTCTGGAGGCCAAAAATGGGGCCATTTTTGGCCTCCCCAGCCTCCAGTACCACTCTACTACCCCAAAATGGGCCCGTTTTGGGCCTCCTTGGCCTCCAGAAGGTGGGTAGGTGGAGCAATGGGCAGGGCAGTCTCATGGTCCTGTGCGGGCTGGATTAATGGCTTTGGCAGGCTGTATTCGGCCTGTGGGCTGTAGTTTGAGGACCCTGAGTCACATGGACCACGGAAATGTCTTCATGCAACACTGGCTCCCTCGGTTAGGAAATGGAGATGAGCAACGCCCCCTAGAGTTGGACACAGCTCTAGGGGTCTTTACCACATCTGAAGACTGTGAATGTGACAGTATAATAATATACATGTTGTTTTGATCCTGAAGGAGCCTTCCTGGGTCTTTAAACAGAATTTAAATTTGCAATAAAATGCTCTTTCGCATGTATAATATTTGGAAATATTTCAGGACTAAAAACAGCATTTTAAAAAAAAATCACGGGCATTTCATAGAAAAATCATAATAAGGCCATCGTTGTTGTGGTGGAGTCCTTCTTAAAGAGGAGTAATTGTTCAAAGGGTGGGTATTTCACCATGCAGGCAAAATACAGCATCACTTTCAAAGTTCTTTAAAAATGAGAATGGGGGCGGGAATAAAAATGATTATCAAATTCATTGAATTGGTTTAGAGGATCTTCTGCGCACATGTATCTTGAAATAACACGGCTTTATTTTCACTCAACAGGAAGTACACTGGATATTTTATACAACTTTGCAAATTGCAGTAATTTGCACCTGATCTTTGGCCTCAATGCCTTATTACGGAAAGGCCGAACCCAGTGGGACAGTTCAAATGCTCAGCAGATTCTAAATTATACTAATTCCCAGGATTACATCTTGTCTTGGGAACTCGGAAATGGTAGGTGTATAGGTTAGGGCAGGGATATCAAACTCGATTTAACTGAGGGCCGCATCAGGGTTGTGTTTGACCTTGGGGAGCCGGGAGCGTGGCGTGGCCAGGGGGCATGGCCGGGGGGCATGGCCAGCTCGACATCACTCATGGAGGCTCCATTTTGGGCCATGACAGCTCGCTCAGGCTCTGTTTTTGCTGGCAGAGGTCTGCAGGAGGCCATTGTGGCCAAAAACAGAGCCTGGGCCAGTCATGCGCAGCCCTCCCGAGCTCTGTTTTCACTGGCAGAGGCACCCCAGGCCAGTCCTTCACTGTTTCTAGGGACGGGCCCACAGGCCAGATCTACGGGCCGGATCCAGTCCCCGGGCCTTGAGTTTGACACCCTTGGGTTAGGGATTTCATGAGCAAATGTATTTAGGTAGTCCTTGACTTACAACCTGTCAGGGTTCCGGCAGTTACTCCAATTGAATCATGAGCCTTGAGCCACACTTCCAAAACTAAAGAGGATTTATTTGAAGCTACCATTCCACATCTGGTACTAACCTGGGCGTAGTCAACTCTGAGATACGTAATTCACTGTCACCCTTGATCCTGCTTTTCCCCCCCACCCCTCTGGGTGTATCATCCAACAAAAAACGTCCATGGCCAAGAGTCATCAATCATGCTCTCCAATTAGATTTTTTTCTTGGCAGAAGCTTCAGCCATCTAATCAGCCTTTGAAGAAAATATGAATGGAATGTACTTTCGATTCCACACTGTTGCCTGCTCTTTGAAACTGCCCCCCCCCCATTCTTTCTGTTGTCAACTATAAAACGTGTATACAAAATGTTTCATGAGTTGACACAACCGTTCGTTTAGTGACCGAAGTTACATTGGCACTGAAAAAAGTGACTCGTGTCTTTTTTCAGTTTATCAGAGTTTCCACTCTCATAACCTTTGCAGCAAACCCATGGTCTCTTGATCAAAATTAGGAAGCTTGGCAACTGGCATGTATTTATGACAGTTGGACTGTTCCTGGGATCAGGTGATCACCATTTGTAATATTTCCATCTGGCTTCCAACAAGCAAAGTCAACGGGGGAAGACAGATTCACTTAACAACCAGCGTTTCACTTAATAACAATGGTTCGGTTTAACAGCTGTGGCAAGAAAAAGTGAAATGGAATGCAGGTCATTTACCCATGGAATGCCTTGCATAGCAATGGAAATTTTGGGCTCTGTTGTGGTCGGATCTCAAGGACTACTGGTCTTGATTTTGGGGAAAGGCTTTATGTTAAGTCCAATACTGCCAAGCTATAAAACTGTGTTGCACATCAACACTTTTAACTCAACAATATTTGTGCATCCTTTAAAAAATAATAATAATATGGCACTACAGTTGGAGTGGAAATCTGCCACTTTTAAAGAGTTGAATATGCATTTTGGATCAGCAGCAATCAAATCTGACACCATGAAAAACAAAAACACGAATGGGATTGCCCAATATTCATATTTTTTGAAAGCCATACTTAAACAAAGCTAGAAATCGTGCTTTTCATAGCAAACATCAGCTGAAATGTTCTGAAATGTTCTAAACGTTCTTTGTAGTTTTCAAGTTTATCCATTAACTAGCTCGATACTCTTGCTTTGCTACGAACCAATGTGGTCGGGCTTAGTTTTGAGGGAGGAAAATAAGGGGGAAATTTTTTTGCCTCTGCCTACCACCATCAATCGGTATTTATCTGGCTAGCGTCCTGTCAGTTTGTGAGAGTTGAGGGCTGTTTGGAAACTGAAAGAGTATTTGCTGTGTAAGCAAGAAGGAGACAGCAAGCAGCCTGGATGTGGCTTAGCTCAACTGTTCTGTACTAAAGCTGCTTGCAGCAGTGAAACAAAAACTGAAACTGAAACTCCTCTCCTCTGCTTGGAAGATATTTCTTTTCAGGTGGGGAGGGGGAGTAGAACTCCTTAGCATCAGAGTGTGTTAATAATAATATATGAAATACTATACGAAATAATAATGCTCTTATGGTTGCTTCAAAAAATCCTTTCTTAGTGAGCACCTAGAAGCCAAGAGGAACATACGTGCGAAATTTCAAGTTTGTAGGCTTTACAGTTCTGGAGATTTTGTAATGATGCGTGAGTGGTATTTCACTTTTATAGATATAGACTGTTTTTGATATTTTAGCTTCCATATTTGGGGTTGATTATTACCATTGTATAAACATTTAGAGAATTACCGTCAACGTGCTGGAGTTGGAATAGACATAAGCAAAGGTGGACAAATGATTTTTTTACATATATTTTCTGCAGAGCCTAACAGCTTTTTGCACAAGTCTGGAATAGAAGTCAGTGGCCACCAACTTGGTCAAGATTTTGTACAACTCCGGCAGCTTCTGAATAATTATATCCACTACAAAAATGCCAAAATCTATGGCCCTGACTTAGGAAGGTCAAGTCGGAAGCACAGTAAAATTTTACTTAAAAGGTAAAATGAAAATATTTGGTGTTGTTGATGTGCTAAACAGCCAAACCAGGTGCAATATTTAATCATGGCTTGCTTAAGCTATTCTTTGCTGCTTTCATTGGGGTTTAGTTTCAAACTAGACCTTTTTTCTGTCTGTCAGTATAGGAAAAGGAGAAAAAAAACCCACATCTTTTCCCTTTTCTCTCCTTCACAGCTTAAAAATCTTCTTAGGGAACAATGTTACTGTTTTTTAATAGTTTCAATTCCAGGGTACCTTATTTGTTGCTTTTGCTGTTTGACCCGGTCAACTAAAACTTTCTCTTCTTATCTTCCTCCTGCACATTCTTTTCTGATTGAGTTCTTCTTTGTGGTGGCCATTTCTGACCACCGCTGCAAACGCCTTCGGGAAAGGGAGTAATGGCCAGCTGGGGAGGAGAGATGCGGCTCTCCTCAACCCTGCAGGCAGTCTCCTCCCCTCTTCACCACCTCTACGGGGTGGCTTAGCCCCCAAACCAGCCGGCTCGGGGCGCTCCAGCGGCGAGCACGGATCGAAGCCTCGCAGAGACGAGGTTTCGGTCTGTCCCTGAAGAACGTCTTTCCTTCTTCTCAGGGCTGTTTTTGATTAATGCCTGATTTTTGCAACGGGTGGGGATTCCAGGACTGGTGACAGAGATTGTAAAAGGAAATGACTATTGAAATTGTCTTATTTTGCAGTTTTCTGAAGTCAGGAGGCAAAGTGCTTGATTCTGTCACGTGGCATCAGTAAGTAAGTTCATATCTAGCAATTCAAGCATGATGATCTATTGGTTGAATGGGGAAGAGGAAAGGGTGACTCTGGGGTTTTTTTTGGTTCATTTGTTTATTTAAGGGGAAATAGCATTGGGGAGACAGACAGGTTAAATTTAACATTTCATAATAGCATTTAGGCTTATATACCACCTTGTAGCACTGTATAGCATTTTCTGGGCAGTTTGCAATGTGGAAGCATTATTTGCCTATTGTTCCCAACAGTCTGAGTCCTCATTTTACTGACATTAGAAGGATGGAAGGCTGAGTCAACCTTGAGCCCTATGAGGATTGAACTTCAGGCTGTGGGTAAAATTTGCCTGCAATACTGCACTTAACCACCATACCACAACGACTCCTTACACTAATTTAGATTTAGAATTAGAGTGTTTAGCCAGAGATTATGACTGACTGGGCAATTCTGAGAGTTGAAGTTCACACTTATTAAAGTGTGATTAGGATTGAGAAAATACACTACGTATGTCATGAATGAGTAAACTGTAATACTATTGGGAACAGATGGCAACTTGCAGCTGCCTCACTTCCATTCATACATTCAAAAAATTCTATGTATATGTTCCCATATCTCTGTCGAACTTATTTTCAGAACACTAAGGGCCCACTGCTTCTGTGACACCATTCAAAGAAATGATCTAGCATGATTTCTTGTTTCCTTCATCTGTTTCTTTTAGAAATATTTATTATTACTAATTTCAAAAAAAAAAATCCTACATGAGCCAAAGCAGGCATAGAAACTCAAAAGATAGCTACATATTCATCTGTCCATGCAAGCAGGTTGAATAACATTAATTCTTTCCAGGTCCCATCTTTAGAATTTTGTATGCAGGCTGGGGACTTCTGGGAATTGAAGTCCACATATCTTAAAGTTGCTAAAGTTGAAAAACGCTGCTCTCAAAAAAAACCAAAAAAAATATGAAACCTGACCAGAATCAGGTTTTCTGCTCTATCATTTATAAAATGGTTGGTTAGATCTATATCCTGCCTCTTCTCCAGGAGTTTAAGGTGATGTGCTTTAATATTCTCTCCTCCAGTCTTTCTTCACAATAATCTGAAGTAGATTGAGAGATTCTGGTTCAAATCACCCAGTGAACTTTCATAGATGAGAATAGAGTCGACCCTTGGTCTAGCTCTATCATCTCCACGACCACAGAACACCATCTCTTGAACTTGTTACAATGCTGTAACAAACCTGGGACTGGAACAACTAATAACCAACAATTCTAGACTTAACAACTGCCTCGATCTCATCTTCTGCAATAGTTTGAATTAAACAAATTAAAGAACCCTTTTCCAACAGTGACCACAGCATGATTGACTTTTGTCTCAACATATGTCCACACAAAAATCAACACAAATATGTGATCCCCAATTATAACTTCAAAAAAGGCAACTATGATCTTATAATCAACGATCTCTCATCCCTTGATTGGCAATTTCTATTCACTGGATGCAATACTGTTGAAGACCATTATAACATATTTTTGCTTGAATCAAAAGAGTCATCACACTATATGTACCAATAACGACTCCAAAAACCAGAAAAAAACATTATCCATAACAATAAGGAAGCTTCAATCCAAAAGGAGATCACTTTGGCGGAAGAACAAATCTGGTCACATTGCCAACTTCAAAAGCCGATACAAAAATTTATGCCACCAGATAAAGATTAAATGCACCAATTATCACATTAAACAAGAGGAAAACCTTCTACGCACCAATTCCACCCGCGCTTGCTACAATTTTGTAAACAACAAACTAAAAGACTCAAGGTCCATCCCACCCCTGAAAGGACCTAATGGTAAAGACTGCAACGACGACACTATTAAAGCCAACCTCTTTAACATATTTGGCTCAGTATTTGTAAACAGCAATAGATCATGCCCAATATTTCCTAGTCGAACCACAGACAACTACAATGATCTAATAAATATCGATTTTACAGTAGACAATGTTGAAAAAGCACTACGCAATCTAAAATCTCATCTATTCGACCAGATGGAATATGTGCCTACTTCTTAAAAAAGCTATCCACTGCCATAGCCGAACCTCTAAGCATAATCTTTGAAAAATCTTTCAGGACCAGCTCCTTGCCAAAACTATGGTCACAAGCCACGGTCATCCCCATCTTCAAAAAGGGAGACTCTAGCCTAGTTGAAAATTACAAACCAATCTCTTTATGCTGCATCACCTGTAAAGTCATGGAATCAATTATTAACCAATCCATTATCCTCCACTTGGAGACAAACAACCTACTCTCTAATAAACAATTTGGTTTCAGAAAAAAACTATCCTGCAATCTGCAACTCTTACACTGCAAAAACATAGGGACTACACAACTCGATCAGGGCAAAGCAATAGATGCAATCTACATAGAGTTCTGTAAAGCCTTTGATTCCGTGGTACACGACAAACTACTCCTAAAACTAAAATCTTACGGTATCTCTGGACACCTGCATAACTGGATAGAAGCATTCCTGTCAAACAGACAACTAATGGTCAAAATTGGGAGCGTCCTATCAAATTCTGTACCTGTCAAAAGTGATGTCCCCTAAGGCAGTGTTCTAGGACCAACTCTCTTCATGACCTCTGTGATCATATCAAGAGCAACTGTGTTCTCTTCGCTGATAATGTAAAGCTATTCAACACCACAGACAATACTGCGACCCTTCAAAAAGACCTCTACTATGTATCAGAATGGTCAAACAAATGGCAACTTCAAATCTCAACAAACAAATGCTCTGTCTTACATATTGGCAAAAAAAATCAGAAAATAAAATACAGGCTGAATAGTCAAGACCTTGTTGATGATCCAAACTCTGTCAAGGACCTTGGAGTACTCATCTCTAATGATCTAAGTGCTAGAGCCCACTGTAACTACATAGCCAAAAAGGCATTAAGAGTTGTTAACCTAATCTTACATAGCTTTTTCTCTGGTAATATTACACTACTAACTAGAGCATACAAAACATTTGCTAGACCAATACTCGAATACAGCTCATCAGTCTGGAACCTGCATTACGTATCTGATATTAATACAGTTGAGAAAGTCCAGAAATATTTCACAAGAAGAGTTCTCCACTCCTCTACTTGTTGCAGAATACCTTATGCCACCAGACTTGAAATTCTAGACCTAGAAAACCTTGAACTACACCGCCTTTGGTCCGATCTAAGTATAGTATATAAAATCATACATTGCAATGTCCTACCTGTCAATGAATACTTCAGCTTCAACCAACACAACACTAGAGTAAACAATAGATACAAACTCAAGGTTAATCACACCAAACTAGATTGTAGGAAATACGACTTTAACAACAGAGTGATAAATGTCTGGAATACTCTACCTGACTCTGTGGTTTCTTCCCCAAACCCCAAAAACTTTAACCTTAGACTTTCTACTATTGACCTCACCCCTTTCCTAAGAGGTCTGTAGGGGGCGTGCATAAGCACACCAACATGCCTACCGTCCCTGTCCTATTGTTTTATTTTTCTTATATGTATCCATGTATTAATAACTATGTTTTTACTTATACCTATTATCTTGTAAGCAATTGACAAACCAAATAAAATAAAATAAAAAACTGTCGTATATTCATGGTGGTGCATTGGTTGAAATGTAGTATTGCAGGCAAACCCCCCCCACAGTAGTTCAATCCTGATGGGGCTCAAGCCTTCTATCCTTTTAAGGTCGGTAAAATGAGGATCCAGATTGTTGGGGGCAAATATGCTGACATAATAAACTGCTCAGAGAGTGCTGTAAAGCACTTTGGGGCAGTATATAAGTCTAAGTGCTATCGCTATTGCTATGTTGGCTAGGGTTTATGAAAATTGTGTTGACAAACATCTAGAATAGGGCTGTCAAACTCAGGGCCCAGGCGCTGGATCCAGCCTGCAGGGTGTTTAGATCTGGCCCACATGGCCGCCTTGGAAACAGCGAAGGACTGCCCATGGCGCTACTGCCAATGAAAACTGAGCTCAGAGGCTGCGCAAGGCCCCCCTAGGCTCCGGTTTTGACCGCAACGGCCTCCTGCAGCCCTCAGCCAGACAAAATGGAGGCCCAGGGAGGCCGAGTGCTCCCTTTTCGCTGGCAGAGGGCTGCAGGAGGCCATCGCGGTTGAAAACAGAGCCTCGATGAGTGACTTTTTTGGCCATACTCTCCCCTGTCTTCCTGGGATCAAACACAACCCTGATGCAGCCCTCAATGAAATTGAGTTTGACACCCACTGATCTAGAAGAATGGAAGATTTGGGAAATCTAGTTTAAGACTATTTCATTTCATTGCTTTTCTGAAAACTCTAGTCTACACCAAATGTAATTTCTATGTCTCCTGGAGATAGTATACTTGAGTATAAATGAAGACCTGTGGATATTAGTCCTCAGCAGTGTCTTGATTTGTTGCAGTTACTACATTAATGGACGAACTGCCACGAGAGAGGATTTCCTGAATCCAGATATATTGGATAGCTTCAAGACCAATGCAGAGGAAGTGCTTGAGGTAAGCAGCATCTTAGCAGTGCAGCAAAACAAATTGCAAGGTGATTGTGTAGAATATATCCCAATCAGAGAAGCATTTTATGGGGAAATACACCAGGGAGTCCTGCTTATTCTGATGACCTCCGGATATGCAGATAGTCCTTGACTTAAAACTATTTGTTTAGTGACCATTCAAAATTACAATCGCACCGAAAAAAGTGATTCATGGCCATTTTTCATCCTTACAACCATTACATGAGCTATGGTGGCGCAGTGGTCAGAGTGCAGCACTTCAGGTTACTTCTGCTGACTGCCGCCCTGCCTGCAATTTGGCAGTTCGAATTTCACCAGGCTCAAGGTTGGCTCAGCCTTCCATCCTTCCCAGGTGGGTAAAATGAGGACCCAGATTGTTGGGGGCAAGAGGCTGATTCCGTAAACTGCTTAGAGAGGGCTGTAAGGCACTGTGAAGCGGTATATAAATCTAAGTGCTATTGCTATAGCATCCTCATGATCACATGATCAAAATGTGGACACTTGGAACCTGACTCGTATTTATGACATTTGCAGTATCCTAGGGGGTCATGTGATCCCCTTTTGTCATGTGACCCCCTTTTGTAACTTGATCCCCTTCTGATAAGCAAAGTCAAGGGAGAAGCTAGATTCACGTAACAACCATGTTACTAGCTTAGCAATTGCAGTGATTCACTTAACCACTGTGGCAAGGAAGGTTGTAAAATGGGGCAAAATTCACTTAACAAATGTCTTGCTTAGCAATGGCAATTTTGGGCTCAGTTCTAGTTGTAAGTCAAGGACTGCCTCTACTCGGCTTACAACTTCCAAGAGCACTGCTAAGTAAGAATTCTTGAAGCTGTAGCTCAGGTAGTTCTGAAAATTAGAAGGTTGAGGAAGACTTTATTACAATGTCTTACAATATATGAAATGGTTGTAGAAGTATCAACAGTTTATGTGTATCACACCTGCTTTGTCTAACAAAACCCCTAAAACTTAGTTCATGCATTCCCTTCTTCTTCTTCTTCTTCTTCTTCTTCTTCTTCTTCTTCTTCTTCT
>NW_020769317.1:29689743-29701685 GCF_900518735.1 Pseudonaja textilis
CTTCTTCTTCTTCTTCTTCTTCTTCTTCTTCTTCTTCTTCTTCTTCTCCTTCTCCTCCTCCTCCTCCTCCTCCTCCTCCTCCTCCTCCTCCTCCTCCTCCTCCTCTTTTTCAAAATATCCTTTAGATTGTGAATAGCACAGTACCAGACAAGAGTGTGTGGCTGGGAGAAACAAGTTCAGCCTTTGGAGGTGGAACGCCTAGTTTATCAAATGCATACATTGCTGGTTTTATGTAAGTACTATGCTCCTGGCTTAAAAGAAGCATCTCTAATCTCTAATTCCTAATCTCACCTAGAAAATTATGTTGGCCAATATATGGTAGTAGCAAGTCTTCATTGACCAGGTGGAAAAATACTGTTATGATCTCTGAGGTACATCAACACCTAATCATCAGACATATAGAGGACATGTATATTTATCATGATGACATGTGACCAAGTACAAGAAGGCCATGTTTCTACATCTGTAAAATGCCTCCCCTCCCACAAAAAGCCTATTTCTATTAATCTGAAGTTCGATGTACAATTATACCACCTTTCAGGTTACACTTGGCTTCGGATTGTCATATATTTAAAGAGTTCTGTGAAACTCCGTACAGTTAGGAAGGATGGGGTTGCTGATCACAATAAAGGTCAAACACTTAAGAATCAACTCCTCGAAGTCCTTCTGCTTCTCTCAACAGCTATTGGATCTGGGCTGAAAAAAATGCATAACCACTGAAGGGCAAGGAATATAATTTTCTATCTCTGTGCCATCCAATGATTGTCCAGTGTTTTGCAGCCCCCACATCATTACTTATGTATCTCAGATACCATTACAATATGGTCAGTTACATCATGGTGATTAAACAATATCTAGAATAAACCTTTAATTCTGGTAAATGATTCAAGAGTACCAGTTTAATTATATTGTTCTAGTTTTTTGGAAGCTATTTATCTAAAACATCTTTCCATTGTAGTTACAATAGTCCCATATCCCTTCATCTGAACTACCTTAAAACTATTTGAATGAAAGATTTGTGCATCATCATTATTATTATTATATTCATTAAACATGAAACTCAGTCAACTGAACATTTAAAAATGTATCACAGATATCATTGGCTGGCGCTGATGGTTGATACGGGTTGCTGCCAGCATCCTAGGTAGAAGATACCCAAGTATCTTCTTAAAATGTACGGCGCAGTTTTTTGCCATTCCGCTGATGTTATTGCAGAAAGTTGCAGTTTCTTATTTTGGGATTGCATCTAAGGCACCTAACGATGCTATCTTTGATTCCTTATTATTATTATCTTGGCAGGTGGCTGGACAAGCTTGGACTGTCAGCCCAACTGGGCATTGATTTAGTGATGAGGCAGGTCTTGTATGGAGCAGGAAACTACCAACTGGTGGACGCCAACTTTGAACCTTTGCCAGTACGTAATCAACTGCATTAGTAGTTGGACATTAGTAAACCATTTGCCAAAATAGCCCTGTATTATCTATTTTGTAGATATTCGGTCTTTCAATTCACTCCACTTTGACCGTGGGATCTTTATATGCAAAGTGTATTCAGCCATGAAGCCGTATCTTCTCCCCTTCAGGTGGATTCACGTGTCTTATGAATTTAGGGTGTACTTACTGGCTTAACAAAATACCATTCAAGTCTCTCCATAACACAATGCTTCTGTTTCAAAGGAATGACCACAGAAACAGGCATCACCTAATAGTGATGAAGTAGTGATCCATGATTAACAGAATCAATCTAGATATAGCTGAATGAGTCTAGGTAGCTCAATTTATATAATACATTGATCCATGCTCTTAAAACAGCCAGAATGAGGGTGCAGTACTACACATTTTATCCTATTATGTTGTAGAAACCCACTTGGTATATTTCCAAAAGCAAGACCATTTAATGCAGGAGGTCAAACTCAAGGCCCATGGGGTGGATCTGGCCTGCATGGTGCTTAAATCTGGCTGTTTGCCGCCCTGCAAACAGCGAAGGACCAGCCCACAGTGCTTCTGCCAGTGAAAATGGAGCTCGGAAGGGCAACACATGGTCCTCCCAAGATCCGTTTTCAGCCACGATGGCCTCCTGTAACCCTCTGCCAGCGAAAACAGTGCTCAGGGAGGCTGCATGTGGCTTGCCCAGGCTCCATTTTCAACCACAACGGCCTCCTGCAATCTTCTGCCAGCGAAAACAGAGACCTGGAGGGCTGCGTGCGGCCCTCCCTAGCTCCGTTTTCCCTGGCAGAGGGCTGCAGGAGGCTGTCGGGACCAAAACCGGAGCCTCGATGAGTGACGTTGAGCTCGCCACGCCCACTCTGGCCATGCCCTCTGACCCCCTGAGATGAAACACAACTCAGATGCGACCCTCAATGAAATCGAGTTTGACACCCCTGACTTAGCGCTAAACAAATACAACAAGATGCAGAAGGTAGAAAGTGAGGGTTGGAGTGAGTGGGAAAGTTTTTCTGCAGAAGAGTTGACTTGCCAAGGAGATCCACCAACTAGCTCAACAGTAGATCGCCTGCTTTACAGGCAGCTCTAGATTCAATCCAGACATCTTCAGTTAAGGTTTGGAGAGATTCTTTCCTGAAACCATGGTGAACCGTGGTAGCATCCCCCCAATGTGGAATTCCAGAATTCCAGGCCTAGGTGGATGAAGTTCCCTCTAGAACACCTATCTAGAAAACCTGAAGTTGAGGAAGATTTGCATGGACAGTGCTGAAACAAAGTGAATATTTACAGCTAAATCTCATATGATTGTATGGAAATGCAGGATTGAAAAAAAAACCTCACTTGTGGTACTAGCCACTAA
Organism: Pseudonaja textilis; assembly: GCF_900518735.1. The sequence continues at coordinate 29,692,546 of NW_020769317.1, forward strand.
GCATTTATGGCATTATCCCAACTTGTAGAAAACTGGAATAACATTTTCCTTTTCAGTGGTTGAGCATTTATTGGGTTGGCGTGATTTTTCCAGGGTTGAGGACTTTCCTTGCCAGACTTTTCTTGACTGATCAGATAAAAACACACATGCTTTTAAAAAGTACACATGCTAATCCTCTTTATGTGGAGTTGGATGTGAGCTAATGAGTCTGGTCTCTGAACTATCCCCTTTTATTCCTTTGTATCTTCCATAGCTCTCAAGTTACTCTTTTAAGACAATGGTTCATAAAATAATGTCTCACCTTTCTTTAACTTGTTCTTTTTTAGCAGTTTATTTATATATTTTCACATTACATGCATAAGTGAACGTTCTCTGGATCAATTTATTTATACTTAGTAATATTTTCCCATTCCTAATTTCTACCTCTGCTATCCAACCATTTATAAAACAAGTACTGTAGTCCCATGTTCGAAAATGTATCTTCTTTTTCTTTTGTTTTTAGTATCAATCTGTCCATTTCTGCACAATCTAATTTTTTTAAATTACATCCTCCTCCGTGTTTCCTCATTTTTCCCACTACTATGCAAATACAATTCTTGTTGCTGTCAAAACATGTGATATTAAATACAGGCACAATACCTGAAAAGTATGATAAAGGAAACCTTTAAATTGTTCTTTTATGAGAGGTCCTATATCAATGCTGTCTTTTTTTTTAAACACCTTGTAGGACTATTGGCTGTCCCTGTTGTACAAGAAACTGGTGGGCTCCACCGTTTTACATGTTACTGTAACAGGAGTAGATCCAAAGAAGCTTCGAGTGTATCTTCACTGTACAAATACACACCAGTAAGCATTCAGTGCAACAGCTAGTCTGCTTTGAAGTCCTCCAAGACTGTGGTTTTACCTAAGTGGATATGTTCAGGTTTTGTCATGCCCCTGTTGGAATCTGACTCTGAGGGAGAGATGGAACAGCTGACAGGGAGTGGGAGTGTGGCTCCGGTGGTTGTAGAGGAAACTAGGGAAGGGCACAGGCCAGATGGGCATTCGGAGGAAGACCCAGAAGGAGCGGATAAGGGAGAAACGTGAGTGGTGTGGTCCATGGGGGAGGAAGGGGCCCTGATCTCCTTCATGGGCTGCAGATGGGAGGACTGGTTAAAAGGACAAACTGCATGGCAAAGGTGCTGGAAGCAAAGCGGGCATTCTCATCAGAGCTTATCTGTGTTTTGGCTTCCTCCCAATTGTGGTTGCTGCATTGTCTGGTAGAAATCTACAATTAATCATCCTTGCCTGCCGCAGTAATTCCTTTAGTGTGGTTTGTGTTGGGTTTTTTGTTTTGAATTAACTTTACTTTGGGTGCGGACTGCATTTATTCCCTCCGTAAACTGTTTTCTTTAAGAGTTCATTATCCTGTCAAGGATAATTGGACATTGGGGCCAAGATGGAGGCATTATAGGGACTTTCTTCTATTTTTGTGTCTTGGTTATTTTTGTGTCGTGCCCCGGGTCATCCACAGATTTACCTGCCACAGTCTGTGCCCTAGCCTGCCATTCCCACTGAGGATAGCACTACCCAACACCCGGGAATATATTTGAATGAGTTGAGGGTAAAGGGGGATCCAGAATGAATGGATGAAAAGGAAAATTCTGACTGTGCAGAGGCCCTAACCGTTTTGTCCGTTCTGCACAAAGAAATGGCCAGTGATGAAACGTCAATTGCTTTGTGTGGGTGCATAAAGCAAGTTTCACATTGTTTTCCTCCTGAGTTCCTGTAAATGAGAGTTGAGCAACTCTGCTCAGTGGTCGGAGATTGGCCAGATCCCCAAACACGAGAAAACCTCTAAAGATTCCTTTATTAAGAGTGCCAGCAGATCCGGCAAAAAATTTCTCTCTCACCGCAGACTATCCGTCCATCCGGAAGATGATTAGTTGTCTATCACACCGATTCATCTCTGCCCCTCGCCTTTTATCCCCAGAGCTAGGGTGGGGCTTTGCTAGCAGCGGTGGCTCTTCCTTCCCAAGGATTGATCAGCCCACGGATTTCCACGGCTCTCCTCTCCTCTGCCTTCTGCGCAGCCACGAGTCCGGCACTGGACCCAGCTGTTCCCCCTCTTCTTCATCAGCCACCTCCAGACTTGGGGGCTGTTGACTCTCCATCTGAAGGCTGACAGACAGCCCAGGCTCTGCCTTTGTCTCACTCTCTGATAGCTCCATTCTTTCTTCCCCCTGGGAGCTCCGAGGTTGCCCTGATGTTGACTTGACTCCCACTCCTTCTCCTCCTCTGATTTGGCTCCCGGCGGCCAACAGGCCACAATACCAACGCTGTTGCTTCCTAGTGGTACATTTTCACTCCACCCATCTGTGGTCTTTCGTTTAGTTATCCCCTGGGTGTGGGGTTGGGGTGGAAGATTGTTTTGCAAGCCAGGGAACGCCTTCTGAGTACACCACTGAATTTCACGGGTATTTTTGCTGAAAGTCAGGGATGCGATGTCCTGAAACGTTAAAAGCTGGAAGTGTGACAATTGTTGTGTAACTGCAAACTCAGAAAATCCTAGCCAACCTTATCCACTTTACATCTTCACTCTGCCCACCCTGGACCCTTATCTTTTCCCAAAACAGTGCGCTCACCCTCACCAAAAGGAAACCCATCCCTGATATAGAAGATTGACAGATTGTATCCCAGCAAAAAGGACTAAAGTAAGAAAAGACCAGGCTGGGTATTTCACACTGTGCCCGCCAGCTTCCAATGAAGGACTGCCAAATTATGCCCTTTTTTATTTACGTTTCAAATTCTGGCTGACGTGCATGTGCAATTTTACTGCGCATATACCAAGGGAACATCCAGTCCCTGGGTTAATAAATACACCCTCTAGAACAGTGGTGGCTAACCTTTTGGGGCTCCCATGCCAATAATTGTGTGTGCGCTTACCTGCTTGTGTTCACTTGCCATTACCCAGAAGGCAATGCACATGTGCCCCCATGCCTCATGCGCATACACGTGACTTGTGCAACTTGCGCGACCCACACTGCGCGCTTCTGCGCATGTGTAAGCAACCCTCCCATGCACGCCACATGCTTCTGCACATGCGCGAGTGTCTCCTGTGCACTGCCACACCCCCGCACATGCACATGAGATACCCGACAATCAGCTGTCGGGTGGGTGGTGTGACTACATACGCAGTACACTTTTTCTGGGCAAGCGCTCGCATGCCAGCAGTAATGGCTCTGCGTGCCACTTCTGGCAGGTGTGCCATAGGTTCGCCACCACGGCTCTAGAGAATTCCCATTCAACCCACTGATGCCTTAACTTCCTTTAAGAGACAGCATAAATCTCTCTCCAGCATTCCTGTCTTGCAGCGTTTCTAAACTTTAGCAAAGTTAAGACAAGGCTGGGAATTCTGCAGGATGCATGTTGGCCAGGGGAATGTTGGGAATTGTAGTCCAAACGTCTTTAAAATGGCTGAGGTGGAGAAACCCAGCTGTATCATAACGTGCTTGCACTTACGACTTCTGTTAACCTGTTGGCTTTGTCATTCCAGCCCAAAGTACAGAGAAGGTGACATCACTTTATTTGCCTTAAACCTCTACAACACCACCAAGCACCTCTACATCCCAGCTTACTTTTCCAAGAAGCAAATAGATGAGTATCTTTTACTACCTTACGAAGAAGATAATTTACTTTCCCGGTGAGTAGATCATCTTGCCACCTCGTTCTAAATAGTGGTTTTGGAGGGATACATTTGGGTTTAAAAAACGAACACAGTTTATCTAAAAGAAGTTTACAATTCTGAAACATGAAGTCTATTATGCTTATTAAGATTTGAAAATAAGTAACTCTGAAATTCTGCAGATAATTCTAAGAAGTTCAAAGGGATTCACTCCTAGCAAGTTGTATGTATAGGTAGTCCTCAACTTATAACCATTTGTTTAGGGAGTGTTTGAAGTTACAACGGCACTGAAAAAATTGACTTATGTGTTCTGACCCAAACCTTTTTCCAATATGGCAGCCCAATCTCTTCTTGAAAGTCTCAAGTGATGGCACTCCCACAACTGAGGACACTGAATAAAGCCAAACTTTAACACAGGGGTCTTCAAGCTTGACAGCTTTAAGACTTGTGGACTTCAACTCCCAGAATTCCTCCTCCAGTCATGTTAGCTCAGGAATTCTGAGAGTTGAAGTCCACAAGTCTTTAACCTGCCAAGTTTTAAGACCCTTGCTCGAACACTTATTATTAAGACAGGATTTCTGTGAACAGTGTGAATCTCATTTTCCTCACAATGAGGAACTGAAGGGCAAGCCATCCTTTTTTCCAACAAGATATTGAAATATCTCCTTGCTAGTAGCTAATAAAACTTAGACATGCTTCTATTTCTTTTGTAGCCCTACAGATCTCTTTCGTAGCAAACAGTGTGGAATTGTAGATTTTCTGATTGAAAGCCCAGACCAATTTACTGAAATTTAACCATTTTAAGATGTGGGGAACTTCAACTGCCAGAATTCCACAGCCAGCATGTTGGCTGGGGAATTCTGGGAGTTGGAGTCTATACATCTTAAAATTGCCAAGGTTAAGAAACACCGGCCTTGATGAACAAAACTGTTCCCATGGCTTACAGTATTTTTCCAGTTCAAATATGTAATTTATAATACGACACTTTCCTCTTTCAGGTCTGTTCAGCTGAATGGCTACCTCCTAAAAATGCCCAGTGATGAGACGCTACCAATTTTGCAGGAAAATCCTCTTATTCCTGGGCACAGCCTTGATCTCCCAGGTTTCTCATACGGATTTTATGTAATAAGAAATGCCAAAGTATTGGCTTGCATTTAATAAGTTGATACACATTTTCCAACCTGGAAGACAAAGTTTTATTGAGATTGACTACTTCAGCTCAGAAGAAGACAAACTTTTTTTATAAGATTTATACTTTTCCCCAAACACATGTTCAGTTATTCCCTTTTTACAAGTTAGCAAAGCTTTTTAATTTAAAAAAATCCATACAAAAAAAATCATAAACATTTTGTAAAAACGAAGTCTATATTTTCTTGTGGGCAGTTACCCCTTGCTTTCTTTTTTTAAAGTGAAGGAACAACTTCACAACATGTGGAAAACTCCTGCGAGTCTTCTCATTTGCAAATTATAAATTAGGTTGGTTTGTATTTGCCCTCATCTTTATTCCAGGTAAAATAAAATTTGTCACAGACTCTCTCCCAATATTTTAGTGGCAGAAACCAAGAAGAAATAAAAGGCAAATCATTTACTTCACTCTCTACTGCCATTCAAGCTTATCTTTGAATTCTAAAAAAAGGTACAAAGCACTTTATTTCCTCAGATGCTATTTGAGGAACGAAGACTCTGGTATCACACAAGGAAATCGATGGCCAAAGTGTAGATTATAAAACTGCTGTGAATGAATAACAGAACAGGCCAGTCAATGTTGGGAAAAATCAACTGAAGATTATAAGAAAACATGAGCAATCATGTTCCAGACAGAATCAAAATCAATTACGATATTATATATATCTGTGATCAATCAAGCTCTGTTTTTGAGTTGTTGGCAATCAGATTCTAATCTCAGGTCCTTGGATTTAAAGGCAAGGAAACCAAGAAAAGTTAGTTTCTCAGGAAGAATTATTTCAGCCACAGGTGCATTTCATTTATTGGAATACAAAGGTCTTCCAGTATGGCACATTTCACTTGTCAACATGCTAACTGTGAAAACCAGACATTGCCTTTGTTAATCAGAATATGGAGTCTTATGCACTCCCAACAGTTCTGAATTCAGTCTCTGGCCTCTCTGTGTAGTGCTGAAAAAAATGTGTGTTTTTACAACTCTAAACACTCCTGGCTGCTAATTGGGGCAGGCAGCACTGAGCAAAATGGACTAGACTAAAGGGCCGATTTGGCCCTCTCAAGCGTTTCTAGACATTTGTATAAAATATATATATTTATTTTCATTTGATGTGTGCCTCTATTGTTTTGGATTTGTATATTTTGAAATAAAGTTTTTATGTTGATACCATACATATGCATTTCTTAGTTATTTACTCTGCTGTGCAAATAAAGCTTAAAGGTAGATGAGGGAAGAAACCACCACAGGAACAAACAAAAAAACAAACTAAGTTCCTCAATGAACAAGTTCTGGTAGAAATATAAAATATCCTTTATTTTTAATTGGGAAATAACACTGGTTTTCATGTGTTGCCAAACTGACATTTTGCTTTTTGATAATAAGCGTTATCTGGAGCATATTCCAAGAATATCTACACAAACTTTGAACATTGGCCCAAAGATGCTTCTTTAATCATTCTGGAAGAGCATAACGTCGTGATGTAGCCTTCCTCTCCCCACAAAGTGAAATATATAAAATCATGTATTCAGTGGAAATGGATGCACCAAAAAAAAGTGGTAAACCAACCGATACACTGTTTGTAAATTTATGAAGAAGGATGATGTTTTTATGTTGTATGTCTTATGTTGTTTTGTTTGTTGCTAAAATAAAAAACTTTTTCAAAAAAAAATCATGTATTCAGTTTTGATACCACCCAACTTCATCTGTCTGGTCATTATCTCATTCATACAGTAGCTAAACCATACCACATCATTTATAGAGCAAGGCTTATGTCGGCCAAAGCTAGAAAGCTGAACAATTTATAGTGAATTAGGCTTAGGAACAATTTTCCTACCACTAATTACTATTAATAGAGGTTAGCATAGGGGAAGCCAATACATTTAAACAAAGATATTGCCACACAATTTTTATATTTTGCTTTATTGTTGTTGGTGACTCAACAATTAATGATATTATTCAAATAAAAAACCAAAATAAATATGTAACTTGTCCAGCATCCTAAAATAAAGGGATTTTGCAGAAGCTTAGTGCAATGTTTTTCAATCTTGCCATCTTTAAAGTGAATAGATCTCAACTCCCAAAATCTTCCAGCCATCCACCCATCTTCAAATACTTGGTTGTATAAAGAGGCATGGAATCAAAATCACACAAAGTATTATAAATCATTAGTAAGGCCACATGTGGAATATGGCATCGAATTTTGGCCACCACATTACAAAAAAGATGTTGAGACTTTGTGGGGGAGAGGGGGAGTGCAAAGAGCAATTTAAGATGATTAACGGACTAGACACTAAAACACGAACAGTTGAAGGATTTGGGTTTGGCTAGTCTAGTGGGGAGGACCGGGGGGACATGATAGCAATATTGCAATATTTGAGAAGCTGCCACAAAGAAGAGGGTGTTCAGCTACTCTCCAAAGCACCAAAAGACAAAACAAACAACAACGGGTGGAAAGTAATCAAGGAGAGAAGCAACCTGGAACTAAGCAGAAATTTCCTGACAGAACAATTAAGCAATGGACCAGCTTGCCTTCAGGAGTTGTGGGCGTTTCATCACTGGAGGCTTTTAAGAAGAGATTGATAAACATTTGTCGGAAACAATATAGGGTCTCCTGTTTTGGGGGGGGAGGGGGTTGTACTAGAAGACCTCCAAGGTTCCCTTCCAGATCTATTCTGATTAATTAAATAACCCAACTCAGTAGATATTCTCAGTCCTCCAGGTCATGGTTGTCCCAAAGGTGCCGTTTCTGGAGGCAACTGGACTTTTCTTGTTTTTTTCTTTTGAAGACGTTCCGCTTCTCATCCAAGAAGCTTCTTCAGCTCTGACTGGATGATGGTGGGGAATGGAAGGATTTATATTCCTTGCAGACCGCTGGTCATTTGCATCCTTTTGGAGGGTCCTTGGAAGCACTTGGAGGTTTATCTGTGTCCTCAGGGTCATCTGAATAGTCCTCCTGGTTCCTTTAGCCTGCAATTTTTCCTCTGGAAATCCCTTCCTACTCCCACACTATTCGAAGGGTGTTCATCCCAAATTGTATAGCTAAAAATCCGTGGAGATTCTCCGTCATCCAGGTCATGGTTGCCCCAAAGGTGCTTTTTTTTCAGGAGGCAACAGGACTTTATTGTTTTCTTTTGAAGACGTTTCCCTTCTCATCCAAGAAGCTTCTTCAGCTCTGACAGGATAAGTCGGGGATGGAAATTGGAAGCCTCCCTCCTGAAAAAAGCACCTTTGGGATAAATAAAGCCAAGGTTGAGAAACACCAGCCTTGTGTACATTCCTTGCAGCAGGTGCCGCGTTATTGCAACCGGCCCAAGAGACTCGCTGGAACCGCAGGACCGTTTTGGCGGCATTTAGAAATAGAAGAACAGAGTTGGGAGGGGCCTTGGAGGTCTTCTAGTCTAACCCCCTGCTTAGGCAGGAAACCCTATATTTCTGACAAACGGTTGTCCGATGTCTTTTTAAAGACTTCCAAGAGTTGGAGCATTTACAACTTCTGGAGGCAAGTTGTTCCGCTGACGAATTGTTCCATTTCTCTCGTTTTGCAAGGGGGAGCCTTAAACCTACCCAATCTGCTCCCAATTTTTCCTTTCGGCGCATTCCCTTCCACCTCACTTCTCACCCCGGGGTAAGCCTGGAAGCGCCTCTTTCGGCTAACGCGAGTTTACTCCAAACCCGCAACGCCGCCCCCGCAAGCAAGAGCCCGAAGGCGACGCGGAGCCGGAACTCAAGGAAGGACTTTTCTTTTTTCGTCTCTCTTGGTGACGCTTCTGATTGGCTCCCCCGATGACGTCACGGCAGAGTGTGTGTTGGGGGAGGGGCCGGAATTTGGGCCCGGAATGGGGCTGGTGCATCTGATACGCCGGGCAGCCCGGCCACTATGCCGCTTCCAAGCGTCCTTTCCCGGCTTCGGGAGGGCGGAGGCGGTCTGCCCCGCGGCCACTCTCCGGACCCTGGCGGGACCCTCTCCGGGCTGGGAGCCGCCGCGTCCTCCGGGCTCGAGGAGCAGCCCAGCCGGGACGCTTTCCTCGGCGGCTTTGGTGCAGACGGCGCCGCTCTGGCTCCAGCCTTACCTGCGTCTCATGCGGCTGGATAAGCCCATTGGTGAGTTGGCCTGCCTTGCCGGCTGGAGCTCAGCATTTCTCTCTCTCTTCTCTCTTCGTTTGGGCTTTGCAAAGCGGGAGGAAAGGGAACCCTTGGCAGGCAATGTGCAGATAGTCCTCGAATTAGGACCAAAAGGGAGTTCCCCCCCCCCAATGTGTATGTTGCTAAGTGAAACCTGGACCACAAGGGACCCTC
>NW_020769317.1:29701695-29733737 GCF_900518735.1 Pseudonaja textilis
GAACCCCCTCAATGTGTATGTTGCTAAGTGAAACCTGGACCACAAGGGGACCCCCCCCACACACACGTGTCTGTTGCTAAGTACAACGTGTGTTCAGTGAGCGTTGACCCATTTTATGTCCTTCCCTGCCACGGTTGCTAAGGGAATCGAGGCAGTTGTTAACATTATTCACCTGGGTGGGTAAGTGAGTGTGGCTTCCCCAAATTGATTTTGCTTGTCAGAAGGTGGCCAAAGGGGATCAATCACGTAACCTTGGGACATTGCAACCGTCATAAATAGGATGAACCGATTGCCCAAGCACCTGAATTTTGGTCATGTGACCGTGGGGAATGCTGCGACGGTCGTATATATGAAAAGCAATGGTCCTAAGTCACTTTTTTCAGTACTGTTGTAAGTTTGAATGGTCACTAAGTGAACTGTTGTAAAATGAGGACTCTGTCTATGGAGATTCTCCCAGGTCATGGTTGTCCCAAAAATGCTTTTTTCAAATGGCAACTGGATTTTCTGGTTTTTCTTTTGAAGATGTTTCGCTTCTTATCCAAGAAGCTTCTTCAGCTCTGACTGGATGATGGTAGAGGAATGGAAGGATTTATATTCCTTGCAGACAGACACCATCCTTCCATTCCTCCACCATCCAGTGAAAAGCAACCTTAGGGCACTACCCTCAGTTTAAAATATTTAAACCAAGATAAATGCACATTTGTTCTTAAACCCTCAGAGACTCCTACACTCAGAAGTAGTTAATCTGAGAAGGCCTGGAAAAAAAAAAAGAAATGTGATAGAAAATTGCTTTCTGTGATGATTTTATTTCACTTTCGAATGCTGGTGGTATGCATAATTAGAAATACTTCTGAAAATGTAACGGAATCAAGTATGGAAACATTAATCTCTTGCAAGTGGATAGATGAAGCTTTTGATATTGAAAAAATATCTCTTTCCCAGTGTTTTGTTTTTATATTTCTTTCATTTGTCTGGGGATTACATTTATTGTAGGCCTGTTACTGAAATTGAATGACTTAATTTGGCCTCCAGAGGGAGTAAAATGCTTTCATAAATACTGTCATTGTCAAAAAAAAAACCCCTAAAGGCTGATAAATCCTGAGCAATTTTTCTGGACTAGCTGGCATTTTTTTCTTGCCTGGATGTTAGTTACTGAAGCATCCACTTTACTGCGTCTCACAATGAGATTAGGATAACATTTTTCACCCTAGACAAAAATGCCAAATAAAACATAAAAAGGTGAAAAGAATATTGAAGAATCAAACTAACTTAAGACTTAACCTAAGGAGCTGATTATTTTTGCATGCACTGGTTATAAATCCCTCTTTTTCTGTTCTTGTCTGTTTTGGTTTTTTTTTTTTTTTTTGTATTTTTTAGGGATTTGGCTGCTGTATCTTCCCTGTACCTGGAGCATATCCTTGGCAGCTGAACCAGGTTGTTGGCCATCCTGGGATCTCTTGTTACTTTTTGGTGCTGGCTCAGTTCTGATGCGTGGAGCTGGCTGCATTATAAATGACATGTGGGATGTGGACTATGACAAAAAGGTAGAGAAGATTCAGAGCTCATCCTATTTGCTAATTTCATATCTAATAAAATGAAATTCAGTATAGAGAAAAGTAAAGTCCTACACTTAGGCAAGAAAAACTAAAGGTACACATATAGACAGGGTGAAACCAGGCTCAATAGCAGTAACCATGAGAGGGATCTTGGAGTCTTAGTGGACAACCAGCTAAATATGAGCCAGCAGTGTGCAGCAGCAGTCAAAAAAGCTAATGCAATCCTAAGTTGTATTGACAGAGGGATACAGTCAAGAACAAGGGAAGTACTAATCCCACTCTATAAAGCCTTAGTAAGACCACACCCAGAGTACCGCATCCAGTTTTGGTCACCACATTATAAAAAAGATGTTGAGACTCTAGAAAAATACAGAGAAGAGCAACTAGGATGATTAGGGGACTGGAGGCTAAAACATACTACGAACAGTTGCAGGAACTGGACTTGGCTAGTCTAGTAAAGAGACGGACCAGGGGAGACATGATAGCGGTCTTCCAATATTTGAGGGGCTGCCACAGGGAGGAAGGGGTCAAGCTATTTTCTAAAGCTCCTGTAGGCCAGACAAGGAATAATTATAATAATTATAAAGGCGGGATTCAAAGGCTTTCTATGGTTCCCTTGAATAACCTTCTAATACCAGCTACAGCTCTATATTTTAGATGTCCATACAATGTCTTTAAACTTATTGAACAGAAAGTGCCCAGAAGTTAACTTCTCTCCAACGGTGTTTATATTTATTTATTCCAGCGCTGGATCTTTGTCCTAAAAGATTCATTTTGAATGAGGAAATCTGTGATACAGCTATAAAAATCTTGCAAATGCTAGCTTAGGTCTCTTATTTTACCACTTTCTCCCAACCTTTAAATATCTTAGAGTGATGCAACAGGTCTTTTCTAAAATGTCCATGCCAGATAAAATTTCTAGCATCCTGTTCTTGGAAAAGATAATAGTCCTGGGTAGAAATTCACAAACAGTCATAAGTGTTTGTGCACTCTGGGTTTCCAAGCAATTAGTATGCATGCTTTCTGTGTATTTCTGGACACCTATAATCATCCTGACTCAATAGATAATTTGTTTATTCCGCTTCTGATAGTTATTGTCTTTAGGAAAAACTGTATAAGGTTATTTAACTATTTATTTGCTGGGGTTTATTCAATAAACCATACTTAAATAAAGCTTATATAGTTTCTCCTGAAGATATCTGAAAGTGTAATTTGAAACAAAAGCAGTGAGTTAGAAAGACATAAAGACACAGGCATTCTTTCTACCATATTGGCTCATCATAAATCTGACTGGTGAAAACAAGCCAGGTTCAGAAACTATGATTTATTGTTCTCTCTGGGTTTGGGCATCACGCAAGTTGCAACTTCTTTGAAACAACAAAATATATTTGAACTGTATTCCCAAAAGCTGCATAGAGTGAAAAGGGTGAACATGAAAACAAAAGCTTGTTCCACATACTATTTGATGCTGTTTTGCAAAAACGTATTTTAACCATTTATTCACAATGCAAATCCATAATGTTGTTTGTGTGCTTTGAATTATCTGATGTGTAAGCATGCCTCATATTATATACAAATCGCATCAGCTAACCATAATTTTAAATACGCTAGTTTAGAATATTTAAATAGCTCACTTCATAAGGAGGGGGAGTGACATACACTCAAAAGCCAGAAAGGAAAAAACATTACCATAAATATAAAGGAATGTAGTAATGTACCATAAACATAAAGGAATAGAAAGTAATGCTAGGAGCCAAAATGTACACCAAAAATTGTGTTTGGCTCATCTGCAAGCATATGTAATAATACTTTTTAAATGTATTTAAATCCATATACCCACATATGCTACTATACAAACACAAACACAAATAAACCAACCCTTGAATTTTTAACCAAAATACCATGAAAAATGTATAATTATCAGCCAATTCTGAAAATGAAAGCATACAAATTTTCAAAGGTCAGTTTATCTGCAGGTGGAGCATTTTTCACAGTGTTTTAATTAAACATTTGAAGGCTGAATTATCTGCGGATGGGCTTATAGGTGAGTATATACTGTATGCATGGGCTACAGAATAAATGGATCCTGTAACTGGTATATATGCGTAGTCAGTAGTGGAATGCAGCCTCCGAAATAATTGTTTGTATTTTAGGTGGTGAGAACTGCAAATCGTCCACTGGCAGCTGGAGAGCTCACGCATTTTCAAGCCCTTGTTTTTCTCGGTACACAGCTTAGCTTGGCTTTGGGTGTCTTGCTGTGTTTAAATTATTACAGGTAAGTTCATTGTCAAGAGTTAATTGCATATAGACCATTAATGACAATAGGGGCCTTCTTAATTATGCGTTGTCCCAGTTTATCATGCTTGAAAACATGAATTCTATACACAAAAAATTCATTTTTCATTTTATGGGATAGTTGGATAATTCCAGGGTGAGCCAGGCTACGTCAAGGTATGTATGTATGTATGTATGTGCAGAGATTTTACTTTGGTTGTCCTGCCCAAAGAATTGTCTGCGAAGTATACTTAATACGTTCCCTACTTCTATTTTTATTGTAAAATTTGTCCTTTTCTCCTACCCTTTATAGGCTACTGGAAGAAAACTGATTTGTCGTTTAACGCTTCCTATTTTTTCACAGCATTATTTTAGGTGCTTCTTCTTTATTTCTTGTGGTGACATATCCACTAATGAAGAGAATAACTTACTGGCCACAGTTGTATTTAGGTAAGTTCAGCAATTTCCATTTCATATGAATGGGCAGCTTATACTGACTTAAGCTGAATTGAATTAACATGAAAAGTAATTTGTCATTCTTTCCTCCCCTGTGGGAGTTAAAATGTTTTATTCTCAGGCTATTGACTACTTCCAAAACATTTTTGTATTGTAGTATAAAAAGCCAGTTTGGTCTAGTGGTTAAGGCACCAGGCTAAAAAGCCAGGGCACAGTGAGTTCTACTTCACTTTAGGCATGAAAGTTGATTGGATGACTTTGGACCAACCACCAGGAGGTTGTGAGTTCTAATCCTGCCTTATGCATGAAAGCCAGCTGGGTGGCTTTGCATCCATCTCTCTCTCTCTCTCTCCTTCTGCCCCCTTCCCCTCTCCAACCCACTGAATAGGGTGGTTGTTTTGGTGAAGAGAGGAGGAGAAATAAGTCCTGTGTGTGTTCACTGCCTTGGCTTATTTATAAAAAAGAATAAATGTAGGATAAAAATCTTAATTAATCAACAAATAGCAGTAGGCTGTGCCATGCCGTTTATAGGATATGTTCTGCAGAGAGCATTTGCATGAATCAGACTTTGAATTGTTGGGACAACTGTGGACTCACAGAACTTACTCCCTGTTGCATCTCCATAAACAGTTACCACTTTTGATTGGAAAGCAAGCCTCCTAATCTCTTTGTAATAGTGGATGGAAGATGGACGTTGTCTTCATAAGGTTGTTTAAAGTTCTGCCATCATTCTTCACTTCTTCTCATCAAGTCGCTGATCAAGAGAAGTGGAATGAAAACAATTTGCCTTCTGCCCTGAGTCAGGCTTAGCGATGGGAGGGTCAGTCCTTTGTGTATTGGAAATTACTTCCCCATTAAGTTGGACTGACTCATTTTCCTCAAATATGATGAAGTAAAATAATGCACCCTTCCATAAAAATGGCAGCCTAATGCATATTCGTAATACCTCATTAATCATTTATACACCTAGGAGGGCTTGAAAAATGGAAAACTCTGCTTCTTGGCTCTCTCTAAAAAATATTGAATATGCACTAGCCTAATCTTATTTAGAATAGAATACGGATAGAGTAGAATTAGAATAGAATAGAATAGAATAGAATAGAATAGAATAGAATAGAATAGAATAGAATAGAATAGAATAGAATAGAATAGAATAGAATAGAATAGAATTCTTTATTGGCCAAGTGTGATTGCACACACAAGGAATTTGTCTTGGTGCAAAAGCTCTCAGTGTACATAAAAGGAAAGATAAATTCGTCAAGAGTCAAGAATCATCAGGTCTGACACTTAATGATAGTCATGGGGTATTGCCAAATGCAATCACATGAGCTGCTCTGTATCAAAGCTGTATCAAGAAATCCTTCTCACTGAGAATCATTTCAAGCAATTTTACCTCATAGATGCTGGGCAAATTCTACCACATGGCCTTGTAGGTGAATATCTGAGTCCTCTTCACCAAAATAACCAAAAAGTCAAAATAACCTAACGAAACCACTGGGATCGATCTGTAGATGCAGCAAGAGTAGAGAAGTATTTATATATTTCTATTATTATTTATTTATATTTTGCCTTTATTATTTTTTAGAAATAACTCAAAGGCAGCGAACCTTCCCCCTATTTTCTCCACAACAACAACCCTGTGAGGTGGGTTGGACTGACAGTGACTGGCCCAGGTCACCCAGCTGGCTTTCATGGCCAAGATGGGACTTGAACTCATGGTTTGTTGGCTTTCTAGTGCCTTAATCACTAGACCAAACCAGCTCTTACTATACAGGTAATCCTTGATTTACAACAGCTCATTTAGTGGCCATTTGGAGTTACAACGGCACTGAAAATGGTGACTTATGACCTTTTTTCACACTTAACAACCATTGCAGCATTCCTCACGGTCATGTGACCTGAATTCAGATGCTTGGCAACTGCCTCATATTTATGACGGTTGCAGTGTCCTGGGGTCATGTGATCGCCTTTTGTTAACAAGCAAAGTCCCAGGGGAAGCCAGGCTCATTTAACCGTGCTGCTAACTTAACGACTGAAGTGATTCACTTAACGGTGGCAAGAAAGGTCGTAAAATGGAGCAAAGCTCACTTAACAAATGTCTCACTGAACAACATAAATGTTGGGCTCAATTGTGGTGGTAAGCCAAGGACTACCTGTATGCAAAAAATATTGAAATATTGAATATTGCCACTTCTCAGTGTTTGTGTGTGTGCGTGTGTGTGTGTTTGTGTTTAGCCAGCGATGATTATGACTTGCTCTTCCTTATTTTCTTTAGGCTTGGTCTTCAATTGGGGAGCCTTACTTGGTTGGTCTGCGGTCCACGGTTCTTGCAATTGGTCTGTTTGTTTACTCCTGTATTTTTCCAGCATCTGTTGGACTTTGCTTTACGACACTATTTACGCTCACCAGGTGACTCTTTTCCCATTTGTTAATGATAAGAGAGACTGAAACGAGAGAGTGTGGTTAATTGAGGTTGCTATGGAAATCTTGTTCCCTGTTGAACTGGAAACACGGGCATTTGAACGGCAAGCGATGCCTGTGTGCAGCTGCTTTTATTTCTTTCGGTCCTCAATGATGCCAGGAACTGTGTTGGTATTCAAGGACTCCACCTGAACATTGGATAAACTTTGGGGTTGATTCCTGTTGATGTGGGGGAGAGAGCTAACGTATAGCCCCGTGATGGTGAACCTATGGCATGTATGCCAGAGGGTGGCACGCAGAGCCCTCTCTCTGGGCACGTGCGCTGTGACCAGCTGCTCTTTTGGTTAGGGTTAGCCAGCCAGCTGGCCTTCGTGGGCATCAAAGCGCTGGAAAATGGCACGAAAAACGGCCAAAAAACAGGCCATTTTTCAGACCATTTTTGGGCCTTTTTCAGGCCATTTTCAGGCCATTTTTCATTACGTCCCTTAACTCTCTTTTTTCATTAACACCCTTAAAGACCAATATTTTACCAGAAATAATATTTAACAAAGAAACAGGAGATGAAAAGCACAGGGAGCGGACTTTAATTTCTAGAATTCTCCAGCCAGCTATGCTTAAAAGATGGTTGCTGCTGCTATACAGCTGTTCCTCACCTCAAGCTAAACTGCCTTTGTGGTTGGTGGTTTTGTTAATTAACAGCTTTCCAACTTTCTGTCTTAGGATAAAAGAGACGATCTTGCCATCGGTGTGAAATCTACAGCACTCCTCTTTGGGGAAAAGACCAAATACTGGCTTGCAGGCTTCAGTTGCGCAATGCTCGGTGGACTAACGCTGGCAGGAATCAATTGCGGTCAAACCTTCCCTTACTATGCAGCGCTGGCAACTGCGGCCGCCTGTTGGGGAAACCAGGTTGGTTGAAGCTTGTGCTGCATTGGCAGGCTGCAGGGGAGGGTTCAGCTTGGAATGGAGGGATAGACGAGGCAAGAACGAAGGGCCCAGTTGAAGGAAGAGGAAAAGGAATTCATAGAATCATAGACTCATAGGGCTAAAAGGGGCCTCTTCAAGAATTGTAGTTCTTCGCAGGACAGGGGGGAGATGGAATGGACACCTCCTGAAACACTCTGCTGGCCAAAAACGGGCTGTGTGGAGGCCCCGCATGTGTCCCCCCCCCCCAGCTCCTCATTTTCGGCCTCCAGCACTCTGTGGGCTAAAAATGGGCAGCGCGAGGCCCCTCCATGCATCGTTTTTGGCCTCCATGCCTCCTGCGGCACTCTGTCAGACAAAAATGGCCCCCGCGAAGGCCTCCATGAGGCCCGTTTTCGGCCTCCCAAGTCTCCGGCAGCACTCTGCCAGCCAAAAACAGGCCGCACGCAGGGCCCCCATGGCCTGCTTTGGCTGGCAGAGGCACTGTGAGCCAGTCCTTTGATATTTCCAGGCCGGCCCCACAGACCAGATTTAAGCACCCCGTAGGCCGGATCTGGCCCATGGGCCTTAAGTTTGATACCCTTGCCTTTTACAATCCCAGACTAATGGGTGTCCAATAAAGCTAGTGCTTTTTTTTAAAAAAAAAAACAAATTTTATTAAATATATTATTTAAAGACATTGAACATGGTGAAATCATTTTTGACATATCCTTTTGTCTTACATCTTATTATATAAAATATATGCCTTACATACATTTATACATATTGAATTTTTATACATTTAATTTTCTTTTATTACATCATCCGCCATCCTCCGTTTTAGTTTAATCACATGGTCTCGGATATCCCTCCTACAAATCCTATTTCTTGATAAAGCTAGTGCTTTAATGGTCGTCTGAGATGAAAGAGGTCTTGATAGAAGACTTGACAGATTCTAAAATTTGAGTAGGGGCAAGTTTTGATTCATCATTTGGGTCTCTTTTCCAGATATTCCATTTGGACATTAACAATCCTAAAGACTGCTGGAATAAGTTTTCTTCAAACCGCAATCTGGGGATTTTGCTTCTCGCCGGAATTATACTTGGAAACCTAAGGAAAGAGAAAGAAGAAAAAAGGGATGCTTTAAGCAGCAACTAGAGCAGAGGAAAAGAAGGCTGTTTTACAAATAAAAACAAACACGAGTGGATTTTTTTTAATCTACCCCTTTATATTTAATAGATATGGTGCTTTATATTAAAATCCTAGAGTGGTGGTTATTAGCTGCAGGTTTGATTGTTTTTGTGTTTGAACATATCTTGGCAGCCATTCTGCATAAATTGAGATTTCCCAGTCAAATGTAGTTCTGCAGAGCTGCATCTGAAGTTTTTGCACTGTAAAATTATAAGATTGTGAGGGAATTAGACAGGTAAAACCATGTAAAAGAAATCAATGGTGACCTTATACCACTGCACCATAGAGAGTATCTGCACCTCTGTATGGTTTGCCAATTGCACAGTGGCAGATAGGACAGCGCTCCAGAGGGTTAACTTCATTGCCCCAGAAGATCATGGATTGCCCTCTCCCCTCTTTGGAAGAGCTTTATAACTCCCGCTGCCTTAAGACTGTTCAAAACATTCTCAAAGATCCATCTCATCCTGGGCACCCTTTTCTTGAACTATTACCATCTGGCAGACGGTACAAGACAATAAAAACAAGGACAAATAGGCTGAAAAACATCTTCTATCCCAGGGCAGTAGCTCTTTTGAATTCTACTGTATAGTGCAGTGTTGCTGCAGTGTCGGCGGTTTTCAATTCAATGTATGGAGTGTGAAGGATGTGCGTTTGTGCTTATTTTCACAGTCATGATGTGCACTGAAGATGGTGCTTGACTTTGTTGTACGAGGTGTAATGACAATAAAGTAAACTAAACTAAAATCTTCCAACACTAAAATAATACTACTGTGTAGTCAAAACTGTTTAGAAATGTAAACAATAAAATGACTGGTTTTATAGTATTGTCGCTTATATATATTCTATATTCATATATCACTCATTTTAAAAATGTATGTATTGGATAGAAGGGACATCTATGATATGAGAGTTCATGTTAATTTATCAGCCACCAGCAGCCTGAATATACGCAATTACAGTGTGCGCAAAAGTGCTTATTTTAGTGGTTTTACTTTCATCCAAACAGCTGACAGGGAGTGGAAGTGTGGCTCCGGAGGTTGTGGAGGAGGCTGGGGAAGGTCAGGGGCTGGCTGGGCAGTCAGAGGAAGACCCAGGCCCATCCTCTCTTCATCCTAGGGCATGCAGGGAGGAATGGAGAAGGTGGCTTATGGGAGAGGAGGTGGCTTACGGGAGAGGAGGTGGCTTACGGGAGAGGAGGTGGCCATGATCCCCCTCATTGGCTGCAGCTGGGGGGAATAGTATAAAGGAGGGGTGTTTAAAACACAGCGTTGCTTAGAAGCAAAGTGTGTTTTATTTCTGACTGAGGTTTACCTTGGTTGGCCTTCTTCCAACGGACTGCCTTATTCTTGAAGTTTGTAATTAATTATCCTGGTCTGTCATGGAAATTCCTTCAGTGCAGTTTGTTTTGGTTTTTTATTTCTCCGGTATCTGTTCTTTGAGTTTGGACTGTCTTTCTTTTGGAGGCTATTTTGGAAAGAGTTTAATCTCCAACTGCGAACAATTGAACAGTGAGGCCAAGTTGGAGGCATTAAAGGAAATTTATTTATATTTGGTAATTTATTACTTATGTGCTGCTTCCCAGGTCATCACACACCCCTTACAAAAGTAAACAATTCTATGCCTATAATTTTGCCTATACACTATAATTTTGAAACTTCTAACCCAAGTTTTTGCACCCCGTGGAATATCGTTTCGCACCCCGAGTTGGGAATACCTGTATTCAACGAACAGGGTTTAGTGGGGTGTATAAACTGGGCCAGCAAAATAATTTTGCATTCACCCTTCTTTCAATTCACTGTACAGGTAGTCCTCAATTTATAGCCATTCATTTAGTGACCATTCCAAGTTACAACAGCACTCAAAAAGTTACTTAGAATCGCTCCTTGCCTTACAACTGTCACAACAGTCACATGATCAAAATTCAGGTGCTTGGCCACCGGCTTGTACAGGTAGTCCCCGAGTTATAACCACAATTGAGCCCATAATTTCTGTTAAGTAAGAAATTCGTTGAAGGGAGATTTGCTCCATTTTACAACTTTTCTCTCCGGGTTAAGTGAATCATGGCAGTTGTTAAATTAGTCACATGGTCGTTAAGTGCATCTGGTTTCCCCATGGATTTGCTTGTCAGAAGGTCACAAAATGGGATCCCGTGATGCCGAGATACTGAAACCGTCATAAATGTGAGGCAGTTGCCTAGCGTCCGAACTTTGAACCCATGGCCATGGGGATGCTACAGGGGTCATAAGTGTGAAAGATGGTCATAAATCCATATACTCAGGGCTGTTGTAATTTTGAACGGTCGCTAAATGAACTGTTGTAAGTCGAGGACTACCTGTATTTACAATGGTGGCAGCATCCAGGGGTCATGTGATCTCCCTTTGCGTCCTTCCCACCCAGCTTCTGACAAGCAAAGTCAATGGGGAAAACTGGATTCGCTTAATATTCTATTCTGAGAAAGCGGGAGGGAATAACGAGTCGAGACCAGCTAATCGGTTGCCAACGGTTTATGAATGCTAAGAGAGAACAGCTCAACTGACCGTACGGCAACGACAAACAGGGCATTTGACAGCTCTTATATACTACCGGTAGCTGCTTCGACCAGGCAGCCAATCAGCTCTCAGGATAGAGTCCTCTGTCTGCTCCGGACTGGAGTGAAGACTTCGGACATGACACCCCTTTCCACCTTGATCGCGCAGGGGTAGTCTTGTAAGTGTGCAGGCCTGCGCTGGACTCAATCCGATCTCCAGAGCACAGGGAACTTCCCTCTGCTGGACATTGGGGAGCTGTCAGCTGGACTTCCTCCTCGGCTGGACTCTGCAATGCTGGAGTCATGCTCGGGGAGACAGGTAGGGTTGGTTCCGTCGGTGGTCGGGGCAGCGTTGGTTCAGTCAGTTCTTGTGCGTCTGGCGTGCTTCCGGCTGACCAGGCTCGTAGTTTGGCAATCGTGGGTGTGTCGTCTGGCTGGTGTGGTCTGGAAAACCCCCGCCTTCGTAATTGATCAAAATGCCGCCTCCGTATTTGGCCATCCTCTAATTTCGGCCTTATAAGAGCACGGCTCAGTTACCGCTACAATGCTGGCAGGTAGCCGCAAAGGATTCCCTGTGAAATTCCTTGCGTATACCCAGTCCCCTTCCTGAAAAACCCTCTTGTGGTTGTTGCAGAGTCTAGGGGCTTTTCTGGGGGGTGCTCAGGATGGAGTCTGTCTAAGAGTCACTTAAAAACAACTGAGTCACTCAAAGAAGGCAACAGTTCACAAAGATTGTAAGGATGGGAAGAGTCTCTGAGAAGGTGGTGCAACTTCCTCCAACAGCGAGATGCGAAGATCTCATCCAGGCTTATAAAGTGAATCCAATGGGCTTTTTTTTTTTTTTTTGCTGGAAACCAAAAGTAAAAGTCAATTCCTGGCAAAAAGCATCATAAATTCCATTCACATGGCCCTGGAACACTGTAAATGGCCATAAATGCAGGCCAGTTGCCAAGCATCCCAATGCAATCCTGTGACCGGGGGTGGGTGGGCACTTGTCATAACCTTAAGGCCAGGTCATAACCTTAGCCTTGGGGAGGTCTGTTGTAATTTTGAATGGTCATAAGTCAAGGACTACCTGAAAGCTGGATTCCAGTGCAAGTTTAAAACATAGTTTGAAATTTAACTGCAAGATCCTGTTTCATCAGAATCCATCTCTGCTCATTTCAATTTGGGCATTATAGAAGTCAGAAGGGGTCAGTGGTAGTTGCCTGGCTGGTTTGCTTGCTCAGTCAGAGGGAAGCAAAGCAGTGGTGGGATTCAATTTTTTTTTTTACTACCGGTTCAGTGGGCATGGCTTGGTGGGGATGGCAGGAGAAGGATACTGTAAAATCTCTAGTCAGAGGTGGTATTTGCCGGTTCTCCAAATTACTCAAAATTTCTGCTATCGGTTCTCCAGAACAGGTCAGAACCTGCTGAATCCCACCTCTGAAGCAAAGGATTTCTCACCCAGACGCTTGATTAAATTCATTTGTCCAAACTGTCTTGCTCCTGATTTATCCCCTTGGGCCTGCCATTGATTTGCAATACCAGGAAGGCAGGACTGAAGTGCGTAGAGAGGGGTGTCAAACTCAATTTCATTGAGGGCTGCATCTAGATTGTTTTCAACCACAGGGGGCCGGGATAGGCATGGCCAGGGTAGACGTGGTAAGCTTGATGTGTCAGGAGAGTGCAACAGGCTCCCAAACTCCGTTTTCAGCCACGAAAGCCTCCTGCCGCCCTCTGCCGGCGAAAATGGAGCTCAGGGCCCCCACGTTTTTGGCCGTGACAGCCTCCTGAAGCCCTCTGTCAGCCAAAATGGATCTGGGGGTGGGAGGCATGTGCGGCAGAGGTGGTATTCAACAGGTTCTGACCAGTTCTGGAGAACTGGTGGTGGAAATGTTGAGTAGTTCGGAGAACCGGCAAATCCCACCTCTGACTGGCCCCACCCCCATCTATTTCTACCTCCCAAGTCCCAGCTGATCGGCTGGGTCTTCTTTGGTTGCCCTGCACAGGAGAACGGAGCTGCAAAGCAGGTTAGTGTGGTGGGGAGGGAATGGGGATTTTGCAGTATCCTTCCCCACCACACCCACCAAGCCACACCATGCCCACAGAACCAGTAGTAAAAAAATTTTTGAATTCCACCACTGTGTGGCCCTCCCAAGCTCCGTTTTCACTGGCAGAGGAACCATGGGCCAGTCTGCTGTTTCCAGGGCGGCTCCACGGGCCAGATCTAAGCACCCCGCAGGCCAGATTCGATCCATGGGCCTTGAGTTTGACACCCCTGTCACAGAGTATCAGAGTTAAAGAGATTGTTCCAAACTTACCACCTCTTAAATTGCTGGCATTAGAAAGTCCTCAACCTGCATGTTCGGGGGGACACGACGCATTGATTTCATGCATGCATATTATGTGTGGAAGAAGCTGAAGCTGTATTTTTTATCTTTTTAAAGTTAATTTTTAAAGCTAGCTAGTATAATAGATTGCTAGGCATGCCCACTGACTGGATCATGGCTGCCACAGAACTACTAGCTGACCAGGATCAAGCAATTCAAGTTGGTCATCATATTCAAGAAAAAAATCAGTGGATATACGGCTATCTTTATACCCCTGGAGTAAGGGAGTCTCTGGCAACCATGAACCATACTGTTACTTGAATTATCTGCTCCTGTTTTAGGGTTTAAATTAAAAGCTCAGAATTAAAAACCCCGAGCAGCTAATTCCATGTTACCTTCAGCTTCTAGAAGAGAATCAACTTATACATATTTATTTTTAAAAGCTGCTGCTGCTTTTTATTTTAATTTTTTTACTTTATATAATTTGATCCTCTTCCCCAGACCATTTGTAAAACTATTGTAGGTACTTCAGACAGTCTTGATTTAGTGTCTCAAGAAGATTAGGAATATACATTTGCTGTAGTGCCTAAATAATGTACAACTAGATGAATTAATTTCAGGCCACATATGGTAGGAGTCACCTATGTGTGAGTTGAGTAGCAATATAAATGCACTTAATAAATAAACATTAAACAAGTGGCTTAATATTTGATGCCTTAATGACAAGACATGACTGGCAAATCTTCCAGTAGACAAAAATAGCAAAGTACAGCAGTTCTCCAAAGGTTTTGTTTGTAGGATTTTGTGCTCACAAGCACTGTTTTTCAAAGTATAATTACCTATCCCTCCAGTCACAAAACTATGCAGCCTAACGAGATTAGTGTAAATTGCACAATTATTCTTGGAAATAATATCTCTGTGGGGTGTGGAAGGTATGCTTCCAAGAGGTAATTTCTGTGGTACTAATTTCATTAAGGTTTTTTCCCCCCCAATTCTTTGTTGCACTTGAATGATGTCCTCTGGTAAATATGATGCCCTGCCTTGGATTCAGTTGACGCAAAGAGTAAAAACACTTCAATGCTTGCTAATTTTGTCTTTCTGGATTCGTTTCGCATGGATTATTTGCCAAGCCCAGTTTTGAATGGATGAAGCTGATGGTGAATTTCCTGCCTTTCACAACTGCCCTCCTGTCACATCCTCTCTACAGAAAAAACAATAAACAAAATGTGACAGATTAGTATCAACCCAGAGCAGAATGCCTTTCTGTAGAGTGTGGCTTTTTGAATTGGTTTTCATTTTTTAAAAAGCTTTTAATAGAGTAGAGTAGAGTAGAGTAGAATAGAGTAGAGTAGAGTAGAGTAGAACAGAACAGAACAGAATAGAATAACAGAGTTGGAAGGGACCTTTGAGATCTTCTAGTCCAACCCCTTGCCTAGGCAAGAAACCCTATACCACTTCAGACAAATGGTTATCCAATCTCTTCTTTAAAAATTTCTAGTGTTGGAGCATCCACAACTTCAGATGCTTTGGAGAATAGGTTGACTCCGTCTTCTTTGTGGCAGCCCTTCAAATATCGGGACACTGCTATCATGTCACCCCTAGTCCTTCTTTTCATTTGGCTAATTCCCAGTTGAGTTTTCCCCCTGGCATTCTCTCAGCTGAATTCCTACATTCAGATCACAGCAAGCGCACACCCCACTCAGGTCAGCTAGCAAAAATTATTGGTGGATAATGGTTCTTTTTAAACATCAGCAAAGATCAGCAAGGATATTGATAAAATGAAACAAAGGGCAAAAGCAGAGAAGGAGGCATGAAGTACGGAGAAATTAACAGGTCAAAGTACTTGATGTGTTATCAGAGAATAGATAACCCTACAGAGATCTATAAATAAAAAACAGAGAGAGTTCTTAAGGAGAGTGGCCTTGTGTTATTCTAGCTTTAATCCTTTGTGTAGCAGTAGCAGAACAGAGGTGGAACGCCTTGGACATTTAACAGAATAACAGAGTTGGAAGGGACCCGGGAGGTCTTCTAGTCCAACCCCCTGCTTAGGCAGGAAACCCTATACCATGTCAGACAAATGGTTATCAAATATCTTCTTAAAACCTTCCAGTGTTGGAGCATTTACAACTTCTGGAGTCAAGTTGTTCCACTGATTAATTGTTCTGTCAGGGAATTTCTCCTTAGTTCTAGGTTGTTTCTCTCTTTGGTTAGTTTCCATCCATTACTTCTTGTCCTGCCTTCAGATATTTTATTATTAATGTGGTATATAGACAACAGGCTAACAATTTCTAAATAGATTTAGTAGTTGAGTAGTTTTTACAGTTCTTTTGGCCTGTTTTGTAAGGGGTGGGAAATTAATATTGACATTATATTAATCAGCATTCAACTAGGGAGGATGTTATGTGTACGTGTGTCAGAATTTCTTTTGTATCATTACAACTGACATCTTGACTTCTTTGACCAAACCCTACAGAGATCTATTGTTGGTTCTACAAGAGCAATAAAGCTTTCTTCCCCATCTGTGGGCATTCAAAAGTTTAGTATCGTTAAGTAACTTATCTAGAGACTCAATTTAGCAACACTGACCCCTATTTTTTAGTCAACTGCTGAGAACACGTGGATTATATTTATGCAGAAAGTGGGTGTTTCAGTCTAGTTTTCTGTACTTCTATTCTTATTTGGGGGAATTTAAAAGTAGATTAATCGTACCCAGCGGTGGGATTCAAATAATTTAACAACCGGTTCTCTGCCCTAATGTTTTCTTCCAACAACCAGTTCACCAAACTGCTCAGAAAGTTAACAACCAGTTCTCCCAAACTGGTGGGAACTGGCTGAATCCCACCACCGAATCGTACCAATGTATTTAATGTTTAACTTATCCGAGTAAATTAATTTAAAGTTAGATTTTTTTTCTCCCAATAGCAGAACTGGAGGATCAACATCTCTAAATATAGGAACACATTACTGCTGGTGTACAATACCATAGTGTGTGCGTGTGACACTAACCCATTCTATTTTTGTAATTATGTAAGGGAGAGTTGCCTCAACATCTAATTTACTATTTTGTCATACAGGACTAATGACTGTTTTTGCGCATTATCAGGTTAAGATCAATTAAAATAACCTTCAATTATCTTCACCCAAATATAAGCAGCATCCCATGATTTAACATCTCATCAAGGGACCTTAGCCTTTTCATGTGCAGGTGACATATTGGTTAGCTTGTCTTTAGAGAAAGAAACTTCTCCTTGAGGGGTAATACAGCAGAAAGGTATGTGGAAAGGTTTTTTTTTCCCAGTTGATCACTCCAAAAGTTCTAAATGTATTTGGGTAAATACTAAACAAGTAATCTTTAACTTAGAACAGTAAATTAAAAAGCTGGGCAGGTTGGGGGGAACTATGGAAGAATCCTCCATAAAATCAGCTCTAGACAACAAGCTTCAAGACTTTTTAAATGGATTTGTTGATAATTATTAACATGCAATCTTGAATCAAACTAGTTCGAGATACTTTTACAATAATCTCAGCTTTCATTAGAAGGAAACCATATTTCATGAGGTCTGTTTCCAGATTGGTGCTTATGGGCTTTCAGTCTTGAGCTTCATAAATTGAACGAACTGACTTAAGAATTATGGCTAATTTTTCAACATTAGCAAAGACAATTTTTTGTTGAGTTGTATCTTTAATCTTCTGTATTCCAAATGTGTATCAGAAATATAGAAATACAGAAAGGGAGTGAAATTACTTCAACTTAGTGCTTTTGAATGATTGCCTATATACATGAGAGACTATATACTCAGTTGATGCAAATACCAAATTCTGAATGTTTGCACTCTGTGCTACAGAAACAAGAAAGATTGTATATTGATTGTATATTTAAATACAGTCATATTAAAAAGAACTTTCCTATATATTTTTTAAAATGTGGTAGAAGCCTGCAGAAAGGATATCTTAGAAAGGAGTAGTACATGTATGATTTAATGGCTCTGAATTCAAATCTTTGGTACACTTGGACAACGATAGGTCCTAGATTTAACAGGGACTTGTTTAAAAGCTGGTAAACTTGCTTCAGTGCCCTGACTATCTGTCCTCCAAGTTCTGCTTCATGATCTGAAGCTGAGCCTTTAATCTTGGTGGTGAGAACAAAAGGACAGAGAATAGGCACAAACTGGGGCTTATCTACTTGGGTTTGAACTTCTAATAATAACTAGCTCTGGAGGTTACCATGAGGACAAAACAAACATCAGCATTGCTTTACCTGTGAATTGCGTTGATGTTCCTGGCACCTAAAAAGTTGAGCAACCTTGTATGCTGGCTTTCTTGGGCTTCTTTCATAAAATTGTTTAGCCTTGAGGTGGGCAGGGTTTTGCTGCTTACACCCAGTACACAGAGAGAGGAGTTCCAAGCAGCAACCCCAGCAGTTAGATTAATGATTGCAAAACAGACAGGGTTGCACTATGTGGGTCATGAGGGGGGGGGTCAAACTCAAGGCCCGGGGGCAGTATCCAGCCCACGAGGTGCTTAGATGTGGCCCGTGGGGCTGCCTTGGAAACAGTGAAGAACCGGCCCGTGGTGCCTCTGCCAGCAAAAATGGAGCTCACACAGGCCTCCCGAGCTCCATTTTCATTGGCAGAGGGTTGCAAGAGGTCGTTGTGGCCGAAAACAGAGCTCGGGAGCCCGTTTTCTCTGGCCAAGCACTCAGGCCACCACAGGCGCCCCCCTGATACAAGTGATGTCAAGTTGGCCACACCCACCCTAGCCACGCACACCCCGGCCCCCCAAGGTTAAACATAACCCTGATGCGGCCCTCAATGAAATCGAGTTTGACACCCCTGAGGTAGGCAAAGAGCTGTGTGGTTTTTTTTTATTTATTTTTTATTCTGAGGTGAGAAGTAAGATGTGCGAGAATTCATGCAGGAGTGTATTTCTATTCTATTAAGTTTATTTTAGAATTTACAGTACAGTTGTCATGTTTTCCACCTCAAAATCCCACACCCACTTCCAGAAATTGTAAACAAAGGTAATTTCATAACTGCAGGTGACTGCAGTGTCTATGGAGATTCTCAGTCATCCAGGTCGTGGTTTTCCCAAAGAGTGCTAATGACCAGATGATTACAAGGAATATAATATACAAGTCAGAACTGGAGAGGCTTCTTGGATGAGAAACGAAATGTCTTCAAGGAAAAACAAAGGCCCGTTGCCTTTTGAAAAAGCACCTTTGGGACTGACATTAAGTGCTTTAATTCCCACTGATTTCAACATGCTATAAAGTGTCTTCTTAACCCTCTGTTGTGGGTGTTAAACGTGTTCATTGTTGTCTGACTGGCTATTTCTGGGTGACCCTACTGATGAGAGTGTAGGATGGTGAATATTTACCATCATCCCTTGAAAAGAAAAAAAAAGTCATTAGCAAGAAACCAGACCAACAAAAGCCAAGTCTGCATTAAATCTGCATAAGCTGTTTTAAATGCATGGGTGTGGATTTAGAAATACAGAACATAATTTTAATATAAATGTAATGTGAATCCCATCATCAAATGGAAGACCGCCAGGAAGCTTCTACAGGTGCTAATTTTGTAGGACATTCCTTCAAACAGAAAGAACAAGTAGAAGGGAGTACCTGTAGCTCAGGGTTGAACTGTGGAGTCCATGGTGATCTTTTGGATGTTTGCTTACAGGTGTTCAATCAGCCAACTAATGTAGGTAACATTATCAATGATCAGTGTCAATCTAAAAGATCAGATCAGCGCTGATTTAAAAGAATTAGAAACAAAAGCATTTTTTCACAAGAAGAATACTTTATGAGTAATACCAGCATTTTATTTCAAATTGATCTGAGTGTTTAGTCTATTTGTAACTTTCCAAAAACAAAGTTTTATCAACCTTTTGCTGTTTAATTTAAAAAAAAATTACAGTTCTTAAACTTGCAGTTAAAATTTCTTTTGATAAGGATGGAGAGAAACTTGCTATCAACGTCCAGTGTGGCTACTTCTTCTGCTGGCTTGGTTTGGAACTGTGACACTCGCTGCTATAAAAGTTGTTGATCCAAATTTAGTTTAGTTTACTTGTCATTGCACCTCATACAATGAAATTAAATACCATCTTCAGTATACATTATGACTATGAAAATAAACACAAACACACGTCCTTCACACTCCATACATTGAATTGAAAACCTCTGATATTGCATTAATATATGAAATATCAAATTAATATTGAATTCCACTATACAGTAGAATTCAATATATTTTCATTTTATTTATTTATTTTGTCAAGCAATTATAAGATTACAGGTATAAGTATAAAGATAGTTATAAATACATGAAATGGATACATATAAGAAAAATCCTGTTGAAATCTATTTTTGGGTGTGCTTACTTTACTAAAGTAAGTTAGTACCCACCTCTCTCCTAGAAGAAATAAACATTTATTTTTATTTATTTTATTTTTTTGTCAAGCGATTATAAGATAACAGGTATAAGTATAAACATAGTTATGAATACATGAAATGGATACATATAAGAAAAATAAAAAGAAACAATAGGACAGGAACAGTAGGCACCTTGGTGCACTTATGCACACCCCCTACAGACCTCTTAAGAAAGGGGTGAGGTCAATTGTAGACAGTCTAAGGTTAAAGTTTTTGGGGTTTGGGGAAGAAACCAGAGTCAGGTAGAGTATTCCAGACATTGACCACCCTGTTGCTGAAGTCGTATTTCCTGCAATCAAGTTTGGTGCGGATAACCTTGAGTTTGTATCTATTGTTTGCTCTTGCATTGTTATGGTTGAAGCTGAAGTATTCATTGACAGGTAGGACATTGCAATGTATAATTTTATATACTATACTTAGATCGGACCGAAGGCAGCATAGTTCTAGGTTTTCTAGGTCTAGAATTTCGAGTCTGGTGGCATAAGGTATTCTGCAACAAGTAAAGGAATGGACAACTCTTCTTGTGAAATATTTCTGGACTTTCTCAACTGTATTAATATCAGATATGTAATGTGGGTTCCAGACTGATGAGCTGTATTCAAATATTGGTCCAACAAATATTTTGTATGCTCTAGTTAGTAGTGTGATATTACCAGGGAAAAAGCTACATAGGATTAGGTTAACAACTCTTAATGCCTTTTTGGCTATGTAGTTACAGTGGGCTCTAGCACTTAGATCAGTAGAGATGAGTACTCCAAGGTCCTTGACAGAGTTTGGATCATCAACAAGGTCTTGACTATTCAGCCTGTATTATATTTTCTGATTTTTTTTTGCCAATATGCAGGACAGAGCATTTATTTGTTGAGATTTGAAGTTGCCATTTGTTTGACCATTCTGATACATAGTCAAGATCTTTTTGAAGGGTAGCAATATTGTCTGTGGTATTGAACAGCTTTACATCATCAGCGAAGAGAATGCAGTTGCTCTTGATATGATCACAGAGGTCATTTATGTAGAATATGAAGAGAGTTGGTTCTAGAACACTGCCTTGGGGGACACCACTGTTGATAGGTACATAATTTTTCCTTTTTCTTTTTTTGTATAGTTCAAAACTTCCAAATATGTCTTGTGGTAGACTTGTCCTTTAGTGGTATCTCAGTGGCCACTAATGTTGCCTAGTACAGAATTGTAAATTGGCATGGAAGTTTAAAGCAGGTTCTTGTTGGTGCACAGCACAAATTAGTTATACATGCAGATGTAGTTTATTATTCATCTTGAGTTGGCTGCCTCATAAAATAATAGTTGTTCTATTAACTAAATACCACTCTGTAATTGCAAAAGAAAAAAAGTAGTAGCTGTTGACATTCTGATTGCTTCTAAGTAAATACATTTTTAAAAAATTTAGTATTGTTGTCCTTTTAATAGGTGCCCTTGTAAAGTCAACGTTTCCCTTTTTTCCCTCTGGAAACCTTAACTTGTTATGTTTTTGCCCTTTTGGGATCACGTCAGAATTTTGTCTCTTCATGTATTAAGTTGATAGAAGTTCTAACAAGAGCATTGAGCAACATGCCCTATATAATCATGATAATTTGATAGGACGCTCCCAATTTTGACCATTTGTTGTCGGTTTGACAGGAATGTTTCTATCCAGTTATGCAGGTATCCAGAGATACCATAAGTTTTTACTTTTAGTAGTGGTTTGTCGTGTACCACTGAATCAAAGGCTTTAAAGAAGTCTATGTAGATTATGTTCTATGTTCTATGTTCCTGCTCTGGGATAAAAGCTGTTTTTCAGCCTATTTGTCCTTGTTTTTATTATCCTGTACCATCTGCCAGGTGGTAATAGTTCAAAAAAGGGTGCCCAGGATGAGATGGGTCTTTGAGAATGTTTTGAACTTAAGGCAGAGGGAATAGCTGAAAAGCAATTTCTGAAAATGATTTGAAAAGGAAATATAGAAACTTAGTGCCTTTTCAAGGGTATCAACCAAGGTTTGAGCAAAATGGCTATTCCCCTTTTCCCCAGAACATAAAAACATTCTGGAGATCACTATCTTGTGGTCTCTTATTAAGCAACAAATGTCTGGAACTCAAACATTCCATGCAACATTTCATATATTAATTACGTACTAAAATATATTCTCCTGCAGCTAAAAAAAATTACACTCAATACACCACAACTATAAGACACCAAACACTGTGACACATTGATGCCTTATTTCCTTTAAGAAGTGGAAGTAAAAGTTTAATGTTGAGGTTGCTTTTGAGGTAAATGTTGTGGGGGAAATCAAGATGTGTCCACTAGAATAACATTGGCTGCCAATAAAATAACCAGGTTTTGGAGTAAAACTTCATAAGATGAGTTCAAAGTTAATGAAGGACTTACTCTGGAAGTATAGATACATTGGACTATTCAAGCAATTTCCTCCCCAATAATATCTTGGAAAAATGATGGTGGAGAAACTCCTAACTTATAATATAAATTGAGAGCAAACCCTACTTCTTACTAGCATTGATGATATTACCTAGCTTGGTAATGAAATGTCTGCAAGGAAACAACCAAACTCAGAAAGCACCAGGGACCCTCATTTCAACTCTGAACTACAAATATCCTTCTTTATCAATTCCTAACTCTGTTTGCATCAGGAGAAAGAGGGCAATCAAGAGATCTGTGAAGAGGTGGTATTCAGCAGGTTCTGACATGTTCTGGAGAACCAGTAGTGGAAATTTGAGTAGTTTGGAGAACTGGCAAATACCACCTCTGACTGGCCCCGCCCCCATCTATTCTCTGCCTCCCATTGAGTCCCAGCTGACTGGCTGGGTCTTCTTCACAGGAGAACGGAGCTGGAAAGCAGGTTAGTGGGGCGGGGAAGGAATGTAGTAATCTTCCCCCAGGAATGGGGATTTTGCAGTATCATTCCCCTGCCACGCCCACCAAGCCACACCGTGCCCACCAAGCCACACCCACAGAACTGGTAGTAAAAAATTTGAATCCCACCACTGGATCCATGGGTGCTTTCCTTGCATCACAATTTAATTCTTTAAATATAGGGCGTTGTTCTTAAACAAGATTTTAATGAGGTCAAAGCAGTGATAAGCAAAACTCCACAGCAGGAAAGGACATCTGCATGAGGAGGTGTTTCTAAATAAAGAGTAATAAATGCAGTTGTAAGTTTCTAATTAAAAAGCACTGTCACAGTGAAATTACTTTTCACAAGTAATAGCACTGTGTTAAACTTTCAAGGAAATTATAGCTGTAAAAGTCATTAGCAAATGGCCTTTAAATGAAAATAGGTTTGAAATATTGGACAGATTTGGCACGCAGGCCTTGAATTCAACACCCCTGCATTAAAGGATTTGGAGTGGTAGCCAATCTTATTTGCTGTTCCAATTTTTTGGAAGAACATGTAGACCAAGAGTCTTGGGTTAGTTCCCTTACTCAGCCTACTTTATAAGATTTTCAGTAAAGCTAAGCACTTTTTATGCTTTCCGGAAATCCATAGGTTATTCACAAGGCAGTCCTGCGCTCCTCAGCATAAACAACAAAACAGAAAGCATTTCTTTTTTAAAAGAGCAAAAACTTGGAAGAAAATTAGGAACTCAGATGAAGAAGTTGGGTCTTTCTTACTAAGCCAGATCGAAGACAGAGGCTGCAACAAGAAGAATAGTTCTAGAAGTAGGTCAATAAAGTTCAAATCATTTTAGTAATAAAGAAGAAGATAGTCTGCATGATAATTGCTAACACCTTCACCAAGGGGAATTCTCTCCTATTCCTAAAGTCACCACAGGAAGAAATAATAAGGTGAATCTCCACATAGGTTAGGGATGCAATTCTCTTTAGCCATGCTAGCCAAGAACTCAAGCTGAGGAAGGCCCCATCTGCCCAAAGACCAAGGAAAAAGAAGTAATCAAATCAGCTAGCGACAAAAGCCAACAGAGATCATGTAGTTAGGTAACCATTATAAGGTTACGACCTGCGGACTTCAACTCCCAGAATTTCTCAGTGAGAAAAATGAGACATGGTCAAGTCAAGGTTTTAAATCAACAATCAAGGTTTCAAAGGTTGAGCTTTAATTATGTTATCAGGTCAAATGAGGATCGGAGAGAATTTAAAGAAATCCTTCTGGAGTTCTTGGCAGCTTTCTTGTGCTTTCCATCATCTTGAATGATGTTTTGTAACTTGGATAACTTGATTTGAAAATGGCTATACTTGTATATGTGTCAAACATCTACCACACTACTTCGGATGGTCAGAGAAGGGGCATAGTTTCTTCTCAGCTTGCAAATGAATTCCACATGAATGAGTTACTTTTGCAAATAGCAAGGATCTGAGCCTTAAGACTCTATTGGAAATTGCCAGCACTTTGAATTGGACCCAGAAGCAAACCAGCAGCTAGTTCAGCTTACACAATATTTGTGCTATTCTGCTATAACAGCTTCTTCCTGTGAAGAGATGTGCTTTGCATCAGCTATAACTTCCAAGCAGCCTTCAAGGGCAGTCCCAGATGGAGCAAATTATAGTAGTCCAATGCAAGATGACACCTGCGGGAGCCATTGTAGTCAGATAACAGATAATCTGAGTTGGAAGGAACCTTGTAGGTCATCTTCCAACCCTCTGCCCAAGCAGGAGACCCTACACCATTTTGGACAGATGGGAGTCCAATTTCTTCTTGAAAGTCTCAAGTGATGGCGCTCCCACAACTTCCAAGGGCAAGTGGTTCCATTGGTTGATTGTTCTCACTGTCAGAAAGTTTCTCGAAAACTAATGCAATCCTAAATTGCATTAACAGAGGGATATAATCAAGATCAAGTGATGTACTAATACCACTCTATAAAACCTTAGAAAGACCACACCTAGAATACTGCATCCAGTTTTGCTCACCATGCTATAAAAAAGATGTTGAGGCTCTAGAAAAAGTGCAGAGAAGAGCAACCAGGATGATTGGGGGACTGGAGACTAAAACATATGAAGAACAAAATAAACACAGTCACAAAAACCCGGTGAAGCCCCTTTTATTCCTTCACTTTGTTTTCAAGCTCCAAATATCCTTGAAGACACAAAACTCCCACACAAACAGTTACAAGAAGGAGGAAAAAAGCAACACAAACTGTTATGTCCTGAGGACTCAAGGAGTTCTCACTCAGGTCCACTCACTTTGTGTGGGCGTTATTCCCCCATTCCCATTGGTTGGTTCTCCCCAGCAGCCAGCTATAAAAGCAGGCTGCGGGGTCCAACTGGCTGCTGATTGCTGCGAGCCAGTTCCAGGCTTGGCAAGCACGGTCAGCCCTTTATTTGTAAAATAAAGTACTGTTGCACTCATGCTCTGGTTCAGCCTCTCATTGCTCAAACTTAACACTGGCGACGAGGGTGGGATGGCTACCAGAAGCACCTTGCAACCGCTGAGTCACTAGCCACCGATCTACAGCCCAGAGAGAGCGATCGGCTGGCGACAAGGGAAACGCTGATCCGCAGCCAGAGAGAGCGGTCAGCTAGCGAAACGAGCGATCAAAAAGAGCAAACGCAGATCCGCAGCCAGAGAAAGCGGTCTGAGTCAAATAGTTAGAAGCGTCTGTAGCCGCTTGTTAGCCCAGCTACGGGGAAAGTGAAGCGCTGCGAGCCGCAGCCGCTCTGCATTTGGCGCGAAATTCAAACGGGTGTCATTTGAATTTCGAGCCAGTAGGAATCACAGCACAGCGCTGTAGAGAGTCACTAACGCCCACTTTTTTGGCGCGAATCAAGACACCTCCAACGGCTAGCAGCCAACGTGGTAACCCAGAGAGAGAGAAAGAGAGGGTAGCAAAAAACCTCTCCAGAGCTGATATCACTAGTAACTCACGAGCGTTCGTAGTCCCAGAGAGATTTTTCCGCAGGTAGCCCAGCCGTTCCAGCACCATGAGTTCCAATCCAGTATTCCCGGCGTTTAAACCAGACGAAGAGAAGTGGGAATCGTATAAGAACCGTTTCAATCATTACATCGATACGGTCGGCCTGTCGGATGCGGGAGAGCATCGGAAAAAATCCTATTTCCTAATCTACTGCGGAGCCACCGTTTACGATACCGCTGCAGCACTCGTGGCGCCGAGAGAATTGAAAAACGTTCCGTGGTCCGAGTTGCTTGAGATCCTCACAAACCACTACGCTCCCAGGCCTTCACAAATCGCCAGGAGGTTCACGTTCCGAATGAGGAAGCAATCAAGTAAGGAGACCATCAACCAATATATGGCCGCCCTCAGAACAGCAGCCCTGCACTGCGGGTTTGGAACATACCTGGAGGACATGCTCCTCGATCAATTAGTTTGTGGGGTCAAGGATCTCAACCTACAGAGGCGACTGCTAGCTAAAAAAGACCTCAACCTCGCGCAAGCGGTAGAGGAGGCCCTAGCAGCCGAGCTAGCAACGAACTCAGCCACCGAAATTCAGGGCCCAAGCGCCAAGCTAGCAGCGTTCCCAGTCCATTCCGAAGAGGTGGAAGCGGAGGAAGGCCACAACGATGAGAACGATGTCCATCGCCTCACCAATGACAGACGGTCGCAGGTAGGGGCCAAACAAGAATACACCGGTCCACCCAAGCACATCACCCTGTGCCTAGCCTGTGGGGGATCACATCAAAGGGCCACCTGCAAGTTTAAAGGAGCCGTTTGCAACAACTGCCATAAGAGGGGGCACATTGCGAGAGTCTGCCAAGCCCCCCAAAGCGCTGCACAAAGACCCCTGTCCTCGCACTCGGGACCACAGAGGCAAGTATTAAACTGTCGCACGCACCGCCTTGCCAGGCGTACTTGCCACTCTGTTAGTAAAATTTCTCTCCGTTTCCCTAGAAGGTAAACCGTGCCACATGGAGGTTGACACAGGGTCAGCGCTCTCAATAATCTCGTGGAACACCCTCAAGAGACTCCACCCCAGCCTATCTACTACCCGGCTTCAGAGATGCCAGTTCGGTCTGAAGGACTACCAGGGGAAGGCCATTCCCGTGATCAGCAGAGGCAAGTTCTTTGTCAGTTTTAGAGCTTTTAAAGGCCACCTACCTCTAGTGGTAGTTAACGGCAATCTACCCACCTTATTGGGGCTCGATTGGTTTCCCCACCTCGGCCTAGGGTTAACAGGAGTCCATGCTGTCTCAACCTCAGACACTGACTCCTTATTCGCTGACTACGCAGATGTGTTCAGCGAGGAGCTGGGGTGTTATAATGGAACCCCCATCTCGTTCACCGTTGACCCCCAGGCAGTCCCAATCAGATTAAAACCACGTAGAGTTCCATTTGCTATTCGACCAAAACTAGACGCTGAATTGGATAAACTACTAAAACAAGGGGTCATTGAGCCAACAGATTTCGCCAAGTGGGAGACGCCCATTGTCACACCCCTCAAAAAAGATGGTAGCCTGAGAATTTGCTCGGACTACAAGACAACAATCAATAAATATTTACAAGTTAGCGCCTACCCCGTGCCCGTCATTCAGCACTTATTGCACACATTCGAACCGGGCAGTATTTTTGCTAAATTGGACATGTCTCAAGCATATCAACAGTTCCCTGTTGATAACCAAACAGCGGAACTTCAGACCATCGTCACTCACAGGGGTGCCTTCCGATGCAAGCGTCTCCAATTTGGCGTAAGTGTTGCCCCGGGTATTTTTCAATCCCTCATGGAGCGGATTTTACAGGGCCTCCCTGGTGTAGTACCCTACTTCGACGACATCTTGGTCTCGGCCAGGGACAGACCCCAACTCTTCCAGAGAGTGCGAGCAGTGTTAGAGAGGTTCAGACAGCATGGCCTCAAGTTAAAAAAAGAAAAATGCGCCATTGCCACTAGACAGGTGGACTTTCTGGGTTATAAAATTGACGCCTCTGGCATTCACCCCCTGGAGTCCAAGGTCAGGGCGATCCACGAAGCTCCCACACCGACCTCCAAAACGGAGCTACAAGCTTTCTTGGGGCTCCTAAACTTTTATGCATCCTTTTTGCCCCATAAAGCCTCAGTAGCCGAACCCCTACACAGATTACTAGACAAAAAGTCACCGTGGCACTGGGGGCACAAAGAAGACCAGGCGTTTAACGCCGTCAAATCACTACTTACGTCAGAGGCAGTGCTCATCCAATTCGACCCCAACCTTCCTTTAGTACTGGCAGCAGACGCATCCCCTTTTGGAATTGGGGCGGTCCTTAGTCACCGACTCGCCAATGGCGCCGAGGCCCCCATCGCCTTTTTCTCCAGGACGCTCTCGGCCACGGAGCGAAATTACAGCCAAATAGACAAGGAAGCCCTAGCAGCTGTTGCAGCCGTGAAAAAGTTTCACGAATTCCTTTTTGGCCATTTCTTCGAACTGGTCACCGACCATAAGCCCCTCCTGGGCCTACTGGCCGGCGACAAACAGACACCTCAAGTCCTCTCCCCTCGGATGACAAGGTGGACACTTTTCCTAGCGGCCTACTCATACAAACTTATCCACCGCCCGGGCAAAACTCTATCCCACGCTGACGCGCTCAGTCGCTGCCCCTTACCCGCTCCGGCTGAAGACCCAGCTCCTGTCAATGCCATTTTTGAAATCACCCAGTTGGACCTGCCCATCACCACCCTTGACATCGCCGCCAAAACCAAGGCAGACCAAACGCTCGCCCAGGTGCTCGACTGGGTGAGGAGGGGGTGGCCGGGAGGCAATGTTGATAACAAATTCGCACCCTTTAAGACTCGCATGCAGGAGCTGTCCAGTTTGCAGGGTTGTCTTCTGTGGGGCACTCGAGTGGTCATTCCGACCTCGCTGCGTACCCGAGTCCTGGAAGCGTTGCACGAGGGACACCCCGGCATTGTGAGAATGAAGGCGTTGGCACGCAGCTACGTGTGGTGGCCGGGTCTAGACGAGGACATTGTCAATTGGGTAAGTTCCTGCAGCATTTGCCAGGAATCCCGTCCTGCTCCCCCCATCGCCACCCCTACCAGATGGGAGAGCGCCAGCGCCCCTTGGTCTAGAATCCATATCGATCTGGCCGGCCCCGTGCATGGAAAGATGTTCCTAGTGGTCGTGGACGCTTATTCCAAATGGATAGACGTGGCGCAGCTATCCACGACCACCACACTAGCAATCACCAACGTGTTAACGCGCCTGTTCGTTACACATGGACTACCCGACTCCTTGGTCTCCGATAATGGCCCACAGTTCGCATCAGTAGAATTCAGCCGTTTTGCAGCCAACCTAGGCATTCGCCACATTTTCACAGCCCCATTTCACCCTGCGAGTAATGGGTTGGCTGAAAGGGCCGTCAGGACCACCAAAGAGGCCCTCGCTAGGTTTGGCAGAGATGACTGGCACCACAAACTCTCACGGTTCCTGATGAGCCAGCACTCAACCCCCTGTGCAGTCACCAATAAGTCCCCAGCGGAACTTCTGATGGGCCGGCGCCTGAGGACTGTATTAGATAGACTGCACCCACAATACTGCCCTGACTCTCCCCTCGCTTCCACTTCGGGGGTTAGACATTTTATGTTACAGGAGCCGATATTCGCAAGGAATTTTGCTGGGGACCCACTTTGGATTCCGGGCGAGGTCATCGCCGTCACCGGGCCGAGATCGTATAGAGTCAGGCTGGAGGATGGTCGCGTCTGGAGGAGACACATAGACCAACTCAGAAGGCGCCTCAGCAACCTCGCAAACAAGAATCCAGAGTCTCCAGTCGAAGGGGAACCGTCTCATCCGCCACCCAGCCACACCGCACCCAGTGACCAGTCTGCGCCAGCGGTCGTTCCGGTCAGCCCAAACTCGGACAACAGTGCCCAGAGAGTTGACCAACCGGATCCAACCCACGAGAGCTTGACCCCAGAAACCAACCCGGTGGTTTCCGAGGATGCCCAGTCCAGAGAGAGTGTTGGCGACACTATGCCAGCTCAACCGTCACAGACTGATACCGAACAGTCAGACAATGTTCCCGAGTTGCGCCGCTCCGGGCGCCAACACAAACCCCCCATCTACCTCAAGGACTATGCGTGTTCGCATCTGGGGGGAAGGGGTGTTATGTCCTGAGGACTCAAGGAGTTCTCACTCAGGTCCACTCACTTTGTGTGGGCATTATTCCCCCATTCCCATTGGTTGGTTCTCCCCAGCAGCCAGCTATAAAAGCAGGCTGCGGGGTCCAACTGGCTGCTGATTGCTGCGAGCCAGTTCCAGGCTTGGCAAGCACGGTCAGCCCTTTATTTGTAAAATAAAGTACTGTTGCACTCATGCTCTGGTTCAGCCTCTCATTGCTCAAACTTAACACAAACCAGGCAAGATAAGGGCTGGAGGACGTCCACAGAAAACACACACTGGGAAGGACGCCAAACTCAGAGAGGAGCCACAAACTAGAGATATTTCCATGCTTTGTTTCCAGCATTTGCCTGTACTCATGTCCGTCCTCTTAATCAGTTGTCACAGCTGCAGCCCATTAAGAGAATCAAAGCCCTCTCCTCCTGAGTAGACCACATCTCTCCCTTATCCTCTCCTCCCTGCTTGCCCTAGGATGGAGAAGGGATGGGCCTGAGTCTTCCTCTGACTGCCCAGCCAGCCTCTGTCCTTCCCCAGCCTCTTCCACAACCTTCGGAGTCACACTTCCACTCCCAGTTGGCTGTTCCTCCTCTTCCTCAGAGTCAGTCTCCACCAGGGGCATGACAGTATCCTTCCCCTGCCATGCCCACCAAGCCACCCTTATAAAGCCATACCCACCAAGCCATGCCATGCCCACCAAGCCATGCCCACAGAACAGGTAGCAAAAATTTTGAATCCCACCACTGCACTGGAGGGGGGCACAAATCAAGGTCTCAGAGGCCAGTTTTCAGTCCCAGGACATCAAGTTGGCGGTCCCTAAACTAGCTACTAAGTTTATTCAGAAAAATGGGATTGAAAGAGACCTAGTAAATGCCCAATGGCATTTTGGCAAATCTTTAATGGATGTTTACTTTTTCCCGCTAGATTGGAGCACCTCGCCACAAGTGGTACAATGGAGTTGTCACCTATTGTCACTCAACCACAATGTCACAGTACTACAAGGAGTTTTGAGTGGCAGTCTGAGCTCTGTGACTGCGGCGACGACTGTAACATCTGTGAGTAAATTCTTACGTGATGGAGTTTATCCTTGGTAGCTTGGTTCCTGAATTGTTCTTCCTTTAAATGTTGATCCAGTTCTGGGAGCAAAGACTTTCCACACTCGTTTCCTGTCAACATGTGATGGAATCAAAAGTTCAGAACAAGTTAAATCAATTAATTAGGCGTCATTAAGTGTCAGTTTTTAGCAACTACATAAATAGAGTTTCTCCAGGGCAAACTGTCTCCAACTAGGTCCTTCCAACAACATACTCATACCCATAGTCTGTCTCAGGGTTTCTCGACTTTGGAAACTTTAAGATGTGCGAAAACTCCCAGAATTCCCTAGTCATCATGTAAGAAGGACACAGTGCGCATCCTGCTGATGAAGAAGTTAATTGGGGTCTATAGTAAAGAAAAAATGTATCTGATTATTCATACATTAACAGAAGCTAGGATTGTATTTGCCCAAAACTGGAAGAACAATAAGACTCCTACAGAAGAAGAGGTGATTATGAAAATATTTGAATGTGCAGAAATGAACAGATTAAATTGATTGGAAATTAAAGAACAAGAAGATACAGGATATTATATGATATGGGATGTATTTTATAAATGGTGGGAAAACAAAGAAATTGAATGAATGTGAGATAAGAGGTAATGAGAATACTGTAATGATAAGAGAAGATGAAACTTTTAATGTGAATGTAACTTTAATGATATTATAGCACGAAATATATATCAAATGTGAATATGTGCACAAGATATATATGTACCCAGTTAACACACCATTGAACTGAAAGATGGTCATTTTGTAAAAGAAAATTTAAAAAAAATTAGAAGGAGAAGAAGAAGAAGAAGGAGAAGGAGAAGGAGAAGAAGAAGAAGAAGAAGAAGAAGAAGAAGAAGAAGAAGAAGAAGAAG
>NW_020769317.1:29738390-29778168 GCF_900518735.1 Pseudonaja textilis
TCTTCTCTTCTCTTCTCTTCTCTTCTCTTCTCTTCTCTTCTCTTCTCCTCTCCTCTCCTCTCCTCTTCTCTTCTCTTCTCCTCTCCTCTCCTCTCCCGTCCTCTCCTCTCCTCTCCTCTTCTCTAGATTGGACAGCCATTTGTCTGAAATGATATAGGGGTTTCCTGCCTGAGCAGGGGATGGACTAGAAGACCTCCAATGTCCCTTTCCAACTCTGTTATTCTGTTAAATGTCCAAGACTTCTGGGATGTTGTTTGGGTTTCCTCAACCAGTCTTCAGCCAACTTACTCCAGGTCTGCTCAGTCTTTCTGCTATCTGCCAAAATTTCCTAGGTTTTGCTACTTTGCTTACCTCAAATCTTTCAAACATGTTTCGGCTTGCTCACTCCATCTTTTAGCAATGTTTATGGTATGTGTTGACTCAAAACTTTTTCCAAAGTTTCTATTATATCTCATATCAGCTGCTTTGTCTTATGGCCCATACAGTTTAATGAGTTTGGACTGTGTCTTTGCGTGTTTCACAGAGAAACAACATCAGCTACACCTAAAAATATGACAGGGAATACACAAATCTCCATATAAATACTGCTCAGAGCCAACTTTCGGTTTGTTTTCATTGTGTACAATAAACCATAGTTTAAAATATAGAACTGGATTGAGGATTGAGTTTCTCTTTTGTTTTGCTCCTTAGGGATCGATCTGCTTAGACTGTCTCACAGTCACTTTCTGTGGTCCTTGTAACCTTTGCCAGCTCAAGAGAGATATCAACAGGAGGAAGCAATTAGGGATTTTCTAGGTAGGTGTGCAAATACTTACTACCGTGTTTCTCCAAAAATAAGACCCTGTCTTATATATTTTTTTGCCACCCCAAAAGGCACCAGGTCTTATTTTGCGGGGGTGTCATCCACTGACTAACCTCACTTGTGCATGTCCCCCCTCCCCCCCGGCCTCCTTTTTGCTGTCAGAGACCTTCAGGAACTTCTTCTGCAGCCAGCAAGGCTTTCCTGAAGGCCTCTGCAGACGCTAACAGAGCTCTGGATCGATCCAGAGCTTTGATATCAGCTACAGAGGCCTTCAGAAAAACCTTGCCAGCCTTGCCAGCTGCAGAAGAAATGGGCTGGTGAGGCAGGTATCGGGATGTGTGAGGCTTGGCTACAACTGTCCAAAGGAAAGTAATTGGGCAGCTCCACCCCCCTATCCCCACCCTATCTTAATTTTTACCTGTGTACCCTGGAGTGGTTGGGACCTTTATTAGGGCTTATTTTGGGGTAGGGCTTATATTGGGCACATGTGTAAAAATCAAGCTAGGACTAACTTTTGGGGTAGGTCGTATTTTCGGGGAAACGGGGTATCTATGGAGATTGGGTGATTGGGTAATAAAAATGAGCAAGTTTCCAATTGTAACCCCTGTCCTTTTCTGCTAGGTTGGTCAGAGAGAAGCAGGAAACTTGAAGAAGGATGGGTTCATGCTCAACTTCTCAGGACCTCAGAGGATCTTTTGCAAAGTTCTTCATCACAGAAGCTCCGTTTTCACCACTGGCAGGATTCCCACAGGGCTTGTCCACTTTGGGGTTAGCGTTGTGTGGTTTGCAGATCGTAATTTATACTATGTCCGCATGTGGTTTTTATTCAGCAAATTGTGCCTTATTTAATAAAACCAGAATAACCTGTGAGGCTGTTGTCCAGAGATAGGAGTTCAAACTCTCTTTGGGTACAATGTTGCAAGTGCATAGGATGGAAGAAAAGCCATTAGAATAAGCTATCAGACATTCATCACAAAAATGCATCTTCTAAATGAAAATAAGAATAATTAAGATTCATGTAGGAGATAACCAGGCTGAGTCCAAGGGAAGGTGCACTAATTACTAGTACTGAGCAATATCATACCACCCCACATTAGAATATAAACAAATTCTCATTCAGCTGTGGTCAAGGATGCTGTGCAATAACAGGTTCTTCCTGTTCATTAGGACAATGAGCAGCCCATCACAAGATTGAAATCTTGTAAGCCAGCTTGGAAAACAACAATTCATTTAACGCCTACCTAGAGAACCTTGAAGTTTCCAAGATGGCCTCAGCCAGGTTCCCTTCAGGGTTGACACCCAGAGGAGATAGTAGATAACTAAATTGGACATCCGGTTATAAGGCCACCACAATACCCCCATAGAAATTTTACTTTTAATTATGTAGACTTTGTATATATGCTCACTTTTCTTCTGTCATGTTCTCATCATATGCTAAATAATAATAAAGCCTGAGGGAAGGTTCAAGCATGTCATGAGTTTGGCATCCCTTCGCACCCACAAATTGACCTAAGTCCAGACCTCCTTCAGTTCTGTTGACTTTCATCAACCA
Source organism: Pseudonaja textilis (assembly GCF_900518735.1). The sequence goes on from NW_020769317.1 coordinate 29,740,745, forward strand.
CCAATTTGCCTTGACCGTTAGTATAGATAGTCCTTGACTTATGACCACAACTGAGCCCAGAATATCTGTTGCTAAATGAGACAGTTGATAAGTGAGTTTTACCCCATTTTATGACCTTTCTTGCCTCAATTCTTAAGTGAATTATTGCAGCTGTTGTTAGTAATGCAGTTGTGAGGTAAATCTGGCTTCCCCATTGACTTTGCTTGTCAAAAGGTCACAAAAGGGGATCACATGACCTCAGGACACTGTCGTAAATATGAGTCCCATTGTGTTTTGTTGAAATAAATTTAGTGAAAACTAAACAATCTTTCAAAGAATAAAAGTCGGTTGGAATGTGGAAAATTCCTCACAAGTTGTGAATGAATTTGAGGATCACTTAATAAATTACTAGGCAGGCAAAATTAGACTTCCTTGAAATAATGTTAACTGTTCTTGCTGTTTCACCCAAAAGGAAGCATAGATTATACAAGTGTAGTCTTTCATGGCCAGCATTGGTGAACCAATGAGGAGATTTTGGGTTGAATGTGAGTGAGATGTTTAGTGGTGCTTCATCACAGGATGTTTCCCTGTGAGCTGGCAAAAGGTATACTGCAAAACAGCTCGTTCTGCTCCTGAAGATACTAGCCACAGCTGCTGGAGAAACATCAGGACAAAAAAACAAAAACAAAAGCAAGCAACAACAACACAACAAAACAAAACCTGAACGCAGGACAAGAAGCAATGGGTGGAAACTAAGTAAGGAAAGAAGCAACCTGGAACTAAGGAGGAATTTTCTGACAGTGAGAACAATTAACCAGTGGAACAGCTTTGCCTTCAGAAGTTGTGGGTGCTTTACCACTGGAGATTTTTAAGGAGAGACTGGAGAATCACTTGTCTGAATTGGTATAGGGTCTCCTGCTTGAGTAGCGGGTTGGACTAGAAGACCTCTAAGGTCCCTCCAGTGCTGTTGTTCCGTCAAAACCATGAACCTCGGTCACTTTTCAGTCCCGAAGCTCATCACTGCTTCCTAATTTAGACTGGACTGAATAACAACCAGAATTTCTTCGGATGAAAATATTTGTTTCTTTCCCTGTATCCCCTTGGTTCATCAGAGAAAAGAAATACCTGGCTATTCTGAAGCTTTTAAATATATGCCAATGGTGAATGTGCAGGGCATCAGAAAAGCTTGGGAGAAGAGTTGGGAAAGGAAGCCAAGAATACGCCCGTTTCTTCCAATTCAGTCTGAGAAATGTTTCCAGTCTGGGCAGGGATGGGATTCAAATATTTTAACAACCGGCTCTGTGGGCATGGCTAGGTGGGTGTGGCCATGTGAATGGGTGGGTGTGGCATCTCCTTTTTTTGTATCATTTCCCCCCCCCTGTTTTTTTCCTCTTGGGCCTCAGGAGGAAGCCTGGGGGGGGGGTGTTTGCTCCCAGGAGGCTTCCCTGGGGACAAGGAAGGCAAAAAATGGAGCATGGGGATGGGGGCGGCGCACAGCACCACCCCACCCCTGCCCGCGTGCCCCCTTTTTGCCTCCTGGGCCTCGGGGAAGCCTCCTGGGCAAGCGGTAAGACAGCGAGGGGGATCCCAGCACGGCTAATCATCGGGATGGGGGTAAAAAAGAAATACCTTAAGCAATAACTGGGGAGGAGAGAACACAGCCAGCAATGTTGGGCGTGCACGCAATGTCGCACATGCGCGATAAGGACTCACTGGTGGGGAGGGGCCGGTGGAGAGGGGAGGGGCCAGCCAGGGGCACAATTTGCTGGTTCTCCGAACTGCAGAGAATCATAACAACCGGGTCTACAGAACTGGTCTGAACCGATAGAATCCCACCCCTGAGTCTGGGTCTTTTTTCACAGCTACTTTCCACACCACCTTAAAACAATCATATATCGAGCAACACCTTTCCATCTGGATGATGCACAAGACCCTGTGAAGAGGCTTTTTTATTGTATGCAACTCAAAGGCACTCCTATTATTCTATACCTGCCAGATGGTTTTTATTGTTCTCCTTCAAGTTAACTTCAGCTTCTGATGTATCCTTCGAACAAACAAGGATGGGAGGAGGAGAGAAAAGTTTATAGGGGGAGAAAAGTCAACTTTTCAGTGGCTAGTTGCCAAATTTTTCTATTAGCTTGCTTTATTGGTATAAAATCCAGAATACCTAGCTGATTTCCAGAATAAAATAAAATAAAATAAAAGCTACATAAAAACCATTGAGACTCAGGTCTCCTCATACTTATTTATTCTCTTCTTTCTCCTCGGTGGATTTTTCTCAGGAAAGTCAAAAGCATGAAGGAATTGTGGGAATGTGAGGTTGTGTTCCACTGGGAATAAAGGGCAGCCATTCTATCATTTCAGACCACCTAAAACTAATCCTGGATAGTAAAGAAAGGAAAATAATTACAAAAAATAGGCTAGTTACAGCAACGAGCAACCTGAGAGTTGGACACTTAAGAATCGCTGGTTGAAAAGGAATTGAGGTCTTTGACCTATGGTGTGGCAGAAATTATTACATATAAAATGGACAACAAAAGCAACCAACAGCCAGGGGCTAAATCATTTAAAACCAGAAACATCACTAGAAGCCAAAACCATAAGACTACGTCTGATTTATTTGGGCCATGTAACGCGTGTGAATTCATTGAAGGAGGCAGTGGTGCTAGGAATGGTTAGTGGAAGAAAAAGCAAGGGCAAGCAAAGAACTCGCTGGCTTGATACTGTCAAATCTGGTACAAAGTGAACATCCAACACCCCAAAGAATTTATGCCTGACAGGGTAGCATAGAGAGCCCTTGCCTAGAAAGTCACCAAGAATCGGACATAGCTAAGTGGTTAAAAGAACAAATGCATTTTCTCAGAGTAAGGAAGGAAAAGGGAACTAGTCATGTTCAAATCAGAGTTTAATCCAAAGTTCACAGGTGAACTACTGAAAGTCCTTGTTTGGGTAAACCCAGAAATGGTTCTCAGCAATCATGCGATCAAAGAAAGGGGAAGGAGCCAGACCAAGAAGCAGAAATAACAGGGTTTCTATATGAAATAATCAAAAGTTTCTATATGAATTAACTATTTTGAAATACCTAGTCTCCTTGAGATGCAAAGAAACATGTGAATTAACCACTGTTTGGTAGAATCATGGTATTACCTTTCAGTATTTGTCTGCTTTGTATATTCAGCCTTGATGTGTGTAATTAAATATTTCAAAAATATAATATCTCCCTACCATCAGCACAGACACCTTGGGTAAATAATATCAGATTATTTTTTTAAAATAAATATGATAACTAAGCTTTAAGGAATTGGCTATGTCTAGCTTGACAAAAAGAAGGACTAAGGGATGACATGATAGTGTTCCAATATCTAAGGGGCTGCCACAAAGAAGAGGAAGTCAAGCTATTCTCCAAAGCATCTGAAGGCAGAGCAAGAAGCAATGGACGGAACCTAATCAAGCAGAAAACCAACCTAGAAATAAGGAAAAATTCCCTGACAGTGAGAACAATTAACCAACAATTAACTAGGGGGACATGATAGCAGTATTCCAGTATTTGAGAGGCTGCCACAAAGAGGAGGGGGTCAACTTCAGAAGTGGTATTCAACAATTCTGACCAGTTCTGGAGAACCGGTAGAGGAAATTTGGAGTAGTTCGGAGAACTGGCAAATCCCACCTCTGACTGGCCCCGCCCCCATCTATTCTCTGCCTCCCGAGTCCCAGCTGATTGGTCGGGGCTTCTTTTGTTCCCCTGCACAGGAGAACGGAGCTGGAAAGCAGGTTAGTGGGCTGGGGAGTGAATGGGATTTTACAGTATCCTTCCCCTGCCATACCCACCAAGCCTCACGATGCCCACCAAGCCATGCCCACAGAACAGTAGTAATTTTTTTTTTTAATCCCACTCAATTTATTTTCCAAAGCATCAGAGGGCAGGACAAGAGACAATGGATGGAAACTAATCAAGGAGAGAAGCAACCTAGAACTAAGGAGAAACTTCCCAAGGGTGAGAACAATTAATCAGTGGAACTGAAACTGTGCTTGGCTCAGCCGTTTTAATATTGGAACACTTCCTCTTTGCAAACCGCCTGATTCAACTGTCTTATCCTGAGACCGAGACTCTGTCTTTAGCAATCCCAGGAAACCAGAATTGCGTCCCATGGGGCTGAAACCCACAGGTTTCTCTTTGCTCCAGATCCTGCCTTTGGAAGTTCCTTCGTTATTCCCAAAATCCCACCCATGTCCCAACACCTGTGTCTTTTCACCTCTCTCCTATTTACCCTAAAACTGTAAAGCTTTTTACATTGGCTGTCAGTGATAATGAAATCATGTTTTGTTAAAAAAAAAAAAAAACTTCTGCAGCACCTTCCCTTTACTCTCTGGGGTAAATTCTCTGCTTTCATCACAGTTTCCTCCTGCAAGGATAGTGTGGAAGTGCTCTCACAATTATAGGCAATGCAGCAACGATTCTCAAATGCTTCCAGCTTTGTTAAAGCTTTCTTTTGGGTTGGGCATCTGTTCATGTATTAGGATCAGCAAACTCTCTATAATTGGAAACACTGTCTCATTTAAGATTTCCTCCTATTTACATTAACCTTTTGGAAACAGATCACATTCCTTAATGTTCTAATGGGTTTTGTGGGAATAAACGTTGACTTGGGTATTGGGTAATGATTAGTCTAAGACCTTATACAGACATGCTTGCTTAAAGGTCGCTGAGATAGTGTAAGGAAATTAAAAACAAACACTAGAAACAATCAAGCAGCTCAGACAACTGTAAACAAGTCTATACTATATCTAATTATTGTAATCCACAATGTGACTATACTTGCTATGCAAAAATCTCAGTAAAAGGGAGCACTGGAATTTGCTCTGGGCTCTCATCCCGAGAACACTCGCTTGTGTCTCATCTTTTCCATGAGAGACCACCACAAGTGGTGACCCCGACGTGATCCACTGCAGGTGGTACGTGTCCGGACCTCCGTGTTTCCTCGCCTGGAATAGGTAAAGTACGTACTTAACTATTGCTGGACAATAGGATTTTTCAGGAAACATGGGGGGAAAACTTTCTCAGCCACAGGAACGTCATGTTAGTGAGCTGCTGAAGCTAGTCAGGACAAATTTCTTTATCTTTAAACCTTCTGGAGGGGAGCATATAGTTCTTTCAAGAGGTAATGTGAAAAATCTGCTGCAAGAGATCTGGCGGCAATGCCCCTGGTACTCAGAGAAGGGCTCTTTAAAGTTAGACACGTGGAGGTAAATTGGAACTATCCTTCATGAGGAACCACGGGCAACAGCTGAAATTTTGACATATTGGAAGGTTGCTATGACTGCTTTAGAGACCCAGCAACAACCTCTTTTAAAACCTTTAGCAGAACCTCCTCCTTATAAAGGAGTTGTGTTGCACCCTCCGACTCCAAAGCTGGAGTATGTTTTCTCACCCGCAACAGCGCCTGAGAAACCCCAGCCACAAATGGGAAAAGTTCAAGCAATGATGCATCAGGCTTTCAATGAGGGGAAATTAGAGCCTGATGAGATTCCCCAGATGAATTTGTTTCCAGTTAATAGGCAAGTGGATGCTCAAGGCAACATGCAGGCGGAATGGGTCCCGATTCCGTTGGCAGTACTTAGGGAAATCAAGAAAGCCGTTAAAGATTATTGATATTCAAAGTCCTTTTACAAAGGGTCTTCTGACAAGTTTGGCTACCTCACGTATGATTCCTAATGATTGGAAAGATTTAATGAGAATGATATTGAGTTCTACTCAGTATGTGGTTTTTGATTCAGAGTACCAAAGGGAAACTATCACTAGGGGACAAAATTCGGTGGGGGCTGTATACGCCAGACCAAATCTATGGGGCAGGCTTGTTTGAATCCACTGCTGATCAAGCTACTAATTTGCCTGATCACGCACTTCCCGTGGTTATGGCGGCTGTCCTTGGGGCATTGTCCCAAATTAAGCAAACAGCATCTGAGTCTTATAACGATTTTGTGGAAAGACTACAATTGGCTATTATCTGGCAAATCTCCAATGAGGAAGCAGCAAAGGAACTTTTGCTGAGATTGGCAGTCGAAAATGCAAACGCTGACTGCAAGCATATCTTACAGCCTTTGGTGGCTAGAAGTGAGGTTACTCTGGCTGATCTGTTAAAGGCATGTGCAGTGGTGGGTTCTCAGGCTTACAACATGAAGACTTTGGCTATGGCATTACAAAGAGGGATGAAACCTACAGGGAACTGTTTTAATTGTGGGAAGCCTGGCCATTTTAAAGCCCAGTGCCGAGCCCCTGGGGGGGGAATGGCGTTTAACAAAAACAAAAATAAGGACATCTGCCCGAAGTCGGTCTGTCCGAAATGCAAAAAAGGGTTTCATTGGGCAAATCAATGTCGCTCTGATCAGAATCAAAATTCGGGAAACTAAATTTGGGGCGTGCAGCTAGCCCCGCTCCCAAGGCTGTTACAAAGGCATCGCCTGCAACTACCGGGAATGCAGGTTTGCGTTTTAACATGTTGCACTCGATTGATGTGACTTTTCCTAATCAAGTGTACATTGAGGACACTCATTTGCATGGGCCACTCCCAGAAAAACAGTTTCTACTATGGCTATGCTTTATAGTGAGTTAATCATCAAAGGCCAGAATCGCAGTATGCATTTATATGGCATAGATCCAGTTCAGTTATTTTTACCTATCTCCCTCACTTTGTGGGAAACTTGGTATAGTCAATCCATTGAATTGCAAATTGCTCTTGAAAATTGGCCAGGGAAGATTTCTTGCCATACCTCCAGTGACCCTCGTTTCCAGTTGCTTCGAAACATATCTGTAAATTTTAATTCAGTTATTGCTAAGCAGCCAATTGAGGGCATGACCGTTTATGCGGACGGTGGTAAGACCTACGGCGCTTGTGCATGGAGACAGGAAGGGGTATGGAAAACAAAGATTATCCCTCCTCAGCAATCAGCACAAAGGGCTGAATTAGCTGCTGCTATTTTGGCCTTACAGGAATTTGCGCAAGAACCACTAAATCTAATTGTGGATTCTCTTTACGTTTATCAATTGATATTTAACATTGAATTTTCCCATATCTTTCCCCATCTGTTGATGCTAATCTTATGGATTTGTTTTTAGCCCTGCAAAGGGGAGTTTGCGCTGTGGTTCATACGCATTGTTGCATGTATATCTCTGATTATTCTCCAAACATTACAGCTACTGTACAGCATATGGAACAAACCTTGAAGGAGAATCTATTACAATCGGAAGGTGAGGGACTGGACGTGTGGTCTGCACTTTGGTCCTGGTTGCCAGATGGTTCATGGATTCGTCACCTAATTGTTGGAGTGATATTGCTTATTATATTTTCTCTTTGTGTATGTACTGTTGTATCCAATGTCTCCCTGGACTTTTAGGAATGTGTTGGGTGAAGCCTACGGAAGAACTGCTGTTGCAGATGGCGAAAAGCTACCAAGGCATCCGCGATCATCAAAAAACTAAAACAGGGAATAAACTTTGACTTGGGTATTGGGTATACATTTTATGATTTAAACATGAAATTAATTATTCAGACAATATCATTTTTGTGTTTGCTGGACTCATCAAAGAATTCTGGAAGGAGTGACACCTAAGATGACCTTTTATTTATGTACTCTTTGGATCTTAAAAACCTTTCTAAAAATTATTTTCCTTGAAACTTCTACAGTAAATCTTGTATACAATAAAGCATCTTGGTTAATTAACTTCTGCATCTTGATTCCCAAGACAAGGTTGGCACATCATTTCAAATCATGCTTTGTTTAATCATAATTCATTGGGTGAGTTGGGTGAATTCAGATAAAGGCATAAACCAGAGGTCTCCAAACTTGGCAACTATAACAGCATAGCTGGCTGGAGAATTCTGGGAGTTGAAGTCCACAAGTCTTAAAGTTGCCATGTTTGGGGACCCCTGGCATAAACTATAGTTTCCAAATGTATGTTAATGGGACTCAATTGTCCTTTTTAATCCCGAGCAGAACTGCAGATGACGTTGAGATGCTATCTCTCTCTATGCCTGGAGGCTGTGAGAGTCTGAATGAGGAAAAACAGGCATGGCCTAAACACCATTACAGATTGGAGGTCTTCTCAAAAGCAGTCTTAGAGAAGAGCAACAAAGGTGATTAGGGGACTGGAGGCTAAAACATATAAAGGACGGTTTCATGAAGAGAAGGGCTAGGGCCCAGTGGAGATATGATAGCAGTGAGGGGCTGCCCCAAAGAAGGGTGGCTCAACCTATTCTCCAAAGCACCTGAAGGCAGGACAAGAAGCAATGGATGGAAACTAATCAAGGAGAGAAGCAACCTAGAACTAAGGAGAAATTTTCTGACAGTTAGAACTATTAATTAGTGGAACAACTTGTCTCCAGAAGTTGTGGATGCTCCAACACTGGAAGTTTTTAAAAAGAGACTGGAGAACCATTTGTCTGAAGTGGTATAAAGCTTCCTGCATGAGCAGGGGGTTGGACTAGAAGACCTCCAAGGTCTCTTTCAACTCTCTTATTCCGTTGGGGAGAGGTATGAGAAAAAGTAGCAATTAATAAGCAGAAAAGCCAATGTTAACACAAATATAGTAATGCTGTCGGGCCCATTCTAGGACACGATGTCCCATTTCCTTAAAGAAGATATTTTTAAAAAACGAATCACACTGTTAAAATAAAGGCACGTTGTTTTTTCCATGATAAGATTACTGCCTTTCCAACACCTAGTTTGTTATCAAAACTCAGCCAGAAAAATGTAGCCCTTCCATTTCAGGGCAAGGAATTGTATCTTGTTCTATTTTTGTGTAGAGTAAAGCCAGAGCACCATTCTTCCACTCATGTTGTTTTCATCCTATTACACCTCGTTTCCGACTGGTACGCCAGTCACACTGAAACCTGGATCAGGAGACACTGCTCTCAGTAACTCATGGTCTGGTAACCTCCAGGTCAGACTACTGCAACACGCTGTACATGAGCATGGCATGGCTTGGTGGTCGTGGCAGGAGAAGGTTACTGCAAAATCTCCATTCCCTCCCCACCCCACTAACCTGCTTTGCAGCTCTGTTCTCCTGTGCAGGGTAACCAAAGAAGACTCAGCCAATCAACTCGGACTCAATGGGAGGCAGAGAATAGATGGGGGCGGGGCCAGTCAGAGGTGGGATTTCCCGGTTCTCCAAACTACTCAAAATTTCCGCTACCGGTTCTCCAGAACTGGTCAGAATACCATCTCTGGTCTGGTGTGAATGAGTGGCGGTCTCGAGATATGTCAACTCTGTTATGACCCATTTCCTTGGAGAGAAGTCAGTTCAACACAGGATTTGGACACAGGGGAAACAGGGGAAGGACAGGGATTGGAAATGAGGACAAGAAATGTCATCCAGGTATTATTTTTCACAGACTGGAGGATAGATGGCGGGCAGTTGAATTCAGCAAAGAGAAGAGTTTTACTGATATGCTTAAATGCACCAATATAGTCACCAATCTCACAAATGCAATTCTGGACAGCTAATAAAAATTAAAGCTTCAACATAACCCAAAGGAGGGAAAGGTCACATGATTTTCTGACTCTAAACCAAGTTTGTAAGACTTGTTTGGAAGTTAATCATCTGGTTTTTAACTGTCCCATGAATTCAATGGAGTTTTCTCGAACTTGTCATACAAATTCCTTCCTTCCTTCCTTCCTTCCTTCCTTCCTTCCTTCCTTCCTTCCTTCCTTCCTTCCCTTCCCTTCCCTTCCCTTCCCTTCCCTTCCCTTCCCTCTCTTTTTCTCTCTAGCTATATCTCTTCATGAAATGTCTGTTTCCTCTATTTTATTCATATGCTTTTCTTTCCATATGAATACTATTGGATCTCAAGGTCTAATGAGATATGAGTTATCTTGCAAAACACTCTTAAAACAATTCCAACTTCCTCCTAATTACAGTATCAGAAGTTTAAAAGGTTGGTCAGTCACCTAACTATTTCTCTAATTGCTGTTAACTTCAAGGAAGCAAGATCTTGCATTCTCTTCTAAGCACAAAGTAAGTGACATGCATAATACCTCTGTCAATCTTTTTAAAGATTATTTTCTGTCAATGTTTAAAATAATTTGAGAGTTGACTAGAATTCTTCCTGGAAGGAAATCTACTTATACTGTAACAAACCTTACTTTATAAAAATTGTAAAATTAAAGACAAGCCTGGGATTAATGTTGTTTTTCTATACTATGTATTATTTTAAAGGTGCAGCCATAAAAAACCCATACCAAAAGAAATATTTGGGTTTCTTAAATATTTTGTGTAAGTTAAAAAAAAAAGTTACAAACAGAGATGGGAAAATGTTTTACATACTGTAACAGCTTAGCCGCAAAAGAAGGAAGTGATATATAAAATTTAGGAAGAACCAGAATTGAATTTCAAGTAATGTTGGACTAAAGTCACACCTATGTCATACCTCTTTGTGTGGAATTTAAGGGGAATTTACGTGTGAATCACAGTTTGGCCAATTATGCTCAGAAATTTAAAAGGTAGATACCGAGAAGGATGAGATTTTTTTGAAACTTAGTTAAGTGAACCTTTGTCATGTAGCAGTTCAATCCCTGTGAATTCACTGAAAGATGTCAATCAGCCCTGATGTGCTAGTCATGAACAGGTGAAATCGTCCACTAATTTGGGGATTCTGTTTTAGGCTACAGGCAGAGTCCACTCTAAGAAATCCCTCAGGTTGCTGCAATAAGCTTATCCTGTTTAGATCCTGTTTCGTTGTCTTTATATGTGCAAATATTAAGCCTAGCTTTAAAGAGAGCCATTTTGGTGTAGCGGCTAAGGCATCAGGCTAAAAAAAAACAAACAGAAGACCATGAGTTCTAATCTTGCCTTGGACCCTTGGGACAGGTTCTTTCTCTCAGCCTTAGGAAAGAGGCAATGACAAACCCCTTCTGAAAAACCTGGCTAAAAAAACTGCAGGGATTTTGTTCAGACAATCTCCTGAAATCGGACATGATTTTGTGGAGGAAAGTAGCTATGTGATATAGGGGAATTTGTGCAAACCATGTCTATTAGTTAGAGCGAATGCACTGTGCAGAACTAGAAAATGGATTGTCTCTCTCTGACTAAATTAAGCATAAGATTGTTGCTCTTTTTTGCTCCAGGTTTGGGGCAAACTATATATACTGAAAACTATATTTTTTCTTTTAAAACTAATTAGATGATCGGTGGAGATCAAAGTATGTTTATTCGATCCAAAGTTGTAGCTTTGGATGGGTGGCCATGCTAGGCCCGCCTTTTCGTCTTTTTGTTTAAAGATTTAGCCAGTCATTATCAATGGAATACAATGGAACAAAATGTGTTAGCTTATAACCATAGTCCCATTTTTTACATTAATTAATATATTTATATTTATTTATTTGATTTGTCAATCGCTTACAAGATAATAGGCATAGGTATAAACATGAGTAAGAATGCAGGAAATAGGTATAAATAAATGGAGACAATAGGGTGGGGACGGTAGGCACAATTGTGCACTTATGCACGCCCCTTACAGACCTCTTAGGAATGGAGTGAGGTCAATAGTGGATACTTTAAGATTAAAGGAGTGGTGGTTAGAGGATATAACAAGAATCAGGTAGTGCATTCCAGGCATTGACCACTCTGTTGCTGAAGTCATACTTTCTGCAATCAAGTTTGGAGCGGTTTACATTGAGTTTGTATCTGTCGTGTGCTCTTGTATTGTTGTGGTTGAAGGTGAAGTAGTCATTGACTGATAGGACATTGTAGCAGATCATTTTGTGTACTATGCTTAAATCCAACTATAGGTGGTGTAGTTCAAGGTTGTTCAAGCCCAAAATTTCAAGCCTGGTGAAATAGGGTATTCTGTTGAGAGCAGAGGAGTGTAGTACTCGTGAAATATTTCTGGACGAATAGAGTAGTCCATATGTTTTTGCAGTGTAGGAGTTGTAGATGCAGGACAATTTTTTTCTGAAACCAAATTGTTTTGGGGAGAGTAGGTTATTTGACTTCAAGTGGAGGGTAATGGATTGGTTAATGATTGATTCCATGACTTTGCATGTGACACAATTGGTCTGTAGTTTTCAACCAGGCTGGGGTCACCTTTTTTGAAGATAGGGATGACCATTGCTGAAGACCATAAGTTCAGTAATCACCATGAACCTTTTCCTCTTGTGTAATCTTCTTTCTTTCCATATTTTGTTAAATCCTGTTTCCTTGAAGAGTGAAAGCAGATGCCCCTTTATTTAAACACATGTCTCTTTATCTAGAGCTTATGGGTGTTTTATCTTTCTTACATATGTGTTTTCTATACATACGTCTTCTTTTACATGCGTATGCTATGTGATCTCTTTCTTGTTTCCAATGGAGAAGTTGGCTTTTACATGGTGAAAATTCTGCCTGTATTTGAAGATTTCCTTTACCTTAACTAATGAGAGTAGCGGACAGCTAACTCCGTGGATTTCCATTTTAATTTCCTTCAAAGCCTTGATAGCCAATATTGTTGAACTACAAGCAGTTCAAAGTGCATTAGTGAGCATTCAGAGTTAAAAGAAAAAAGTGACTTTGGACCATTTTTCACAGTTACGACCTTTGCAGGATCCCCATGCTCATGTGATCGAAATTCAGATGCTTGGAATCTGGTTCACATTTATGACCGTTGCTGTGTCCCAAGGTCACATGATCCCCTTTGGAGACCTTCTGGCAAGCAGTCAATGGGGAAGCCAGGTTTACTTAACAACCATGTTTTTAATGTAACCACTGCAGTGAATCCCTTAATTATTGTGGCAAGGGAGGTCATCACATTTCACTTGCCTTGCTTAGGACTGAAAACTATGCTCAGTTGTGGTTGTAAGGCGAGGATGACCTGTACTATTGTATTCCCAGAGCTCAGTTGTTGGAAGGAATTGTTCAGAAGCATGCGTGAATCTTATCTTTCCTTCTCCAACCATTGTGGAATATTAAAATACAGCTGCTAGACCGAAGTGAAGGAGATGCCAGTCTACCACCACTTGGCAGGGAACTAAAAGCCAGACAGAAGCCAGAGAGCTGTTCAAGAAGGTCATATAGCAGGGATGTCAAACTTAAGGCTTGGGGGCCGTATCCAGCCCATGGGATGCTTAGATCTGGCCTGCGGGGTTGCCATGGAAACAGAGAAGGACTGGTTTTCACTGGCAGAGGGTTGCAGGAGGCTGTGGCAGCCAATAATGGAACTCAGGAGCCGTTTTTGCTGGCAGAGTGCTCGGGCCACCACAGATGCTCCTGACACAAGTGATGTTGATTTGGCCATACCCACCCTGAGCACGCGCACCATGCCCCCCCCCCCGAGGTCAAACACAACCCTGATGCATTCCTCAATGAAATAGAGTTTGACACCCCTGTCATATTTTAACACTAGCTCGATACCTGTACTTCGCTACGAAACTATGTGATCGGGCTTAGTGTCGGGGGAGGAAAATAAGGGGAAAAAATTCTGCCGCTGCCTACCAGCATCCATTGGTATACATCTGGCTAGTGTCTTGTCCATGTGTGAGAGAGTTGAGGGCTGTTTGGAAATTGAAATAGTATTTGCTGTGTGAGCAAGAATGAGACAGCAAGGAGCCTGGGCGTGGCTTGGCTCAACTGTTCTGTACTAAAGCTGCTTGGTGCTGTGAAACTGAAACTGAAACTCCTTTCCTCTGCTTGTGTTTTGCATTTGGGACAGGTTTCTTTTCAGGTGGGGAGGAGGAGTAGAACTCCTTAGCATCAGAGCATGTTAATAATAATATCCGAAATACTAATGCTCTGATGGTCATTTCAAAAAATTCTTTCAGTGAACACCTAGAAGCCAAGAGGAACAAACGTGCCAAATTTCAAGTTTGTAGGCTTTACGGTTCTGGAGGTTTTGTGATGATGCGTGAGTGGTATTTCGCTTTTATATAGAGAGATTAGTCACTCAAGTCTTCCTAACATCTCCTCTCTTCTAAAGCAGTCTCCATAATATCATTCTATCTTCAACTATACTCAGGGGGTGGGATTCAACCGGTGTTACTACCAATTTGGTGACTATGTTTTGCGTGAGAAAAATTTGGTGGTCCGCAGAAAAATTATTTGCATTTTTTATATTGCACTAAATCAGGGGCCGGATACATGCAATGAATGTTTGCATTGCTTCAGAGAGTGTCCCCCTCTGGCTTGGGGTCTGCTTCAGCCTCCTGGTGTGGGGCTTTGGGCGAAGGCTGGAGGAAAGTGCCGCTGGTGGCAAAGAGCCGGAGGGCCTCATTCCAGTGGGACTGCATCATGGCCTGGAATTGATTGACCATCTCAGCCTGCTGAACCTCCAGGCACCACTAGCTGGCCTTGCACTGCCACAGCTCTTCCCTCTGCTTGGAAAGCCTATGCTTGTAGTCCTCAGTGAGGTGCTTCTGCTGAACCTCCTTCTCGGTCAGATCCAATTTGAACCGAGCCGGCTGTTTTGCCAACTTTTTCTCCTGGTGGCTGCTTAGCTCCAACAGCTGCTTCCTGTTGAGGCTCTAAGGAGCCCGGACAGGCAGGCGAGGAGTGGCTGGGAGTGGAGGGGTGAGTAGAGGCCGGTGAGGCACCCCTCGACATAAGTGACATCAAGTTGCCCACGCCCACCCAGTCACATGACCACTTAGCCACGCCTAGATATAAAATCAAAAAAGTTTTTATTTTGTAATTCCTCATACTCTTGTTGCAACAAACCCTCAGCGGCAACACTGACAGCTGATGTTTGAAAGAGGGAAAACTCCCCTGATAAAGAAGCAGAAATGTCCGGAAGCTGTGAGCTCTCTACCTCAGCTTGTTAAGTCCCATTCCAGTGGATCGTATCTGTTAGAAAGGCTAATAAGCGAAGATGATAATTTATTACTTGCAACCGTTGAATGAATATCATTTTAAAAATCATCCACTTTAAGTTGTTTGGTAGGGTTGTATAAGGACTGTGTAGCTAAAAGAGGACACTCCCTCCTCTTCCGTTTCCCGTTGCTCATGGTTGCTTCGAGACCTTGGTTTAAGGACTGGTGCACGTGTTATGGAATCCGCTGTCCGCCCGGGGGAGCGTCGCCGCCAGCGGTCCTAAGAACACAATATATTGAACAAATTGGTGTATCCTGCAAGGGTAATCTATTATCCGATTTCTGACGCCCTGGTTTTCCACATATGTTTTCATTACTGTATTCTTATATATCTAACTTATCTGTATTTTGTCTTGTTATATATTTACGTTATGTTATTGATAAGGTCTTATGACTATTCAATTAAATAAACAATACCAATACCTAGCCACGCCCACGCAGCTGGTCATTAGACAGATCGTATTAGTGGTCTGCGGGATTTAAAATTACGAATTTAGTGGTCCCTGAGGTCCGAAAGGTTGGTGAACCCTGCTCTATATGATGTGCTAGAGTAATTTGCAACCATTAGCTCTTCCCAGATACAGAAGTCATGGAAGATTTCGTCCATCTTTCTCAAAAACTATTACTCGTGGGCATATTCGTTGCAAGTGATGGACTAATAGATTCCTTGTCAAAAAAAAATTTTTTTCTTCAGCTTTCCTGCCCAAAATATAAAGCCAGTTTAAAGTGGATTAAGCACACTTTTTAATCAATTTTAAATTACCCGTATTTTTTGCACTATGAGACACCCCAGGCTTTAAGAGGCACCTAGCATTTGGGGAGGAAAACAAGGGAAAAAAATCTGCCTCTGCCTCCCAACAATTTTCCTCCTTGCAGCAAACAGCAAATAGCCTGGTCATCTTCAGCACAGCCCGATTTAGCAAGAGCCGCTGATTGGCAGTTGGATCGACCACACGGAATACCACCAATCAACTGTTTCAGGCTGCAGGGATTGCCGCCACCCATCGCCGCTGCTGCCGCCCATCGCCACTGCCACCTATTGCCGCCTCTGTGCCCTCCATTTTCTGCTTCTGCACGTCCCATTTTCTGCCCATTCCAGGCGGTGGATGTTGCTGCCGATCACTGCCAATCGCCACCGCCTGGAACAGGCCAAAAACGGGACACACAGAGACCGAAAATGGGGCATGCAGAGGCCAAAAAATGGGGTGCACGGAGGCCAAAAACAGGATGCAGGGAAACCGCCAATCAGCTGCTCGTGCTAACTCAGGCTGTGCTGAACCTGACTGGGCTATTTGCTGTTTGCTGCAGGAAGGCAAATTGCTGGGAGGCAGAGGCTGAAGGGTGGGCACCAGCCGGTAGATGGGACTTTTGCAACATTTGCCATAGAAGACGCACAGACATTTCCACCCACTTTTTGGGGAGGGGAGAAGTGCGTCTTATAGTGCGAAAAATACAGTAGGTTCTAATCAGGATTAGCGCTGAGCCGAAAAATTCTGCCACATGCCTACCGTGCCTAAAATGTGTTTGATTTTGAATTGTTTCATGGAAGAGACTTTTGGAGAAATGTTCGCAGATGAGTGCCGTATTTTGGCAACTGGATGTTCATAGGTTGGACAAGGGGTATATATAAATAATGTGTGTTTCCCTCTGCGGAAATCTCTGCCATTGCAAGCGAACTCCTTGACATCCAATTTAATTCCTGAAAAAGTTTAGGAATAGAGTTTAGAAGAGTTTATAGTGTTCTTTTTTCCCCAGCAAGACCCATCCTTGAAAAGCTGGAAATATTCCATTAAATTAAATAATCACCTGGTTTCTCTTCCGGCCAACACCCAGAGGCTCTTGTCTTTTTTATGACAGTCCATTTACTTTATTCCTCTTGTTGGCAAGTTATAAAAGAAATTAACTTTTAGCAAAGATAAAGAGGTCGAGCACATGGAGTACAGTAACTTATGATTTATTTCAAGCAATAAAGTAATTACTCTATTGTGAATTAGATCAGGGAAAAGAATTCCTTGATTAAGGTTGCTAAGTTTTCAGCTTTTTGAATACTTTCAAGGTTATGATTTTCTCATGTGAAATAGCCATATCTACTTTGTATGGACTATGTACTGATTTGTTGACAGTATTTTTTGTCTAATAAATTGCTGAAGATCACAATTATTATTTACTTGACTAAGACACTGGAGGGATGGAGAAACAGAAGAGAAGTGGCCTAATATACAGGTAGTTCTTGACTTACAAACCCAATTGGTACCAGGATTTCCATTGTTAATCGAGGCAGTTGTTAAGTGAATAATACCCAATTTTACGACCTTTTTTTACCAAGTTTATTAAGCGAATCAATGCAGTTGTTAAATAAATCACGCAGTCATTAAGAAATTCTGTCTTTTCTCGTTGATTTTGTGTATCAGACGCCGGATGGGAAGGTAGCAAATAATGATCATGTAACTTTGGGACACAGTTGATCCTACATACGTGCTGGATGACAAGCACCCAACTTTTCATCAGGAGTTTGCAGAGTTGTTGCAATGGTCACAAGTGCGAGGAGCAAGGATATAACTTCTTCCACTGTCATTATAACTTTGAACAGTCGCTAAACAAATGGCCCCAAGTTGAGGACTATCTGTATGTGTCTAATCTGCAGAGGTTTCAAGGGGTTCAAAAAAGTCAAGATGGGGGCAATCATCTTCATAAGATTTAGTCCTCCAGGACAAATTCTCATCTCATCTACTTCTCTCATTGGTCAAATCAGTTTGGGAGTGGGGACAAAAAGTCATACTCAACTGCAGTGTGAGGAAATGCCAAGAGGTCAGTGTTAGGCCCTCTAATTTGGCCTATCCAGTTTCAGAGTAAGGATGCCATGCGAAAGATTGAAGTGGACACTTGCTGGGTGTCAGGCTTGTCCCAATTTGGTTCTTAGGAAAGAAAGACCCTCGACTCCATGGTTGAAGGGAAAGATTCAGACTCCTCACATCCCGGACATAAACTGTTTCAACTCCTTCCCTCAAAACAATGCTATAGAGCCCTGCACACCAGAACAACTAGACAGTTTTTCCCCGAACGGCATCACTCTGCTAAACAAATAATTACCTCAACATTGTTCAACTATTTACAAAGTCTGCACTATTATTAC
This sequence comes from Pseudonaja textilis, assembly GCF_900518735.1. The sequence continues at coordinate 29,758,689 of NW_020769317.1, forward strand.
TATTAATCTTCTCATCACTCCTTGTCATCCATCCCCTCCCACTTGTGACTGTATGACTGTAACTTTGTCGCTTGTATCCTAGTAGGATTTGATTGCTTATTGTATCCTATGACTATCATTAAATATTGTACCTGATGATTCTTGACGCTTGACAAATGTATCTTTTCTTTTATGGACACAGAGAGCATTTGCACCAAAACAAATTCCTTGTGTGTCCAATCACACTTGGCCAATAAAAAAGAATTCTAATTCAGTTTTACTAAGTTTAAGTGGTTACAGCAGAAGCAAAGCTGGATCTGAATATTCCCTTGCAAAGCCTCTTCCCTTCCCCCTCCCCTTGACCAGTCTACTAGAGTCCAGTCACATTCATTTTAGATGTTTTGGGAATGTCTTTGAGTTTTGGAAAACAGCCTCTTCGATTTAGTTTCACGTTCTGCTTTCATGGTCTGTCCCTGGTTGGCTGGTTTGTTCCAGTTCCTCTGGTTCCTGTCTCTCTGTCATTCCCTCCCTTCATCCCGTTGCCAATTCGCCCTTCCCCCTCTTCCTCCCCATTCCTCTGCATTTTATGGCAAGATGTCCACTAGCAGAACAAGATGTGCTGAAGATAGTAGGCCTGCCCCTGGGTTTTGGCTAAGGAAACCACTTCCTAGACATGGGATTTAGTTGGTTGCTGGGAGATAATAGGCAATGTTTTAATTATTTGGAAGCTCTGTTTTTTTAACCTCCTTTAGCAAACAGTGTGTCTTACAATTTGAAAGGACTGTAAAAAAAATACAAATGAACTAAAAATAAAACACAGTGAAACTTGGAACAGTAAACAGAATTACAGAGTAGGGGAATAAAGGGATAACAAAGCCAATCATTACATAAACTGTTCAGAAATCTTTCTTGGCAAGTTCATGCAGAGTTCAACAAATCTGACCAGAGGGAAAACTAGGCTTCAGAGCCCTGCAGAAGTCCAACAGGGTCAGGACATCTAAACCTTGGAGAAAATAATTAATGTCCCATGAGTAATGTCCCTCTGTCTTTCTTTGAGACAGAGAAACAACATTTCCTGGATTCCACAGAAATGTTCCTAAAAAGGACCTGAGCTTGCTCACCTTTCCAGATCTCATGGGACAGGTAGAGACAATTAGAGACAGGTATCCCCACAGATAACTCTGCCCTGGGCCACGAAGAGCTTAATAATAACCGATAATTTAAATGGTCTTCAAGGACAACCTCATGTAAAGTACACTGGAATGATCCAAAAAGAAGATGACCCGGGTATGAGTGACTTGAGAATAATCCTTTGATCTGGCACACATTTTGCACACAAGGAAGATCTGTGTAAAGGTTCTCCTGCCCCACTACACTTCCATCAGGAATGGTGAACATAAGTCAATCCCTAAACTATTTGCCATGGTTGCGCAGTGCTTAAAGTGCAGTACTGCAGGCTACTTCTGCTGACTGCTGGCTGCCTGCAATTTGGCAGTTCGAATCCCACCAGGCTCAAGGTTGACTCAGCCTTGCATCCTTCCGAGATGGGTAAAATGAGGACCCAGATTGTTGGGGGTAATTGGCTGACTCTGTAAACCACCTAGAGAGGGCTGTAAAGCACTTTGAAGCCGTATATAAGTCTAAGGGCTATTGCTATATACCAGTTCTATTCTGAGGAAGGGGGAGGAATTCTTTAATTTAGAATTAACGAAATAGGTTTTTAATGCTGCAAAGGTTAGACACCCCTGCTCCACCCATATCAAATAAAACTTTCTTCCTACAAAACATAAGGTTGAGTCTTCATGAAATCTCAGCGTATCTATTCATTTCTCATTATACATCCTTTAACAAACCTTAGTTTATCCCTTGTTTGCATTTATTTCAAGTTTTCTGGCAGTGGCTTCATTACAAAGCCACTCACTTTTCCATGGTGGCTGAGCTTCTCGCTGTCGAAGTGACCCTGGACCGTTTACAAAATGATTTTTTTAAAAAAGAGATAAGCTATAAGGCAACTGAAATTGAAAGAGATTACATAGAGACTGAAAACCATGAGGATGGCCGACACCACTGTGCTGGGGTTATCCCTCTCTATCACATGGGCCACACCCAACAAAGACCAACCACAGCAGGGCCCCAAGCTCTTCCAGAAGGCCAAAGGCAGTGGTGGGAGGAATGGACCTCACCTTGACCTTAACATGCTTTGCACATTAGAAACCCATAGAAAGGAGACATAAATGGCACAGTCCAAGCTTGGTGGGTTTTTTCTGCAGACATTTCATTACCAAACTAGGTGTTGTGGTTCACCGGCAGCCTGTGCAGACTGCAGCGGGATCGGACAGTGGGGAAGAATGGGGGTCAGTCCGGGAGTCTGAAGAGGACTCGGACGAGGGTCCTGCATCCAGTGCAGGGATGGGGCCAGGACCATCTGGGAGTTGGGTACTGCCTCCAGAGTCTTTGGAGTCTGGCAGCAGTGAGGCAGAGGATCCAAGGGAGCCTGTTCCCAATGCACAGAGCTGCTAGAAGGCAAGAGCAGCTGAAACAAAAGGGGCGACTTGGGAGTAAGGTTGGGAGGTGATTGCCCCTCCCATAAGGGATAAACGACAGGCCAAGATGATGAATTCTTTGTAGGAAGCAAAGTAGTTCATTCGGTTCAGGTTCATTTTTGAAGCTCTTTGTACTTGAATTGGAGTTTTTTTCTGGTTCATTTGATACTTCTGTTATTGGCAGCACTTCACAGAAAAGAAAGGTGGGTGCTTATCTTGAGGAACTATTTGAGATTCATTACTGGCTGGGAATGAAAACAATTCCCAGCGTTGCAATAAAATAAAATAAGACTTGTTTTTAAAATAAGCATGTGCGTAATTAAGGTCTAGGAAGCCTTGGTCAGAACACTAGGTAACATCATCAGTTCACTAGTTGGATAATGAAATGTCTGCAAGGAAGCCATCAAGTTCAGAAGGCACCAAGGACCTCATAACCCTGAACTACAAATATTCTCTTCCATCAATAAATGGTACATTTTATCTAATCTCCACTCCACTTCAGTTCTGTTTTAATATCTCCGGATTATTTCTACCAATGTTTAAATTGTAGTGCAAACTTTCCTTGGAAGTATCGGCAATAAAAAGATGTGTGCAGTAGGTCGGTGGTAACTCCTGCAGGAATTAATGTTGCTTCAAGATATCTCCTTTCCTAGACAAAGAGTTATTCTACACTATCATCTAAGTAGGGTCTAGTAATCGGGGGAAATGAAAATCCCAGCCACTGTAGTTTATCAATATACCCATATCCAGTACATACATGCCATTTTCCACTTATTTAATTTTAAAAAATGAAGCAAGGATCTCCCTATTAGATCTTGCTTCTTGTTCTTCTGGTTGTTATAGTTTTGTATTTATTTAGGTGGGGCTTTGTTCTTGATTTTGTAAATAGTGCTGAAGTTTGCTATAGGATGGCTTCCCAAGAATTTAAATAAAACAAATATTAAACAAAGGTGATTTATAGACAAAAGCATATTGCATTTGTTACATTTTTAGGCAACTGGTTCTTAGCAGCTGTTTTCCATGCCCACAAGGAACGCCACGCTGGCGATATTCTTGGGATATCATATATGTGGGTTTCTTGACTTTTAAGCTGTTCACACTCTAACTCCAAGTATCCTTGGATCAGCATGCTGACTAGAGAATTCTGGGAGCTGATGTCCTCTCAGGTCAAACTTGAGAAACACAGGGATAGATTAATATAATCATAATATGGTTTAAACCCAACACATTTCTCAAACAGATATAGCCACCACTCCTGGTAACAAAACATCTTTAGATCTTCTTAAAAGTGTCTACATGGTTATGAAGTGGATTCCAGTGGTGGGGTCCAAATTTTTTTACTATTGGTTCTGTGGGTGTGGCTTGGTGGGTGTGGCAGGGGAAGGATACTATAAAATCTCCAGTCAGAGGTGATATTTGCCAGTTCTCCGAACTACTCAAAACTTCTGCTTCCAGTTCTCCAGAACTGATCAGAACCTGCTGAATACCACCTCTGATTCCTTGGATTGAGCTAGCAGCTCAAGGATCTCCAATCTTGGCAACTTTTAAGACTTGTAGACTTCAACTCTCAGATTTCCTCAACCTGACTGGGGAATTCTGGGAGTTGAAGTCCACAAGTCTTCAAGTTGCCAAATTTGGAGGCCCTTGAGGTAACTAGCACCTTAGGATATTGTTGGAATTATTGATTTAACTTTAAAATATCATGTTCTTTCTCTTCTTCTGAATTAGGAACCCTCAAGATGAATCCTAACATGGTTATAAACCAGCCACAGATGACAGCGACCCAACATCAAAGTCATGAATGGCAAACCGACTTATTCGATTGTTTCAATGACTGGGGAGTGTGTAAGTAGCTATGTATATATCTCAGGGTGGAGACAGTTGTAGACTTGTTGGAATTCTTGACTAAATCTTGGACCAAATACTTCTCCAAACTGGAAGATTGTTGTGGTGAAAATACATTTTCACAATTTCAGTCACAAATTAACTTCCGTGGACCTTACTTCATACTTAAGTGGTCGGTAGAGGGGGCGTGCACTAACATGCCTATCGTCTCTGTCATTGTATTTTTATTCTCTTATTCTTGTGCTCATTTTTGTTTGACAAATTCCAATAAATAAAATAAATAAAATTGTGATTATGTTTACTAAAGGTAGGTGTCAACTCTAAAATATTTCTATAGTCTTTTTAGAGTTGCCAACAGAAAGGAAGGGGTGTTGGTATTCAACCGGTTTGCACTGGATCGGGCGAACCGGTAGCAAGAATTTGGCGTGGGTTGTTGAACCGGTAGTAAGTTCTGGCTGGCCACACACCCGATCCGGTCACCCACCCGCCCGATGCTTGCTTACCCTGCCAGCCTGACATTCACCTAAGGTATTTCTTTTTTTCCCCTCCTGACAATCAGCTGTACATAGATCAACTGTGCTGGGATTCTCTTGCTGAGGCCCAGGAAGGCAAAAAATTGAAGGAGGAATTCAGCCTCCCCACTCCAGAGGAACTTTAGGGGGGCAAAAATGCCCCCCCGGCTCTTCTGAGGCTAGGAAGTTCCCAGAAATGAATGGAGGCTGCAAAAAAGCAAAAAAAAAAAAAAAAAGCCACACCCACCCAGTCACATGGCCATGCCCACCAAGCCATGCCCACAGAAACGGTAGTAAAAAAAATTGAATCCCACCACTGGGGGGGGGGAAAGGGTTTGAAAGAGCAGTGTGGCAGCTTGGAAATTGGAAGTGCATTCCATAAATAGTTTTCAAAGATAGTAGCTAGGGGATTGAAGTTTCTGCCGTGCAGAATTCTAACTGGAGAACATGATTGATGACTCTTGGCTATGAATGTGTCTCATTGGAGAATATGAATACATGGAGAATATGAATACACCCAGGGGGTGGGGGGAAACCAATAGATGGGGGCGGGGCCAGTCAGAGGTGGCATTTGCCGGTTCTCCGAACTACTCAAAATTTCCACTACCAGTTCTCCAGAACTGGTCAGAACCTGCAGAATACCACCTCTGCTTCAGGGCCTTGTGAAAGAATGTCAAAGTGGGAGCCAGTCTAATTTCTGCAGGGACAATTTTCCACAGGAAGGGACAATGTTCCACGCAGAAGGCCCTTCTTCTGGGTCCTGCCAGATGTATCTGCTTAGGAGAGGGGACTCACAACACCCCCTACCTCCCCATTCTAGTGAGTCCAGTGGATGCAATCGAGATGGTCCTTCAGATAACCTCATCCTTACTTGAACTTATAGTTGTTGGCATTTTGTTTCATAAAGAGCGTGTGGTATTCTTTGGGAGAGAACTCTATGGGGTGCTCTTACCATGTATAAACTCACCCAGATGGCATTTGCAAAAGTTTCTACTTCTTTTCTAGGTCTCTGTGGAATGTGTTGTCCCCTGTGTCTAGGATGCCAAATTGCCTCAGAAGTGGATGAATGCCCTCTTTGTGGCATAACCATGGCCTTTAGAACTCTCTATCGGACAAGATATGGCATTCCGGTGAGTAGAGGCTCTATACAGTACTTCCTTCCTGTTTTCATTTGGATTTTGAAAACATCTGTAACCTGGTTGTCAACTCATAAAATATTTCTATGGTCTTTTTAGAGTTGCCAACAGAAAGGAAGGAGGGAATAGTGCAGTAGTTTGCAAAAATGAAACTGCATTCCATAAATGTTTTCAAAGATTAGTAACTAGGTGACCAAAGTTTCTGTCACACAAAATTCTAACTGGAAAGCATGATTGATGACTCTTGGCTATGGATGTGTCCCATTGAAGAATATGAATTATGATATATCCAGGCAATGCCAGACCTTTTAACTCCCAAAAAATCCTTTTGAAGTTTTGGAAGTTTGGCTCAAGATTCATGATTTAAATGGGGTTAAGTGCGGGAATCCTGACACTAATTGTCTACGGAGATTGCAGGCCATGGTTGTGCCAAAGGTGGTTTTTCCAAAAAGTAACTAGACTTTCTTGGTTTTTTTTTTCATTGAAAACATTCTGCTACTCATCCAAGAAGCTTCTTCAGTTCTGGAGAACTGAAGAACTTCTTGAATGAGAAGCAAAAGATTTTTAAAGAAAAAAAATTGTTTAAAAAAAACATTTTTTAAAAAACTCCCAAGAAAATCTAGTTGCCTTTTGAAAAAGCACCTTTGGGGATTTTAACTTGGTTCTTGAATTAAATCTTTTCTGAATTTGTACTATGCATTAAATGGCAAAAAAAGCAGAGTGTGGATTTGCACAGCAGTTGGAGGAGAGATGCCACGAAGAAATTCAGGAGATGTGATTCTACCCATTTCAGTTTTCATTGTTAGGATCCTATTCAATTTGATTTTTGTAAGGATTTTTTTTCCTGACTCAGAAAGGATTTTTCAAAATGACCATAAGAGCATTAGTATTTTGTATATTATTATTAACACGCTCTGGAACTAAGGACTTCTATTCTCCCTCCCCACCTGGAAAGAAATCTGTTCCAAATGCAAAACACAAGCAGAGGAGTTTCAGTTTCAGTTTCACAGCACCAAGCAGCTTTAGTACAGAATAGTTGAGTTAAGTCACACCCAGGCTCCTTGCTGTCTCCTTCTTGCTCACACAGTAAATACTGTTTCAGTTTCCAGGCAGCCCTCAACTCTCTCACACACACTGATAGGACTCTAGCCAGATGAATATCAATGGATGCTGGTAGGCAGAGGCAGAATTTTCTTTTCGTTATTTTCGTCCTCAAAAACTAAGTCCAACCATATAGTTTCATAGCAAAGCACAGGTAGCATTTCTATAAATGTACACCAACCCAGTTTGTGTACAGAATTTTCCTAAAGGAATGTGTTTTATATAGACTTTCTCTAAGTTTACCTCTTTTTTCATCGGTGAACTATATTGCCAAATTAGGAAAAGGGTGGATTTCATAATGATAACTTTTGACCTGTGTGTAGGTGTGGAAATTCAGAAACCAGCCAGTTGGCATACACATACTGAACAAAAACTTAAAAAATGGTCTTCCTCACCTCTAAAAGATTAAATATCTCTGAATATAATCAAAGCTGCCTTTTGGGGGGATGATGTATGTTAATTAATTAATGGAGGACTCCTTCCAAAATTGTGAAATTCAAGTCTTAGCAGTGATTATCTTGGCCGGGGACTTCTGAAATTTGAAATCCCAAATGACAAGCAGTTGGACAAAGGGTGTTTTACATTCTGAAATATTGATGCCTGCCATATTTGACATGTGAACAGCCCTCGCGCACGTATAATGTGACTCTCTCATCTACTTGCAAAAGAATTGTTCTGCTTTTAACTTATCTTTCTGCTTAACAGGGATCCCTCCTGAGTGACTATTTTGCAACAGCATGTTGCACTTTTTGTAGTATTTGCCAACTCAAGAGAGACATCAATAAACGAAAAAGCAGAGGGATCTTCTAAAAAGGTTGGTGTTTACTCACTGGACGTAACATGCTAAACCTCGGGCGTTCAATCAGAGAAGCTAGGGAAGAATTGCAATAGGATACCAAAGTGGGATAGATGCTTTAATGGAAGCACAGATGTATAGGATCTAAAAATACAGGTAGTCCTCGACTTACAACAGCTCATGTAGTGACCATTCAAAGTTAATGATGGTGTTGGAAAAAAGTAACTTCTGACCATTTTTTACCTTTCCAACGGTTACAGAGTTCTCCTGATTTACATTTGGATGTTTGACAACTGATTCATATTTATGACCGTTGCAGTGTCCCGGAGCCATGGGACCCTCTTCTGTCAAGTGCAGTCAAGAGGGAAGCCAGATTTACTTAACAACCGTGATTCTAATTTAACAACTGCAGTGATTCACTTAGCAATGGTGGCAAGAAAAGTTGTAAGATGGGGCAAAATTCACTTAACAAGTTTCTCATTTAACCACAGGCATTCTGGCCTCAATTATGGTCATATTTCAAGGACTACGTTTTCCAGACTTCCATTAGAGCTTATGACCACAATTGAACCCCAAATTTCCATTGCCAAGCAAGACAATGGCTCAAGTGAGTTTTGCCCCTTTTTATCATCTTACCACAGTTATTACATGAATCAGTGCGGTTGTTAAATTAGTAACACGATTGTTAGGAGAATCCAGCTTCCCCTTTGACTTTTCTTGTCAGAAAGTTGCAAAAAGTGATCACATGACTCTGTGACCCCACAGGCCTCATAAATACAGGCCAAAATTTTGGTCATGGGGATGCTGCAATGGTCGTAAGTATGAAAAATGGTCATAAGGAACTTTTCCAGTGCCGTTGTAGCTTTGTGCGGTCACTAAATGAATGCTTATAAGCAGTGTAACAACCACTTGGGTAAGCGCTTTGCACGCACATAGAGCTTTTGCTACTGACCTTTTCCAGCAATCTCTGTGTATTAAACAGCCGACGTGCGGCAATCCGCCGTGCCGCGTGAATCAGCTGAGCTTGAAAACCAGGATATAAAGCACAGACTAGAGTCAGGGCTGGTGGGTGAGCCCAACAGCTGTTTGCTCACAGCTGATCCTTGGAGTTAACAGTTCGCCCGAATCGGGCTGAACCAGTAGAATCCCACCCCTGTTTATAAGTCAAGGACTACTTGTATGGCCTAAAAGAGAAGAAAGGAGAAGGTTTTGTTACCAAAGGAAGCATTTTCATTGTTGGACTTAACTGGAAGTGAGCTAGTAGGAACCCACTGACATAAGAAAGTCTTCAGAGACAATTAATGCAATCAATCCTTGGACCCTGGAAATTTACAGCAAAAAATAAAATATCATTACATCCTCTTTTTTTAAACTAATTTTAATCTCCACCTCTTTCTTCCAACTACTGTTAAAATAAGATTCCATGTTTGGTAATAGTCCATATCTTCTTTCTGTTTCATTTTTAATGTCAATCTGTCCATTTCTGCACACTCTAGTACAGGATTGTCAAACTCGATTTCATTGAGGGCTACTTTAAGGGTTGTGTTTGACCTCAGGGGAGCTGGGTTTGTGTGGCCAAGGTGTGTGTGGCCAACATGACATCACTCATGTTGGGGGGGGGGCACCTGTGGAGATCTGAGTCCTCGGCCAGCAAAAATGGGCTCCCATTTTCAGCTGCAGAGGCCTCCTGCAGCCCTCTGTCAGTGGGGCTCCTTTTTTGCTGGCAGAGACACCAGGGGCTGGTCCTTCACTGTTTCCAGGGCAGCCCTGCAGGCCAGATCTAAGCACTCCACAGGCCAGATCCGGCCCCTGGACCTTGAGTTTGACACCCCTGGTCTAGTATCTTCTTAATTATTTCTTCATCTCGTGGTGTTTCTTCATTCTTCCAGCATTGCACAATACAGTCCTTGCTGCTGTCAAGACTTACAATATTAAATACGTACTTTTCTTATCAAGTTTACCTGTTATTATAACTAATAAAAATAGTTCAGGTTTAAAATCTACATGCTTTCCAATCATCTTTTCTAACCAATTATGTATTTTTTTTCCCCAATTTATTTTTGCCTTACCACAAGCCCACCACATATGATAGTATGTGCCCATTTTTTGATTACATTTCCAACATTTGCTAGACATCTTTTTAAACATTTTAGCTAACCTAGCTGGGGGTAAGTGCCATCTAAATAAAAATCATTACATTATTTACTCCTGCACCACAAATTCAATAAAATATGCCTCCAGAACCCTGTGTTCTAACTGTGTATTACAGGTAGTCCTCAACTTCTAATTCACAATAAGGACCAGAAAATTCACTTTTAAGCAGTAAGTGAAGCACCACGGAACTGTTCCGATTTTGCAACCGATTTTGCCATGCTTATTAAATGAGACATCATGTGATTATGATTTGCAGCTTCCTGCCAGTTTCCCATTACTTGATGAAAGCCGGTGGGGAAATTTGTAAAACAATATCACATGACTGCACACAACTACAATTCCCATAAGTGTGAACATATTGTCAAGTGCCCAGATTGTGATGACTTGCCCACAGGGATACTGTGATGGTCATAAATGGGATGAGTGGTCGTAAGTCCCTTTTTTTCAGCACCATTGCGACTTCAAACAGTCCCTAAATGAATAGTCATGAGTCAAGGACCACCTGTAGTTAGATATGCTCTATATTTGTATATAGAGTACAATATTTTCAGCAAAACAGAGTAAAAATGGTTTTAAAAAGTAGAAAAATCCCTCCTGCCCACACCCCAACTAAAAGAATTAGAAATGTTTGACTTTGTCTGAATTTTCTGTTTTCTGTTTCAGGTTTGGCTGTATTCAACAGTGCATGTCCTACTATCTCAAATCCATGTTATGCTTCCCAGATTATCTTTCATAATCAAACCAAATCGTTCTTTGAAATGATCCCCAGTAAATGATTTCTGTGGAAGATAATACACCGGATACAAAATAATACAGCTTGTTAAAGAAAGATACTGTGTGCAGTGTTCTTATTGGAAATTTATTAAGAATGAAAACAAAATCTTATTGCCATTTACGCACCCTCAGGTTGGCAGAAATACAAGGATATGTATATGTATATTTAGGCAATAAATTTGCTGTCTTATAGAAAATCTGTATATTGCCTCAGCAGGGGTTTCAATTTCAAGGCCCGCGGGCCAGATCTGGCTTGTGGGGTGGTTAGATTTGGCCTATGGGGCAGCCCTGGAAACATCAATGGACCAACCCGCAATGCCTCTGCCAGCAAAAATGGAGCTCGGGAGGGCCACGTTATGAGAGAGAGGCAGGGTCTGAGGGAAGTCCTGCTTTAGCACTTGGCCACCACATGCGCCCCCAACATGAGTAACGTCAAGCTGGCCACACCCACCCTGGACACTCCCCCCTTGCCCCCCCCCAAGGTCAAACACAGTCCTGATGTGGCCCTCAATGAAATCAAGTTTGACACCCCTACCTCACAGCAGGGGTGGGATTCTACCAGTTGGCACCTATTCGCTAGAACCGGTTGTTAACATTCTAAGCAGTTCAGAGAACTGGTTGTTAGAAAAAATTACTGGCCTAATCCTGTAAGGAAGGCAGGAAAGAAACATTCTGCTGTTGCTTACAGAAACTGCCTCTCCATTAACCCTTATTACATTCTTGACAGGACTAGACTTCCTGTCTCTGGAACGTCTGGAGTTTTTTTCCCTTCCTTTGGTGGTACTTCGCTTGTGTGGAGTGACCATTCAAAGTTACAGTGGCACTGAAAAAAGTGACTTGTGACCATTTTTCACACTTATGACTGTTGCAGCATCCTCACAGTCATGAGAGGCCAGGTGAAGAGATGCATAGCTCAATATGAATGATATTGAATTGGCCACACCCAGTCAATAACATGACCACCAAACCATGTCCACCCAGTCACATGACCACCAAGCCACACCCACCATCTAAGCCACACCCACAGAACTGGTTGTTAAACCATTTGAATCCCACCCCTGCCTCACAGCAATTTTTGGATGCTATTGTCTTAATTATGGTGAAATGAAAGCAACTCAAAAGTTTTCCATACATTTAAAAATAATTTCCTATCTATGCATACATCAATAATCTGCCTGGAAGAAAGAGGAAGCATTGTAACTTCTCTTTTTCCCCTGATGATCTTATTGCTGATAACGGTTCCCACTCAACGGTTCCTACTCACTTCCCATTTAGCAATAGGAAAGCACCAATTGTCTTCTTTGTGTCAGGAAATGGGTACCAGCAGGTTAAGGGGATCCTCTTCTGTATTAACCTTCTACAGAGGATGGGTTGAAAGATTAGAGGGGAAGCCTTTGAGATGAAACTATGATTCATCCAACTGGGAAGAAAAATATGTGTATGTGGAAGATTCCAGAACAAGCATATTGAATTTCTCTGGATTTCAGAAGAGAAACTGTTTGTAACTGTTTGTTAAAGAAGGAAGTTGGAACTGAGAGAGAGAAATATCTCTAGAATTGTTAGGGCTTACTTAAATGTAATATAACCATTACTGGAATAGATACCACAGCTCAGAAAGGTTCCTCCAAATAAAGGAGGATGCCCATCATAGTTAGCAATAATGAATATATTAACAATAGATGCTTCCAAAACTGAAACACTGGTCCAAATGAATAACATGGATTACAAAAAGAACACAATTCTCAAAGTGAAGACAAATAGAAAGCAAATAATTCATAAGCTTCTGCAAATTCTTGTAAGAAAAAATCTGAATATATATTGTTGTAGAGCGATGGAAGGAAGAGGCAAGAGCCAGAGTGAACAACGAACAAGCTTTATTAGAGGGAATAAAGGGTTGCCGCGTCTGCCTTCTAACTAGCAGGTTAGCTGGCGGCAACAGGCTGGCTCTGCTCGACAGCCGGCTTTTATAGCCGGCTGTCAAACGGAGCCAGCCAATGGGAGCGGCTGGTGCTCCCGCTCAAACAGCGGACCTGGTTGGGGACTCCAACCAGTTCCAAAGACATAACATATATATATGTATATTTTTCTCAAAATACATTTGTAATATACTCTCTGTCCCTGTCATGTCCCCAGCATAGAGTTTGTGTATTCTTATTGCTGTTGTTCTTTAAAATGTATGGAGCTCCATCTGGTAGACAAACACACATTTTTCATTGTTTGGAAAGTTGGTTTCGGTGGTGTTTGAGCACCCATTCTCCCATCATTCTGGAAAAAAGATGCATCCTGAGAAGCCAGACTCCATTTTGTAGCATTGTGAGGTAACAGAAGTATCTAGAAGATTCCAGATTAGTCTGTGACACATGTTCTCTGAGGACAAAATCTATATCCCACATATGGCATTGCTGTTTCACCTCATCCTGTTCTTTAATAAAATATCAAGATCTACGTTTATCGTCTGGTGTATTGAAATATATAAAGATTTAGCTGCATATCGAGCTACACACAGGGTAACTTGTAGTGAGGACTGAACAGTCCCAGGGGCTGGAATATAGGCAAAAGAAACCCAGTTTTAAAATGGGATTCAGAAAATCCAAGAAATTGCAGGAAAGAACACCTTCAGGACAATTACTTCAGAAAAAGTACCTGAAGAAAAGAAGTTCTACCTCATAATGCTTTTTGCTTTTTTTCAGGATGCTGTCAAACGGCTGCCTTCAGATACAGCCTTTTGAGATGTTCAAAAGGTTTTCAATCAAGCCTAAAATCAAGACTCCAGAGCAAAGTTAGCAGTGCTGGGGGAGATATAAGAATAAGGTTGTCCAAAAAAATTGTTCTGGGATGAAATTTCCTAGGGCTTAGCAAGTTAATCAAGCCAACTGGTGATACCAAACTATTTAGGGTGGTTCAAACTAAAAAAGGATATGGATGTGATCTCAGAGTAAATACACAAGGGTAAAATGATGTCACTGGGCACCAAGAAAAGAAAAAAAAAGAAGAGAAAAGTAAAAGGAAAGGAAAGCTTTCATGGAAAAACAAAGTCCAGTTGCCTTTTGAAAAATCACCTTTAAGACAACCATGACCTGGGTGACTGAGAATCACCATAGACCAAAAGAAAAGAAAACAGAGAAGGGAAGAGGAGAGGAGAGGAGAGGAGAGGAGAGAAAAAAAAACCCAAAGCACCTGGTGGTGTGTAAACAAGAAAAGGATCTTGTAAATATCAATCCAATTATCAAATGACCTTGGGAGGCAGGAGGAAGACCAGGCAAAGGTCAGATAAGAGGCAGCTGAGCCCACAGACAAAATGGGGCACGGCAAACATCTCAAAATTAGTTTCATTCATTTTTTTTCCTTTTACTCTAAAGGTAGGAGGAGGGAAAGATGTACTTGCAGACTGGGAAGATTCTGTTAATGTAACCTTACAATAAAGAGAGAACTGATACTCCTCTATTTGATTCTTGTCTGGACTGCCCCGCAAGGCTCACACAAATACTCTATTAAGAATCCTGAGAATGTCTTGTTGCACATGGAAAATAATTCTATCTTGCTTTGTGTTCTGAATATTAAATTAGGCCGTTTACCAGCTTTAGAAAATCTGGAAAAATTTCAGTACTTCCTCACAAAGTACAGGATTCCATCTCCCTAAAATGCAGCATTGGAATAATAGCAATAGCACTTAGGCTTATATAAGGCATAAAGCCAGCATAAAGCATTATAAAAATGCTTTACAGCCCTCTCTAAGCAGTTTACAGAGTCAGCATATTGCCCCCCAACAATTTGGGTCCTCATTTTATCCAACGCTGAGTCAACCTTGAGCCTGGTGGGATTTCAACTGCCAAATTGTAGGCAACTGGTTGCAGAAGTAGCTTGCAACACTGCACTCTAATCACTGCACCACAGAGGCTTCTTTTTGTATCTATACTATACAATATATATAATACACCTTTTGTAGGCCAGAAGGCTAGTTAGGTACAAGAACCTGGTGTGAAGAAGCCAACTTCTGCCCAAGATCAAAGAAAGACAAAACTTTTCTTTTTTAATTTCTGTATAGAAGCAGAAGAGGACACCTCTGGATTTCATACCTAAACGACATGCTGAAAATCAATCTGAGTTATTTGTGTACATTTACCACAGGAAACAAAAATACGAGAATTGCTGGTTGATTACACAGTTACATGACAGACACTCATGCTCACAAAGCAAAGCTATCCCATAATACTCTATTGACTTTTTATTCCTATTTCCTTGCCAGAGTATAGAACAGAACAGAACAGAACAGAACAGAATAGAATAGAATTCTTTATTGGTCAACTGTGATTGGACACACAAGGAATTTGCCTTGGTGCATATGCTCTCAGTGTACACAAACAAAAAATAAAATATATTCATAAAGAATCATAAGATAAAAACACTTAGTGATAGTCATAGGATACTAATAAGCAATCAATACTAATAAGCAATCATACTAGGAAAATAAAAACAATATAAGTTGTAAAGATACAAGCAAATGTATATAGATATAGGTGGGAAGAGATAGGTACTAGTAAGAATGAGAAGAATAGCAATGCAGTCTTAGTAGTCAATTTGGAGTTGACTATCCCTTGGTGAGTGTGTTTACTATGCTAATAGTAAACACAGTTCACTTCCGGATCCTTGTCCCTAATCACTGCTTGAACTAAATATCATGTCATCTTCCTTAATTCCAGTAATGACCTCGACTGCATTTGTAGCCAGTCTACAGATGGTCATTCACTCTGGTTCTTGCTGACAGAAAATGTTACTTCTTGCAGGCAAACTCTTGGCTAATCTAGCTGAAATTAATTCAGAGCTTAGAAAAGTCCCTATTATTAATAAAAATAATCAAACAAAGGACAACTCGCTTTGGCCAACTCGCTGCAGGGCAACTCGCTTTGGCCAACTCGCTTTGGCCAACTTGCCATGGCCATCCCACCTTACAATAACAGGACAATTCAACAATTCAATTTAAGTATTTAAAATAATTTAAAAGTATATTTTATTTTTTGACATTCATATTTCATTTTGTCTCTGTTTTTGCATCCTTTCCTTGATGATTCTATTCCACCATTATCTGATATTAGCGGAACTCTTATCCTGCAGTGAATTGGCCTCAGAAAGTTGGCCGTGGCAAGTTGGCCACACCGAGTCATCCTAGACCTGAGCCAATCACCAGGAGATAGAGAATTCTAGTTCCACCTAAGCCATGAAATCCAGCTGGGTGGCTTTGGGCCACGCCATGCACTCTCTCCCATCCCATAATCTAAAATTCAGGTGACAAGCTGGTCAGTCAATTCACAATCAATGGATTGACACTAGGCTGATCTGGAAAAGACAAAAAAAAATCTAACCCTGTGCTTGTGGGAAAATGCTAGGAAGATATATATATATATATATATTTGTAAAAGCCTGTCTTCAATCAGCAGAAATCCACTTCAGTATTTTTGACCTCCAGGTACTTTTCTTTAACATAAACATCTAATTACTTTGCTGGGAAACGGCACAGGTTTCCAGATGCTATGTTGAAATACCTCTGTAATTATCATTTGATTTGAGAAGAACACTCCACAGCTGTTTCTAAGTGCTTGGTTAAGTGGCAACTGTGTCACCTAATGTACCTCTCCATAATATTACAAGCTAATAGGATCTAAATAGGAAGCCTTGAAAAATTGGGACCTCCCTTGAAAACAAACAGGAAGGTAATCTGATCATTATTTTTCACTTTTCAAAAACAGAAGATGGTGACAAGAAAGGGTTCCTAGCAGAAGAAGACTCCTAACTCCTCAAAAGCATTACCACAGGTCAGAAACAGAATTAATTTATCAGATTTTTCCCCCCCCTAATTTGATTTAGTTGCCAAAGATGGACTGATGCAAAGTGCAGAAGATGCTGAGAATTAGACGACAGAATGCAGGGAAACAATCTGGCACATAATAATGGCCCACATTAAAACGATAAGTAATTCAATATTGTGTTTTTAATATGTACTAATCATTTTGGAATGAATCTTAATATGACTTGCTTTAAAACTCATTAACTTTAGAGCACATCTGCTTTGTAGACCATTTCTTTCAGAAGGCTTGAAAATAGGTCTTCAAAGCAGGGAAATTTATAAAAGCTTTAGAATTTGTAGCTATAGAACTCGGACAGATTGAATGAATACCGATTCTCCAGGTCTAGTCTTACTTTACTATCCTTTATCATTGCTCCCTCTGATTATCACAGAGTAGCACTTATTTCTAAACTGTCTTAGATTTGGGGGAATTACAAAGCCAAGCCATTTTAGTGGGCAAGATAGCCTTTTTAATAGAGTTCATCTGAACGCATAAACATGGCACGGGTGTGCAATTTGCAAAACATCGTGCAGGTTTGTTTTTTTCACAGGGAAGAATAATTTTAACACATGCACCCTCAGTTTCTTCTATCTGACTCTTTAATTTACCTGGCAGGATTTGCAGTGGGGGTATTTACGATTTCCATCCTGGGCCAGTACTGGAGATCTTTGTCTATGGAGATTCTCAATCATCCAGACCATGGTTGTCCCAAATATGCTTTTTCAAGAGGCAACTGGACTTTATTTTAAAAAAAAAAAAATTTTATTGAATAAACATTAAAACCAATTGAACACAGTGCAACTTTCCTGGCCATCATTTTGGCCATACAAACTATGGTATAGAGATACACATAAGTTAATTTCCTTTTTCCCTTATGTTATTAGTATATTATTTCTATTTACATTTTGCATATTGCATATTTTGCACATTGCATATTATTTCTATTTACATTTATCTACAATTATGTACATATTTGCAACCATCTTTTATACTCATGCATTCGTATCATCTCATATTTGTCCATTATATTCCATTCTCTTTGGTTTACAAAACTTGAGCTTTCATTCATATAAAGCGTCAACCCTTTCTTTCTTTCTCCTTGACTCCAGCCATTGACACATTTTACTTCAGACTTCATGCTACTCTGTCTCACCGTTATCTTTGATTTCTCAAGACAACTGGACTTTCAACTAGGCAATTGGAATTGAAATCTACCAATCACAAAAGGGCCATCGTTCCCCAACCCTATTGTAGATGGTTAGCTGATGCCTGGTTGATTTTGTCTTTATTTGGAAGTTAAAAACTATTTCAGGTTAGGAAACTGGATGAGAACCCTCTAGCCCAGGGGTGTCAAGCTCGATTTCATTGAAGGCCGCATCAGGGTTGTGTTTGACCTCAGGAGGCCGGGGTGGGTGTGGCCAGCTCAACATCACTCATGTTGGGGGCATCTGCGGGGGCCTGAGCACTCTCAGCAAAAACAGGCTCCCGAGCTCCATTTTTGGCTGCAATGGTCTCCTACAGACCTCTGCCAGTGAAAATGGAGCTCCATTTTCATTGGCAGAGGGACTATGGGCCAATCTTTCACTGTTTCCAGGGTAGCCCCGTGTGCCAGATCTAAGCACCCGATGGGCCAGATCTAGCCCACAGGTCTTGAGTTTGACATCCCTGCTCTAGCAAATAATAAGATCGGAGATAAACAGGAGACTGTGGGTACAAGTTTGTCCTGAGCCGTGAAAGCCAGCTGGGTGTTCTGACCAAGGCTTTCTGAGACCGTAATTAAGCACACGCTTAGTCCAAACAACTCTCGAGATAAGCACCCACCTTTATCTCCTTTGAATTGCTGCCAACAACTAAAGTGCCAAATTAACTGTAACAAACCAAAATGAAGTACAAAGTCCACACAGAGCTTCAAGGTTTAATCCGAACAGAGCGAATGACCTTGCTTTCTTTTATACCTTATGGGAGGGCCAATCACCTCCAAGCCTTACTCCTGAGTTGCCCCTTTTGTCTTAGCTGCTCTTGTCTTCTGGCAGCTCTGTGCAGGCGCATTGGGAACAGGCTCCCCTTGTTCCTCTGCCTCACTGCTGCCAGATTCTGGAGATTCCAGAGTCAGCACATAACTCCCAGATGGTCCTGGCCCCATCTCCGCATCAGATACAGGACCCTCATCTGGGAGTCCTTCCCAGACTCCCAGGCTGGTCCCTGTTCTTCCACACTGTCCGATTCTGCTGCCATCTGCACAGGCTGCTGGCGAACCACAACACTGGGTGACTTGGGCCAGTCTCTCTATCTCAGCCCAATCCAATTTACAGGGTTGTTATTGTGGGGAAAATAGGAGAAGGAAATTGTGTTTGATATGCTTGCCACCTTGAATTATTTGTAAAAATAATAACAAAGGCAGGATACAAATAAAATAAAATGGTCAGTAGTGTTGGAAGGGTCAGAAATAGTGAGGGATCTGCTATTTGACCCCTAGAATCTGAAACAGAAAAAAGGCAGAAATATCAGAATTGTTTCTAAAGATGGAGCAAGGAAGAATTTATTTAAAGATGATTTCTAAGCATTCCAATCATAACATTTCATGATTTCATCTAATCCAAGTTTCGTTCCTCCTCCCACCATCTCTTTTATTTTTTGTTTTCTTAAGTTTGTTTGTTTTTAACTTGACTGAAACAAAAATTACTTCCTCATTTAAAACAATATCTAGCCAATTGTCTGGTAGGGTAATCCCCTTTCGGTTTTAAACCACAAAAGCAGGAGGCAGCCAACGGGCAGAGTTTATTACAGCTCAGCAAAG
>NW_020769318.1:0-10857 GCF_900518735.1 Pseudonaja textilis
GTTAACTTTGGTTACTGCTTAACTTTGGTTACTGTTTAGCATAATAGTAATTAACACAATTAATTATCTCTAGTTAAAGTCTAACATATGTTTACTTCCTCTCTCTAATCCTCCTTTACATTAGTGACTTTGTTTGCCTGAGTTGTAATTGCTTGTAAACCTTCCTTAGCTGAGGTTTGCCATCCAAGATAAGAACATTCCTGCAATTACAACTCTACAGGGTCTGGTGGCGGTGTGAATGGAGCTAAGTATCCCTAGGATGCGGAATGAAAGGAAACCAGTGGATATTCATCGGAGGAAGCCAGTGGAATTTGGCAGGGGTTGCTCAGATACAGCGTTACTGCCCGAGCTTGGTGGATGTCTTTGGGAAATGTGTGCTGGAGATGTGCTAGCCCGCTCAGGGTTCCTTTTTTTTCCTTGCAGCCTGCCTCTTGGCACACCAGGATACTCCAGGCAGGGAGCTCGCAGCAACAGAGCATCGATGATTAGAGGTAACAGACAAGAGAGTGTGGATGGATGGTGTGGACGATCCCAGAGCAGATGTAGCCCTCAGTGTTCTTGGGTTTACGTGTATGTGGTGTTGAATGTGTTCGTGGTGCTA
The DNA here is from genome assembly GCF_900518735.1 of Pseudonaja textilis. Next base: position 602 of record NW_020769318.1, read on the forward strand.
GAGAAAAAGTGCGTGTCAGCTTAGACTGATGCGGGGGCGGTATGGACTGATAAGCTTTTGGCCCAGGTTCATTGGGTCTGGTGGTGGTGTGAATGGAGCTAAGTATCCCTAGGATGGGGAATGAAAGGAATCCAGTAGATATTCATTGGAGGAAGCCAGCGGAATTTGGCAGGGGTTGCTCAGATACAGTGTTACTGCCCGAGGTTGGTGTATGTCTTTGGTAAATGCTTGTTTAAAATGAGCTAGCCTGCTGAGGGTTCCTTGTTTTCCTTGCAGCCTGCCTCTTGGCATGCCAGGAATATTGCAGGCTGGGAGCTCTCTGCAGCAGAGGATTGATGAGTAGAGGCAATGGACAAGCAGGCAATGGCTAATAGAAAGGCAAGTTCTGCAGCAGGTTTTTGAGTAGGTTTTTTTAGCTAATAGGTTGTCGTCACATGGTTTCTTTGCAATACATTTTCCACCCGCCTGCTTCCCCCAGCACTTAATTCTGTTTTTTAGTGGGATATTAAGATGGTGGTGGAATTTCCTATGTGTGAATTCATGAATTGAATCCGGAGCAGGATTATGAAAGGATAGAGTGTGACTGAGAGTGCAAGATGTGCGTTGTGGACTGTTCTATAGTGGTTGTAACCTGTAGTGGCTTAGTCTGATGTGGTGACGTCAGTCGGCCCCCGGTTTAAGAATAAATGTAAAAAATAAATAAAGTAGCTTTTTTAGTTACTGAAATTGAGTTGCCTTCGTTAGGAACAGGCAGTCATCCCAGCTCTTAATATTAGATACAGTATCCCAAAAGCCACAGTTCAAAGCACACTTTGCAGGTGTTGTCTTTGAGTAGCTTATTATCCGCCAACTGTCCCAGAATGGTTCCCTCCCTCTGCCACTTGCTTCTTTATGACCACTGCTTCATTCCTAAACTTCCACCAAATACCCTTATCCCTCCACTGCACTTCTGGCAGCCTAACCCGAATCTCTCTTGTTCTATTCTCTAGATTGGAGAATTAAAAAGCTATTCACCCACTCCGCAATCCAAGCAACTTGCAGCCACATCAGCTTAAAACAGAATGATACGGTTGAAGCACTTTCCATCTGAAACATTTTGGTCCATAACCAAAACAAAATAGCCAAAGAAATAGGCCAACTAGACAACATATGCTTTGTGTTACAGACAAACCACTTTAATTTACTTCTCTGTATTTGAAACAATCCTTATGTTTAGAATGTTCAATCATAGTTTCAAAGTATGGGTTAGGGTATTTTCTGGGTGAGGATGTTTATTAACTATGCATTTTGTAACACAGTACATTATATTTTAATCTTTGAAACAATATGTTAGTCTCTCTCCAGAGTCCTGATTTGTAGTTAGAACAGTAAGTGGATAGTCCTACTAGCTGATGAAGATGGTTCTATATTTGGTTTACATTATATTACATTTTTTATACAAATATTACTTTTGGCTTAAATTATGGACATTTATAATAAAAACATTTTTATTCCTTGTTTTCTGTTGGGAACAGTTCTTTGTTTGCTTTCTGTTTGTTTTCTGATGCAAGTACATATTTGAAGCAATATGATTCTCCCCCCGCCAGACATATGCCTGATACCTTAAGGAACATTAAGGAATAAATATCAGAAAGCAGTCATATAATAAAAACCCTTACATCATTTATGCAACTATTAAATCAGAAAGCTAAGGAATGATGCATTAATTGTGATATGGACAAAGGAACAATAAAAGAGCAATTAAAAGGCTTAACAACATGACAAAATGTTCATGATTTAGTGATTTAAGTAATCACCTCTGTCATATCTTATTTCCTGGATATATAATGTACCCCTATGCATATTCCATAGCAGAACTCAAACAGAAATATCTTCATATTTCATTCTTCCAGTTCCAGAAATTTATTATATTGATCTGAACCCTGAAAATTCAGTTTGGTAGAAATATGTATTTTGTGTTCACATTTTTAACAGCTGTTCTTCACTCAAGTAAGGTGGCAGTGATGGTGATGAAATATATTCAGAGAGATTTGGCCAATGGGACATTCTTCTTAACTACAGAAATTCTACCCAAGCAAAGATAATTGCAATTCAGCCCATCACAGTTTGTGAGAAAAGTAGGAGAGGGAAGCATTATGCACACTGCCTTGAGTTGTACAAAATAAAGATGAGATACAAATCTAAGAAAACTTCCCGAGTTTTGCCACTTCCCTTGCCTATTGGGCATCTCCAAGTATGATAAATGCAGTATGAGACATCTGTCTAGGAACAAGCTGTCACATGAAGAGTAAGCTCATAGCCAAAGGCATGGTCATTTATTGCCAAAGGCATGGTCATCTATTAAAGATACAGTGGGTTTTATAATAGGCAAGTGATTGGTCTAGATCAGGGATGTCAAGCGCATGGTGACACATGTTGTCATGTGAAATATCACAATTTTTTCCCTTTCGCTAAACCAGGGTGGAGGTGGCCAGTGCGTGGTGCATCTGGCTTGCGGGCCACGAGTTTGACAACCCTGGTCTAGATAATGTCCAAGGTATTTTCCAAGTCTAATTCTAAGCATCTATTTTTCTATCTTTTGCATGTAGGCAGTCTTGTGCATTTGTCCCATGGGAAAAGAGCAACTGAAACAGCAGCAGTGACAGGATCAGATAATTGATCAAGCTACAGCAGGGCTGTCAAACTCCTGGCCTATGGGCCGGATTTGTGAAGTGCCGGCCATGCCCACATCAGTTTAGCGAAAGGTGAAAAAGTTCTAATACATCATGTGACACTGCCGTGACGGTGTGAGTTTGACACTCCTGAGCTTCAGAGAATCAACTACTTTAGAATCTAAAATAATCAGGTCAACATGAATGTAAACATCATAACCAGCCTTTCGATTGCTGCTTGAAATGCTCTTTAATACACCCTGGTTCAATTTAAAAGATATTGTGAACATAAATGCCCAAATGACAACATTTCCTCTTTTTAAAAATTAAACTGATGCCGTGGTTTCAGTCTGCATGTTACTCCATCAAGTGGCCTCAAGGTTCCCATATCTAGAATTTTAAAGCTCTGTGGTGGAGCCAGCTCAAATTCAAACCTCTGCAGAAATTTGGCCATCAGCACTTTAACTTCCATCTTGCATGAAAAAAAAACAGAAGGGTTAATTTTTTTAAACACACACACACACACATACTTTTTGACTTCTTCATTCAGGGACTGATCATTAGCCCTGAGATGAAAACTTCCTCTATCCCTTACTGTTGGCCATGTTGGTGGGGACTGCTAGGAGCTTAACCAACATCTGGAATGTCATAGACTTCAATGCCTGCTCTAATCTCCCAGTCTTTTATTTATCAAATAAACACTTTTTAGATTTTGAGCTCTTCACATGTAATGAGAATTTTTCATTACATGTGAAGTTTTTTTAAAAAAAATCAATTCAAAACTGAAGTGGTGCATGTTAATGTGGTCACGAGGAAGAGGCTTCGGGGGAAAAAATAGGATTCCAAGAATAACTGTAATCCAAGCTTCAATGATTAGGTCCATTCAAAACAGAGACTGAGACTCACAGAAAATTGAAACAGATATTGACAATCTCTCTTAATTTTTTTAAACCCTGTTCATTCACATTTTTCCTTTGCTTTTTTAAAAGGAATACAGTACCTGGGGAATGGGGAAAAGGAAAGCACACTACCATATCTGTAGTCCTCATTTAGTGATCGTAATTGGTGACTGCTTTCCTTTTTTCCCACAGTTCTGGAAATGGTCACCTCAGTGCTGGGATATCTGACAATTGATGACTAATAAGTTTTATACCTTCAGTTTTTCTTTTCCTTCTAAAGATTTCACTTCAGCTTCCCCACTCCACCACTCTGTGCAATGCTTCTCCTGGCACTGGCATAATTAGCAATAAGCCAATGTTTCTATCTACATTCACTGAAGAGGCAGGGATTGCAAGAGAGTAAGCAGGCACAACAATGAAAGATACACGTTGAACGGAACATGGTGGCATCAGCAGTCCTGACTACATTACAGAAACAGCCCATTATGTGCCTGCTTACTCTCTTATAACCCCTTCTCCAATCTCTGCTATTTTTGTGGATTTAGCTAATCTAGAGTTCCTCAATGTTTCCGACTTTGCGGACTGGTAGGGGAGGAGATGGGATAGCAATAGCACAGAGTTACTTACATACAGCTTCACGGTGCTTTACAACCCTATCTAAGTGGTTTACAGAGTCAGCATATTTCCCCCAACAATCTGGGTCCCCATTTCACCAACCTTGGAAGGATGGAAGACTGAGTCAACCTTGAGACTGGTGAGATTTGATCTGCCAAATTGCAGGCAGCTGGCAATCAGCAGAAGTAGCCTGCAGTACTGCATTCTAACCATTACATCACCATGGCTTTTGGTTAGCATCAGTGGCTAGTAAGGATGCATGCCGCTCAAAGAAATGGAGTGTGCGTGCACTCGCTTGTCTGCTGCTCACACAAGTGAGGATGTGTGTGCACAAGTGCGTGCTTGCTAGCTGTTTCCATGGCCGGGTTGCAACCCCTCATGTCTCACTAGTGGGCCATGGTCCATAGGTTGGGGAGTCCTGCTCTAGAGACTGAAAGAATGGATCAGGAGCATATGCAAATTCTCCACCTCTCTTTTAAAAGGAACAAATACTAGTATTGGAGGAGACATTCTTAACGCAATTATCTTACTCACCTGAGCAAATAACTGTCCAATACATGAACGAGGTCCCAACGAAAATGGGAAATAGGAAAAATAAGGTCTAGAAGAAACCACACAAAGCAGAAAATTGTTTAGGTTGTGCTATTCATCTAAGATACTACACCTGTTTAGAAATGTTGTTTTATAGAGCAACCCTTCATTTTTTAAGAAGACTATTATTTGTGCTTTCTGCAAAGTGAGGATAATCATATTTACATTTTTTATTTCTCGAAGAAAGCACTGCATAGTCGTTCGGATTACAAACTAATTTAACCTAGTACCTCGCTTTTAACAGCAGCTTAGGAAATAACAGCAGTTTTAGGAAATGACTACAGTATGTGTCAGAATGTTGTCAATACTGATATTTACTTGTAATTTTAAGAGATGAACAGGCCCCCAAAACTAATTTCTATCAATAATTCTTAAATATCTAATAAAGCATGGGTCTCCATAATCCCTGGGCTGCGGCCTGCTATGAGGCCACAGCCTATTTACAGTAGGCCAACACACATGTATATGTGCACACAGCTCAAGTTGTGCAAGTTGAGCTGCACATGCATGCACATGCACCCTGCGTGTGCTGTATGCCAGCCCACCGCTTGGGTGACCCAGTTCTCCTCTCCTTCCCCCCAACCGCGCCATCAAGTGGCAAAGGTTGGGGACTGCTGCAGTAAAGCACACATCCCAATATCATTCACCAACTTAGATGTGGAACACTTGGCGTAAAAGACACACATTATCACCAAATCGTCCTACTATTCTAAAAGACTTGTACATGCTTTCCTATACTGGACAGGGTTTCATCGAGCTCCAGGAGGCAGCATCAAGTGATTACATTAAACAAATAACAACTCTTATTACTTATGCAAGAAAAGCTTGTTTACTGGAAAAAGTTAGAGCAACCTATTTGAAAATCCCTCCTTTCACTGCAGAAGGTTTATGGTATTTTCTGCTTGACTTGGAAAATAATTAGATTTTTACACAAAAGTTTCTGATAATTTTGCAACATTTCAAATCCTCAGATTAAAGAATTTTAAAAACAGAGGTCACCTTGATTTGTCTTTGCTAAATCGATCAGGATCAAAGGTCAGAGCATTCTTGAAATATCTTTCCATGCGTCCCATGAGATAAGTACTGAACTATCAAGGGAAGACAGACATTGGCAGAGATAAATATAAAGCCACCTGAAAATAACTGGGGCTGTTCACAGGTACGGGCAAATTCATATTTTAATGAATTTCTAATGTTTGCCTTTGGGCTAGCCTTAAACAAATTCTTGCTGCTATTTTGATTTCAGGATTATGTGAGTATTTTGTCCTTGTAAACTCTGTATGTCTGTATGTCTGTGTGTATAAATAAATAAACACAAATAATTCATAATAGTATTCAATCTGAAAGAATAGCAATAGCACTTAGATTTATACACTGCTTCATAGTGCTTTGCAGCACTCCCTAAACGGTTTACAGAGTCAGCATATTGCCTCCAACAATCTGGGTCTTCATTTTACCAAACTCAGAAGGATGGAAGGCTGAGTCAACCATGAGCCAGTCAGAATCGAATTGCTGGCAGCCAGCAGAATTAGCCCGAAATACTGCCTTCTAACAACTGCACCATCACAGCTCTTCACTGTGAAAGGAAGTCACAATGAAAAAGTCAAAGCTGTCTTCTACAGAATGTAGGGCATAGGTTTGTGTTATAGAAAAGGAGATCAAAAATTGAATGTTGGGGGGGGGGGGGGGAATTCAGCATTGAAGCAGTTCAGTAGTGGAATCAATATTCCAGAGCAGTTACAGCCTGCCTTTTACTAGATATTCAAAGATGGCTAGTCAAACATCTCTTCAGTAAGCCATTGAGCTGGATTCAACATTCTAAAATCCCCTTCCAACACTATGGATTTGTGCCTAATCTACATATAAAATCCATTTATGACATTAGTGGACAATTCACCAGTCATCTATTCATAACATTTGCTTTCTACTCATTATCATTTAAGTGGCATATATGACAGAAGACTGCACAGACTCACAAATAGGGTGGTGTTTGCTGGAATGTCAATTCCTTCAATTACATTTTTCTTCTCTGTCCAGCGCATAACGCCTGCAACTGGTGGGTATAACCGTAGGATTTCTTTGAGAACCTGTAAGTAAGAGCCAGCTTTTCTTTTAATAGTGGGTTGTCCCCTCAGCTTTTTGTCTGCTTTTCACTAAAAATAATCTGAAGGCGAAGTAAAATTCAGTAAATCAAATCATGCAAAATTACAAGAATTAAAACCATCATACTAGAGAAACACATTAAATGATATATGTGCAGCTCTAGCAAGTAGGTACATGTAGTTCTCACATAACGTCCACTTGTTCAGCGGCAATTTGAAGTTAGGATGGCACAGAACAAGGGGAATTTACAACCAAGCATTGTATTTGCAGCCATCACAGCACCACTGTGGTCTTGTGATTGTGCTTTGAGAGCTTGGCAACTTGATCATTATTATGTCTCAGGGTCCCACAGTCTCATAATCACCATTTGCAACTTTCACTGCCAGCTTCCAATAAGCAAAATTAATGGGGAAGCCAGCAAGAGATTGCAAATGGCAAATTTAGAATTTTTTTTTTTTAATGGTGTGAGTTGAATAATCAGGGTTTTTTTACATGCTGCCTCAGATGGTAGATTCTAAAGCTGATGAGGACTAAGATGGAACAGCACATGTGCCATGGAAGAGCCATGTCACCATGTTGAGGAATTCTTCTTAGCTAATCAAAAACTTCATCCCCCAACTAGCTGGGTATATAAGTTTCATTTGCTGCCATGATCGTCTACTGATGCCTTCTAAGTCTGAAAAGTGGGAGCACTCTTCAGGCAGTTTTGGATCCTTGGACATAAGCAATATGTCAGAGAGCCAATTTAGTGCAGTAGTCAAGGTGCTGGAATGAAGAGACTGAGAACTCTAGACCTCCCTGAGATATAAAGACTGGCTGGGTGACTTTGGGCCAGTCCTTCTCTCTCACTCCAACTCATTTCACAGGTGGTGGCTGTAGGGAAATTGAAAGCAGGAGCGATACTTGCTCCTGCTGCAAGCATTACTTGCTCCTTGAGCTGCAAAAAATAAAGGTGGGATATGTATTTAACAATAAATAATAAGAAAACATTTCCTTTCTATTTAGGCTGCTATCACTTTCTTGTTTCCTCTCTATTTTAAGAGCTGCTGCACCAACCAACTGCTTCCTAAACCAGATGAGCATAGAAATAAAACCAGCCTTTTGAAAGAAATGACTGATGCTTTCCAGTCTCTCAGTCTAATTTTCAATTTAAAAAAAAAAGAATCTGCCTTCTGTTTCTGGATTATCAGAGCCAAGTAAAGAGAACAGAAGCAGAACATGAATGGCAAGAGTACACACTGCCCATAGGAAATGAATATGTCAGTTACAATTATAACATCATCATAAATTACTGCATTGTAATACTTTTTTGAATTCTATACGTAGCAGTGGCAAAGTCTTGACTAAGAGCTGCCTTACTCTCACTGTTTCTGACCACCCTGGCATATTTAAAGTGGGTATACTCCAGGTTCCCCCAAGAAATGTTGTCATCTTATAGAACCTAGAAAGACAGCCTTCTCTTCTTCTGAACAACATCCCCCACCCCCCCAAAATATATATATATATAAGCTGTCCTTTCTCTGGATTTCCATAAAGCTCTTAAAAATGTGGTCCTAGGTCTAGGGTAAATTTGTGAAGGAGTCATTGTGCTTTGTTTTAATGGTTATTTTTGGTCCAGGCTGTCTTGTTTTGTTTTATGTTCCTAATTGATTTAATTTACTACAATATTTTTGCTAAGCTGCCCAGGGTGCACTGGAGTGGGCACTTCTATTAAATTGAAACAATCATAATAATAATCATAAAAATAATGTCCCAATACAACCTAACATTCGAAGCCAAAAAAGTACTTGATTTAAAGATGCGTACGTGAGAAGATTTCACTTTGTAATTATATGTTCTTACAGAGATTTCACAGCATCAAAATCCCAGTATGTTTTTGTCATGGCATTTAATGATACCAAGAGCCATTTTTTCAAATTTCTTTCAGAAACAAATTTATCACTTACTAAAAGGATAGAAGCACGGAAAGGTGGGGTCAAAATCTTGGATTATCTGTAAGTTTATTATTCAACTGTACCTGTGATAAATATTTCAGTTTCCTCAGATCTTCGTAGGCAACGTCTCTCTTCACACCAATAACTTCATCGACTTCAGCCTGAAGTCTAAAACGCAATGGCAGAAGAAACGTGGTTTAGACAAAACCCATTGACTAATTGTGAATGTGGATAATCCTTTATTTGATGGGACAAGCAAACATTTATAATGACACTATTTGTTTTCATTGTTGTATATAGCAGGGGTGGGATTCATTTTTTTAACAATCAGTTCTGTGGGCGTGGCTTAGTTGGTGGGCATGGCTTGGTGGTCATGTGACTGGCTGGGCGTGGCCAACTCAACATCACTCACAGCGAGGCATGAATCTCCTCACCTGGCTTCTCATGATTGTGGGGATGCTGCAGCAGTCGTAAGTTTGAAAAACGGTCATAAATCACTTTTTTCAGTGCCATTGTAACTGAATGGTCACTCCACACATAGTTTCAAAATCTACATACCAGATTGCAGGTGATTCTAAGGAGTTTTAACTCCCCCTCTTTTTTTGTTCTATGTGGTAGGCCAGATAGTCAATTTTATATGCCTACCTAACATCAGACCTTCCCAGAGTAAACAACAACAACAACCACTAACAGTTTTGCGTAACATTTTTTATGTTCCTTGATGGTTCATCCTTCCACACAGATACATATCCAATAATTCTATTGCTGATGAAGACTATGTCTTTCCAAATATAAACAATTTCCAACAAATCACAACAATCAGAAAGCAAAGCTTGTGTGGGATGAAAGGAGTATGGGATTCTAAACAAACCAAAGCCTGAATTGGCTCCAAGTCTTTTAATAAAACCTTCAGCCTGGGAAGAAATATAATCATATACAAGTTCAGAAAAATAAACAGTACAATAGCATACCTACTTTGTAACTATTTCTGGGTGCCGTGCTAATTCCATAATTGTAAAAGATAATAGATTGGCAGTGGTCTCGTGACCTATGGAAAAATAACAATTTATTAACTGAAATAATACAGGCAGAATTTAAAAGTATCAAATTATAAGAGTACTCCAACTTAAAACATTTCCAGTAGAGTGACAAACACTATTGCCACGAATGGTGAGGGTAGAACAAGAAGCAATGGGTGGAAACTAATCAAGGAGAGAAGCAACTTAGAACTAAGGAGAACATTGCTGACAGTTAGAACAATTAACCAGTGAAACAATTTGCCTCCAGAAGTTGTCAATGCTCCAATCCTGGAAGTTTTTAATAAGAGATTGGATAACCATTTGTCTGAAGTGGTATAGGGTTTCCTGCCTAAACAGGGCTTGGACTAGAAGACCTCCAAGTCCCTTCCAACTCTGTTACTCTACTCTACTCTACTCTACTCTACTCTACTCTACTCTACTCTA
>NW_020769318.1:12621-53701 GCF_900518735.1 Pseudonaja textilis
AAAGAAAGAAAGAAAGAAAGAAAGAAAGAAAGAAAGAAATTTTAAAAGTGACTTCTGATCTTCATCACAAGTGCAACCTTAGTAATTCTTTATCCCTATAATGGTACATACTTCTTCCCATAACCATTCCTTATCCATAGGCAAATCATTAACATTTTGGTCCTAATGGCAGAAAAAAGTCTGTAAAGGGTTTCCAGAATTTCATATAACTTATATATAACTTATAACTTATTTTAATTGCTATCGAATAAACCAAAAGGTACTCCTTCCTTTTGCCTATAACAATCTTGATCTTTAATTCATTCAGATGTTATCATAAATTTAATCCCTCTCCATTTTCTTTCCCATCCAAAGCTTTTTGAGATTTTAGTAAACCTTTTGGATAAATCCAGTATAAAGTGTCATTATCCAGGCCTTTCTCTTGGCTTATCACTTATATTTGCACTTTAACTGTCATCTCTATCTTGGGGACACTTCCGGTTGTTGGCTTTGCTAACAGCAGGGATTCGCCTTCTCTGCGATTCCTGCTGTGCTAGCCGCCTTGGTGCCTCCGATCCTGACGGATTTGGAGGCTAAGGCTGCCCTGTTTGGGCAGCTGAAGAGAGGGGGGATCCGGACAGGGGTGAGGAGCATCGCAAACCCCCCCCAGCCGGCAATAACCCCCTTTTCTCAAGACGGTTCCAGCGGTGGTCTTTTTATGGCCACCATAAAGAAGCCGGCAATTGGATCAAGAATGCGCAGGAGGGAGAAGGAGTTTTCTTTTTTTTTTTAAAGGAAGTTTTTTCTTGGTTGAACTGGGACCTTAAGGATATATTTAACACCTGGGAAAGTAATGACTTGGAAGCTATTGTTCCCGATTGATGTTTTCAGCTGCGAAGAAAAGTGACGAAAAGGGGAAGTTACTCTCCCTTCCTTATGGAATTAACAAATGGACAAGGGAAACCAGCCTTTTGGTAGAAGGTAAAACCTAAACTCCTTTGTTATAAGTGGGAGGGGAGAGGCTTGGGAAAACAAGTTCTTATTCTAAGACTTTGCTGGAGGAGATGCCTTGAAGATAAAGAGAATTTTCTTTCCCTAATTTGACTTCACCTCTAGAAGAGAAACTGTAAAAAGAAGAAGCTTTTACTCTGCCTGGATTGTTTGATGACTGTGGGACTTTGGGACGTTTGGGAACTGTTTTAAGCCTTGAAATAACTGATTGGTTTAAGAAGAGGATACAGAAAGAGAAGAAGAAATTTTAAAATGGCTCTATCTCCTAATGAACTTAAAAAACAATATCTAAAAACAAAGAAAGAAGGCAAAGATGTTATGGAAGAAGCCCTTTGTTTCCTAGATATGGCGCTTGCTATGTGTCAGCAAATTAAACAGCAGCTGGAAGAAATCGAGGAAGAAGAAGCCATTTTTAATGAACTAAGCGGTGTGACTAAGAAAGAAAGGAGAAAGAGAGGAGCGAAAAGGAAGGACTTAAGAAATAAAAAATATTTATGAAAGAGAAAAAGAAGATGCAAAAACAACAGAATGCTAGAAAGCAAAAGGAAAGAGGAATGCAGAAAGGGGAAATTAAGAAGACAGAGGTCTTGAGAGGAGGGGGTAAAAAGTTTAGGCGGGCTAAGAAGGAAAGGGAAAAGGGGGGAAAAAGTTACAAAGATATAAGACAAGATGGAGATAACGAAATTTTTTTCAGGGATAATGGGTAATATATGGGTTTTTTTTTTTTAAAAGGGGGGGATTCTGCAAAGTACACATGAGTATTGTAATAGTGGTATTTGTATTATAAGTAGATAACCAGAACTTTTTAAGATCTAATAAAAGGCTAAAATATCAAGGTATAACTTTTAAAGGTTTAATAATGAATGATAATAAGCTTTAATAAAATACTAAAGGGAATGTTTAAAATATTAGTTTGAATATAGAGCTTAATGGATTAATGTGTTGATTGTTATGGATTTATTATTGTAGTATTGGTTTTTGAAATAGTAGAATGTACTAAGCAGAATCTGATTGGGATTTAGGTGTTATTTTAAATTTTAACTTAGGGGAATGATAGAAAGGCATCATACTCCGATTAGTGATTCCAGGGGAAACTATTCTTTCTTAAATTGGAAATGAGACAGATGTAAATGGAGAAATGGACAAAAGATATAAAAATATTTTTTTAAAAAAAGAAAGCAAGATTAAATATATAAAACAGAATTAAGATGAGGCAAAAGTGGAGAGGAGTTATATAATAGATATAGAATGGTAAATAAGATGGGTAATGGTATATAAGAAAAGCGTGAATACAACTGAGTCCATATAAAAAGAGGTAATCTGGGGCCAAGTTACTTTCTAGAAGAAAGCTTTATGTTTTTTATGTCTGTGTTTTATGTGTGTGTGTTTAATTAAGAATTAAATAATAAAATCTCGGAAGAAGACTAGATGAGAATAATTATAAACAAGCCAGAGGGAAATATAAAGTTGATGACTGGATAGCAGATAAATCAGAAAGGAAATATGATTGAATAATGATTAAAGAGAAACAATGTGGAATTTGGTAAAGGGAATTTATGTGTTTATATGGAAATGGGATAAATTATAAGTATGTGATATAAAGCAATGTTACCTGCCTTGTAAGGATCTACAATGGAAAGAGGTTTTATGTTTTTAATGTTTAATGATGTTTTGTCTTGTTTGTTTGTAAAATCAATAAAACTTGTTTAAAAAAAAACCTGTCATCTCTATCTTATAGTTCACTTTTTTAAAAATTTTCCAGTATTTCAAAAATTTCTTTAAAATATTTTTGCATTTTTAAATTTGTAATCTCATCATTAATTTTCTTTTATTCTGAATAAATAAAATATTTGACGCGAGTCAGCTTTGACTGAGGCTTCCACATTGTGCTTTCTAGTAAGATAGAGACAATGTGGAACAACTTAGTTGAACCTGTGCCACGTGCAGCATTTCTGCTTACATTAAGAGCAGTATTGCTCTTTTGGCCACTATGTCACAAGCCCAACCAAAGTCCAGTTTCACCCCAAGTATGCTCCTGCTATTTCAAGTTAGCGCCTCTATAATCAAAAACCTACTTTGCAAACCAATTGCTGTCCATATCCCACCAATTCATATTACAGTGTACTGGAATACACATGGAAGACATTTTGTTTGTTAAATTGGAATAGCTGTAAATTAAAAGTGTACTAGGTTTACAAACCTGCCACAAAAAAGGTGACAAAGTTGTCTACCATATTTTCATCATCCGATCCCTCCTGATCTGTCACAGACGAGAAAGAAACAGAAGAAAGCTACTAAAGGATATCAATACAAATTCAGCAGCATTTAAAAAATACAGCAGCTATTGGAAGCATAATTGGGCTATTCAAAGAAATATCAGATGAACAAAAGGGAAGAGATATTAAAAGAATGCATAAAACCAGTTCTATTTAGTATTCTAACTCCTATTATTCTAATTCCAGATGCAAGACATTCAAGCAGAAAATTATCAAAATATTTTATAAAAATGCAATCTTAATAAATTTTATTTTGACATTTTTACTGATGAAAATTTGAATTAAAGTATACAATATAAATACAGTCAAATATAGTCTTAAAAAGTTCATTTTAAGATTTTGAAAAATCTTCTAATGAAGAAATTTGAACTTGAAATACTATAGTGTTTTGCCTCTTGTGATTTTCTTCTTTGCATTGTCATAATGACTTTATCTTTGATTAAGTGAACTTTTGAAAATAAAGGACACTTCCTCTCTTCAACTAGTTCAAAAATTGAAGGTTTTTATTAACTAATTTATAAGATCTTCAAAAACATTTATTTGGAAATTACTTTCAAGCTTCTGAAAGCAAACCAAAGCAGAAAAAAAAACAGAAAGATATGTGGTTTTGACCAGAGGCAAAAACATTGCAAAATGGCAATGACATCTACATTTGATATAAAGTTGGAAAAGTAGTAAGTATGTAAACAATTCCGCACTGAGCAAAACAGTAGATAACTCTATTTTGTGAATGTATGAAAAAGTGAGAAAATATATAATAGGTTTTTTTTTCTTCCCCCATAGTGTCTCTTTTATATCAATTGGTTTGTTTCTTTGTGTGATCTCCCCTATCATGCATTTTGAATTTTCTTTATAACTTTCCTTTGGTCTGAACCTTGTTGTTTGGCTCACTTAGTGAATTGAGCTGCTTTTCATGGATGTCAGGTTTTCTGCTATTGGTTAATTAATTGTCCTTCAAAGAAGAAATTCTCAAATCCATCTATAAAATGGGTTTCTTCCAAAGAGGTATTGTTTGGGAACCTGTGGCACAGCACCTATAAGCTTCTAGAATGTGAACCCAATGCATTGTGGCTTCTTCTAGAAAATTGAAAATACTGTAAAATATTAATCTATTCAAAGTGACAAATGCATAGTTATTAAACTTCTTCCAGTAAACAATTGTCTACCTGCACTCTTCAATATCTGGGTGAGAATATCTAATGGGACAGGTTCTTCATTCTGGATGGCCTTCCGCCTTTGTGAGATACACTCCTTTCCAGTGCGACGCAGCAAACGGAGACTTTCACGAACCTCCTGTATCTCTTTTCTATTCCTCGGCAGATACTAAGCAAATAACAAAAATCATCATAAGAAGGAAGGTATTCTTTAACATTATTATTAAGACGCTGTCAGCATGAATTGTGATTGATGAAGTCTAAATACATGGTTAAATTCTATTTAAGGAAAAACAGACCACAATTCCTACAAAACATTATCTAGTCAGAAGTAGTGCCTACATTATAGAACTTTATAAATACATCATTTTAATACAGGTTAGGGATTTGTAGATCAGGACATATAAATGCTTCTGTACACAATTTTCTACATGCTTATTTTCCCATTCTTTGTTTCTTATTAGGTATGTCCAAAACATTCAGCGTGCAAACTATTTTGTGCATACATCAGGTATTTCTAGGTAGTCCTGCCTGGACCAATCATACATAGTTAATTCAGATACATTTCCAGTCCAGCCGAATCCTCATTATACAAAAACTTAGCTCTCTCAAGAAGGCTATAAAACTGGGGAAAGAAAAGGGAAATAAAGGAGGAGCTGCATCAAAGTAAATAGACTCAATTGCAGTGCCGAAGAACTGAACCCCATTGGAAGAAATAGTTCGTGAATGTATGAAAAAGTGAGAAAGTATATAATAGTTTTATATTATATCAAATGTTTATGAAGATCTTATAAATTAGTTAATAAAAACCTTCAATTTTTGAACTAGTTGAAAGACTAACTTAGGAACATCATCACAGAGAAAATATTTCTATATGATCGTTAAAAATCAGCAAGGACTTGATAGGACATCAATCAGACCCCAATTCAACCCAAAAAACTGGCCAAATTTTTGAGCTACAATATGTTTGTTGCTAGAATAAAACTTATTTCTTAGTTTTGTGAACTCTCTTCACATTATGCCATAACTGCATCTCTTGCAGTTCTGATATCATATCCTCTCCTACTCCATAAATACAAAAAGACACACTTACAGTAACAGTATAACAGAATTGGAAGGGACCTTTGAGATCTTCTAGTCCAACCCCCTGCTCAAGCAGAAGAGGATATACCATTCTGGACAAATGGCTGTTCAATTTCTTCTTAAAAATCTCCAGTGATGGAGCAACCACAACTTCTGGAGGCAAGCCGTTCCATTGATTAATAGTTCTCATTGTGAGGAAATTTCTCCTTAGTTCTAGGTTGGATTTCTCTTTGATAAGTTTTCAAACATTACTTCTTGCCTGGCCCTCGGGGACTTTGGAGAATAGGTTAATTCCCTCTGTGGCAGCCTCTGAAATATTGGAAGACTGCTATTTTTAATTATATACCTTCAATCATGAACTTAACAAGTTTTGTTTTCCAGTTTTAGTACAGTGCAGCTAGCCTGATTTTTTTCAAGGCAGCATCCTCCAGATGTGCCTCTCTAGCCACAAAGCCAATACAAGGTGTTAACAAGACTGGTAATATAATTGCATAGAGTATCATCTTCACCACTCAGCAAGGAACAGATGAAAACAACCTGCTCTAGCAAACCAGACAGCAATATTTCTTGGCTACCATTGATGGAATTTCTGATTGGAGACTTATGGTGTTTGCATTATGGACAAGTAAAGGCCAAAATATTGAATGAAGGCCACATCTACATTTGACCAACAACAGGACAGCTTTGAAAAGGGGGAAAGTCTGTACTGACCTGGAAAAATGGATTTCGTTCCTTGCTCAACCCCTTCATGACCATGGTAAACGCATGAGGAAAAGGTGTTTGGTCCGAGTGTAGAGTGTTTAGTTCCAGGCCAAATGCCACCTGATAATATTGAGAAAAATGAGCAGGATAAGACGTCTTTATTTATAGTTGCTTGCTTCTAGACAGCAATAGCTCAATATAGTAATATCAAACTCTGCAACTAAACAAAGAATACAGAAAAACAAGCTCTATGTATAATATGGCATGGATTTTTGTAAATAGTGCCTACCTTACCAGATGCTAGCTATCTTTAATCAATTGCAAAGCCACACTCAGATAAAACTACCTAGTGAAGTAAAACATGAATCTTCCCCAGCCCTTTGTTTTTTTGTGAAACATATTATCACAAAGCCCTTTTGATTCTCACCATGTGTTGGCATTAGAGATTTTTTCTTATTTTACTCGGAAAAAGAAATTCATTTGCCTTTGCAATGATGTCCAGGGTCAACCGTCTGAGCAGGTTCATCATATCCACTTCAATCTCTCCATCTGCTTTTTCATTCAGCACTTTCATGAGGTCTTCTGCTTGGTCATTAAAAATCTCCATCAAACCAATCAAGTAACTGTGCAATGAAAGATACATTACTTTCAAAACAGCTTTTTCTTGGGTACAAAAAGATAGATTTATAAATCAAGTCAAGAGAGACACTAAAGTACAACCCATTAGAAAAAATGTATACTATAATTACATATATACTCCAAAGGTGTTTTTTTCAAGAGGGAACTGGACTTTTTGGTTTTTCTTTGAAGATGTTTTGAAAAGCTGAAGAAGCTTCTTGGATGAGAAGTGAAACGTTTTCAAAGAAAAACCAGAAAGTCCAGTTGCCTCTTAAAAAAAATCACCTTTGGGACAACCATGACCTGGATGACTGAGAATCTCCACAGACACATATATTCCAATTTTATTTAATGAAGGACACAAGGATGTCCTTGTATCCATTAAATAAATAAACTAATAAAAGAATATCTCCCACCTTATTTACCCTCCTACATCATTTATGTTTTCTGAATATTCACATAGATTTAAACATCATACAGGAACAGAGAAATACAGCATGAGAATAAAAGAAATTTCATTGCATAACAAGATTTATGTACAGTGGTTAATTCTATTTGAAATGACATCTCTTAAAAAATATAAATCTATTCCAAGAATTCCCCCCTTACTTTCGACTGAATGCTGGATCCATAATTCTTCGCTGCTTGTGCCAATGATTATAATCAAGATCGGTTGCCAAGCCATTCCCTAAAAATCTGAAAAAGGAGAGGGAACAAAAATCTTGTACACTGTACTTTTCAGCCACTTTCAATAACCTATTCTGCCCACAAAAATCAAGTCTGGGGAAAAATGGTATGCCAAGGAGTTTAATTTCCTTCTTACTTTCACCATAATCTGGCAAACTAATCTTAACATTAACTGGAAACCATAGTAATTAAACATCTCTTAATAATTGCAATTTGCAGTAGTGGATGTCAATGGAAATAATAATTTAATTAACTTGTATGCTGCTCAACTCTTAATGACCAAGGGTAGCTCATAACAATCAATCAAAGAAATTACAATAATATTAATAAATAAAGACAAAATATCTTTATCACAATTTATTTCATTTCAAGTCAGGAATAGAACACATCTTGCTGAACAATACATGCTAAAAGTTTCAATGGAAAATTCATTTTACTAAGTCAACAGAAATTATTTCACAACTATGAAATTCTTCTATAGTGCCTTACTGATCTAATATTTAGAGGCCTTACTGCCTCCTGAGGGCCTTAGTTTTACCTTATTGTTGGGTGAAATTTCCCAGGTAAACCAGCACTTCAGAGTTTATTTTTCATCAATATACTGTACTACACTAATTCACATTGAGATTGGATAGTAATTCTGATTTAAAAAATTTTCATCAAAGACTTTTGCTGTAGATGAAATATACTGTATTTACAGAGCAATTTTGGGAATTAGAAGGTTTTCCTGATCAACCATTAATGCATTTTAATATGTCATATATAATTTTGCTTTAGCTTACCTTACACCAAATATACTGTAAAGTCGGCCATAAATCCTTGGGTCCTTTGAATACTGTGGTGACATCAGATATTCCTAAAATTAAATTCCTCTGATCAGTCTGAGTATGTTTAAAATTAAATTCCTCTGATCAGTCTGAGTATGTTTAATGTTGTCATATTAATCTTTACAATAAATTTTTGGAAAGTATTTATAAGAGTTTAACTAGAACTTTTGTTGTCTCAGTTTTGGATACAGTATTAATATATTAACAACCCCATAATCCCTTGCGGGGTGGAGTCTGGGCAGCAGAATGGAGCTAACACAGTGTTTACTGGCTGGATGCCCTTCCTGTAGCCAATGCAGAGTTTTGTTCAGCAGATATATTCTCATTGTGCCTAGTGAGAGAAATATTTGCCTCTACCTAGGATTGAACCCACAGTCTTCCTCATGTACCACCCCCAACCAGTGCCTCTCATGCACCCCTTTGCACTCACCTTGGCCCTCTCCACACTTCCCTCACACTTTCCCTGACCCGGACTCACAATCCCTGTGCCTCTCGTGCACCCTCACAGACTGCCCTCCATCCTCCTCAACCTTTTTGGTCTCTCCCTTACACCATTGAACGGCCTCCCGCACCAGCACTGCCTTTTGTACATGCCTTACACCCTCACGTACCTCTCTGACCTTCACTACATCTTTCCTGAACCTCATGCCCTCTTGCTCCACCTCCCAAACTACAGTACATCTCTTGCACACTCTATGGCACTCTCACTTACTGATTTTGATTGTGAGAAGCTGGCAGGAATTTGCCTCACCTAACATGGGATTCAATTAAGAGTGACAACCCTGACTGCAGAGTTCTCATGTCATATCAGTTTTGAAGCAAACAGCAAAAGAATACTCAACTTTTACATACCTTCACTCCTTCAGGACTTAATATTAGTAATGAGACTCTATGAAAAGCATTAAAACGTATAACTGGTCCATATTTCTCAGCCCTATGAATTCAAAAAAGGTTAGCTTCAGGATTTCGGCAGTTACCCCAATTAAATCATGAGCCTTGAGCCAAACTTCCAAAACTTCAAAAGGATTTATTGGGAGTTAACATGCCCCCTCCCTTTCTGTTGGCAACTTTAAAAAGCCCATAGAAATATTTTATGAGTTGATAGTTAGCTCAACATCACATCACAGGTGTTGCTTCTTTAAGGATAATTTCTAGTATTCTATTTTTTTATTAGTACAGGAAGTCCTCGACTTACAACTACAACCAAGCCCAAAATGTCTATCGTTAAGCAATACAGTTAAGTGATTTTTGCCACATTTTACAACCTTTCTTGATAAAATTGTTAACTGAATCACTACAGTGGTTAATTTAGTAACACGGTTGTTAAGTGAATGTGGCTTCCCCATTGACTTTGCTTGTCAGAAGGTCACAAAGGTAATCACATGACCTTAGGACACTCAGGATTCTGGCAGTTACTCCAATTAAATGATAAACCAAGTCTGAGGGGCTTTCGTGAGCATAAGCTTCCATATCCGCAATCAATTTGATTTTGTGTGTCTTGTACAGGTCACCTTCAAGAAGTGAGGGGAGCCACCCTTCTGGGTGTATCATCCAATGAAAAACGTCCATAGTCAAGAGTCATCAATCGTGCTCTCCAATTAGATTTTTGCATGGCAGAAGCTTCAGTCATCTAATCAGTCTTTGAAGAAAATATGAATGGAATGTACTTTCGAGTCCACACTGCTTTCTGCTCTTTGAAACTCCCCCCCTTTCTTTCTGTTATCAACTATAAAACATATATACAAAATGTTTTATGAGTTGACAAACACTGCAACTGTCATAAATATAAGTAGCCAAGCGTCTGAATGTTGATCACATGATCATGGGGATGCTGCAATGGTTGTGTGAAAAACGATCATAAATCACTTTTTTTCAGGGCCGTTGTAACTTCAAACTGTCACTAAACGAATTGTTGTAAGTTGAGGACTACCTGTATTCCATTTTATGTTATGTTTTTTTTCTAAAGTACTATTTTTATAAATTTAGGTTTAAATGTATATTAAATTTATATTATATCAAATTAAATTAGGTGAAAAAATTCAGATGGAGGCTTAGAACTCAAAATAAAGGCAACTGAGATCTATGAAGAGGCAGCATAGATCTCAATTACTATAATTCAAAATAACTACTTTCAAGCTACATGATTTTTCAAGAAACTTACCACTTCAGAAAGAGATCATGCACCAGTTCCTTGTTTTTCAACATTCCCCAGAAGATTGGCAAATGACCAAAGAAAAAACTAATATTTGAAAAAAAAAGCCAGAGATTTAAATGTGCACATAACAATCCAAAAGGAAAATATCACAAATGAAGGGAGGACAGAATGGAGATTGCTATTGAGTTCCATAAGGCTATTTCACAGTAAAATGCATAACAAGGCAGGTATAGTACAATTTTTTTCCACAGAAAAAGATGGAACTGCAAGCAAGCAGATTTACATGTGGAGGAACCCCAGGAAAAAGAATGAAGAAAAATGCAAACAATAAAGACCATGTTAGAACAAATGAAGATGCATGCTATCCCTAGAAGTCAAGAAAGAATACAATAAATGGGTTCTGTCACCAGACAATGGTATTTAATAGGTAACTAGATTTGCTAAAGAAACAGATTCAAATCAGTTCCTAAAATATGCTGCTTTTGAATCACTTCATAGTCTCATGATACAAATTGGCTCTTGCTTTATGGATGATCAGTTCCAGCTCCAGCAAATTCCTTGCTGCTTGAATTTAAAAAGAACACTCATCTACTAGATTTGTCTGGAGAAGTCCATGCCATGGGGTTTTAAATTAAGAACCTATCATATGGATTATGGAAACTGTTTCTGACCAGAAGAGTAAAAGGTAAAAGAGAAACTTTTTTATCAGGAAAAAAAAATCCAGTGTGTTACAGTGAAAGCTTCCAAACAAAAAAAGGGATTAAAATAAGTATCGAACTCCAATTATCTTATTTCTCCTTAATGTATTTTCCTAATGCATCAGGAAAAATATAGAAGAATTAGTAGAAAAATACAAGAGACTTTCAAATGGAAAACATTGGTGTAGCATATATGAGCTATGGTATGGATTAAGCATGTTTCTTATAAGTCACAGTTGTTGGATTCAAATATCATACTATGCCACAGGGATTAGTTTACAAATTCCCAAGGACTAGACCAGACAAAAGCAAACAAATGTTTAGTGGATACTTTACTAGCCAAAGAACCTGTCTGATTTTCTCATGTAATGCATTGGGAACTCATGGCTTCACCTAACTGGAGCAGTGGGAGGGGGGAGAGACAATCATCCTTAAATACGAAACATAACCGGCACCAACCATTACGTGCTCCATCTATGCACAGACTCGGACCTGTAGACTTCATGGCTGAAAGATGTCAGAGCGTTTGGCAGCATGACCAGCTTTATGAGACAATCCAGGAGCAATACACAGCACACAGATAACAGATAATCAGAATTGGAAGGGACCTTGTAGGTCATCCAGTCCAACCCCCTGCCCAAGTAGGAGACCCATCTGGGTCTTGAGCCTATTTTCTTGGGTGTGAACTATTCCTGCCAGCTTAGTATCATCTACAAATTTGGTAAGTTCCCCTTCTATTCCCCCATCTAAGTCATTAATGAAAATGTTGAAGAGTACTGGGCCTAAGACAGAACCTTGTGACACCCCACTGCTTACTTCCCTCCATGTAGACTTAGACCCATTAAGGGCTACCCGTTGAGTATGGTTTGTCAGCCAGTTGGGAATCAGAGACTTAGACATTAACAGTGGTTTAATATACAATATACATGTGGTAGCCAAATATCTTTACAAACAAACTTTCTTCTTCCTAACACAAAGAATTTCTGCACTGAATACTGGCCACAAGGAAAGAGAACCACACCCTCTGATGGCTGCCTTTTATACACACACCTCTTAAGGGAATCTTTACTCTCCAGTCTTAAAGGGAAATACCCATACTATGCTGAATCACTCTTGTTACATCAGCCTATATTACATCAGATTCACAGAATCTAGCAGCTATTTGCTGCTGTCAGTTCTTAAATCTTAATACCTTAACAAAAGTTGTGGCTTAAATTTTGCATTTTGTCCTAATCCCCAATCAGAACCCAAGAGTCAGCACAATTTAGTGGCATTGTTGTTGGTCCTGGTAAAAATATTTAAAAATTCAGACATGCTGCATCATACAAAATGAATTCCAGATAGAAAAAAATGACTTTACCTTTTTTCTATGCAGCAATTAAAAACTCAAGGAAGTAGTAAGTACTAAAAAAAAATCAAAAAACCATTCAGAGTCTTCCAAGATAATTGAAATGGCATTCTATATATTTATTGTTTATTTGTTTTATTTTAGTTTTATTTCTGTTTTACTTTAATTTTTCAGCTATTGGATGGAGAAATGGACAATGTCTATTTCTTTGTTTTGGCACTTAATTGTAATTTTGTGTATACATCTTCCAGTCAGTTTTTTACTCCTGGCAACTGAACAGTTTTCTTGGCACCAAACTGGCTCTGTTTTATGTCATAATATAAAACTAAAAATGATCATCCACAAAGCAAAAAGCAGAGTGAAGCAATCTGAAAAATATACTCTGATTTTGTACATAAATGAATACTTCTGCACATCTGATGCTGGGCTAAAATCTGCTAGCAGATGAATGTTGGTTATCAAAATGTGCAAAAGGAAAAAAAAAAGCGGGAGAAATGAGTGGGAGTGTGGAAATAGAGTAACTTTTCTGAATAACCCTGCAAGGGGCGCTCCGACTATAGAGATGCAGAGAGAAGTGATGCAGATGGATCTTTCTTCTGGATTTTCAATAAAGGAGAATATTCGTAGCTCATGGTCGAAATGAGGGATCTTTGATGCTCTCTGAACTTGGTTGTTTTCTTGCAGATGTTTTATTCCCCAAACTAGATAGCATCATCAATGGTAGTGGCTAACATCACACTGCACTAGACTATAATAATAATAAAAAAAAACAGAATAATAGAGTTGGAAAGTCTGCAGAGATTCTCAATCATTCAGGTCATGGTTGTCCTGAAGGTGCTTTTTAGGAGGCAACTGGACTTCAGTGGGGTGTTTGTTTGTTTTTTGAAGATGTTTCGCTTCTCATCCAAGCAGCTCTGACTGGTTGACTGAATCCTTCCATTCCCCACCATCCAGTCAGAGCTGAAGAAGCTGTTTGGATGAGGAGCAAAACATCTTCAAAGGGGGGAAAAAACAAGAAAGTCCAGTTGCTTCCTGAAAAAGCATCTTTGGGACAAAATAGTCAGAAGTTCTTCGAGGTCTTCTAGTCCAACCCCTTGCTCAGGCAGGAGACCCTCGAGTATACCCTTTCAGACAAGTGGCTGCCCAGACTCTTCTTAAAAGCCTCCAGTGATGGAGCACCCACAACTTCTGAAGGCAATCCGTTCCACTGTTTGGGTAATGAAATGTCTGCCAGAAAACAACCATGCTGAGAGAGCACCAAGGACTCCCTCTGGATTTTCAGCTATCCACGTGACGGCAGTGCACAGCGCGCAACTCTTGAATTACGGCAGCCAACTACGGGCTGTCAGCCAGCCGATCCACCGGGGGAGGCGAGTCCGCCTTCCCGAGCTCGTACACGGAGGAGCAAATTTCAAAGCCTTGAGGGAGGTTCGGGGGAGGTGGGCTGAGCGAGCATTAACCTTGCCGTCCGCAGCTGCTCTTACCTCGCCCTTGGGGCGCCGGGGATGTAATCGTACTTTACATGAACTACTTTAATGTAGCAACAGTAGAGGCCCAACATCAAAAACGGCACAGCCAGCAACAGTTGCCAAAAGCTCCACATCGCTTCCATAATAGACGGCGAAGGCGAATTGAGATAACACAGAGACAAACGCGCCACTAGCTACTGTGCGTCATCTTGCTCCTCTTTCCCCGGTCGGGATCCTTATGTAAACGTCATGTGGTCGTAACGCCTAAAGGGGAGGCGTCAAAGTCAATCTCGTAGTCTGTCCTTTTAAAGTAGTATTACTCGACTTTAAGTTGTGTGGACTTCAATTCCCAGAATTCCGCAGCCGGTTAGGGCTGACTGAGGAATTCTGGAAGTTGAAGTCCACAGTCTTTTAAAGCTACTGAGGTTGCGAAAACACTGCTTTAAAACTCTGCCTGTTGTCGGCGTAGTCATTGGCCTGGCCCATTGGATGACATCATCGCAGCTGTCAAAATTACCGCTCCCGCATCAGGTAGACCCGCTGAGTGCGGTCTAAAATCTTCCTGCGCTTTTTGTTCATTACGCGTCTCTCGTGGTTTTCGTATTTTACTGCAGCTACATAAACACCGACCACGCGAGCCTGCGCTCCAAAGGCGAGGGGTGGCAGAAGCTGCGGTGCAAATTCTGCACAGCCAGTTGCTGCTGCTGCTGCTGATGTTTGCGTTATTGTTTAAGTTTTAGCATGGCTTGTGGCTCAGTACTCTGGATCCACACGAGAAAGCTCGCATGCGCTGTAGATATTGGCATGCCGATACATCCTTATTCATCCACTTACTGGAGGTTCTTAACCCCTAAATATCAATGAGAATCTTCAATTTATCTTCATACTTTGAATTAAATATTCAAATTTAGTCAAATATTCAAATGAATTCCGTGAAGGATTTATTTCTTCTTGAGTATTCTTGCAAATAAATCATCATTTTATCAACGCTGTGATTAGATGTATTAGAATAAAACAAAAGGAATAGTACCTTTTCAATTTTCAATGAAGCATCCTTGCCTGTTGTATCTTCTGGTAAAGCCCTCTCAAAATTGGGAAGGCACATTCAAGGAGCAAGGCTAATTCTGACTGATAAGATGACCGAAGAAAGTGGCTTAAGGTGATTGTACAATTCCAACAAATATAATTCTTTTCAAATGGGAAACATATACAGTGGATATAAAAAATCTACACTCCACTATTAAAGTGCTAGTTTTTTGAGATGTAAAAAAAAAATCAGACCAAGATAAATCACTTCAGAATGTTTTACGCTTTTAATATAACATACTAGCTGCATAATTCAATTGAAAAACAAACTGAAATCTTTGTGGGAGGGAAATAAAAAAAACGTAATTCAAAACTATCTCTACCTATTTAGCAAAGGGGAAACGAAGTAAGGCAGCATATACCTGGATATTGTTTACACAACAGATGTTGGGTTCATGATATGCACTCATACTGTAAGCTATAATGTAATCTTTTTGTTAGTACATATCTATATCTAGAGGAGAATGGATGTTCTATAATTGTACCAGTTGTGTCTTCCCTGTAATTTGCCTAGAAGAGGCCTTCCCAGGTAACATGGAGTGGCATAGCTGAAGATGTGGAGAATTGCCTAAAATCTGAGTTGTTTTAAAACTAATTCATAATTCTCTGCCTTGGCGCAGTGGTTAGAATGCAGCAATTACAGGCTAACTCTGGCCTCAGCTCAAAGTTTGATCTTGACAGGCTCAAGGTTGACTCAGCCTTCCATCCTTCTGAGGTCACTAAAATGAGGAGCCAGATTGTTGGGGGCAGTATGCTGGCATTGTAAACCACCCACAGAGTGCTGTAAAGCAATATGGGGCAGTATATAAATCTAAGTGCTATTGCTATGGCTAATGCCTTAATCTACTTCATAAAACAGAAGTTACCCATCTCTCTCTTCCCCTAATGTCCACTGTTTATAAGACTGCCAAAAGAAATACTGTAACTATGAAGGGAAGATCCAAATCAATCTTCATTTCACGAATTTTATCTTCTCTTTATAACCAAACCATACTTTTAAAATAAATTATTGATAATTTACTCCCTTTAAGGTTGATTTGGTTGAGTGCCTGTATGCATGAATCAACATAGAAACAATAGTGTAAACAAAATGGAAATAGCACCCTGCCTGCCAACTCTTTTTACATTGATCAGTATTCTTTCTCAGCCTTGATGATAGGGTCTACAAAGTGCACATAAGTATGTGTGTGTGTGTGTGTGTGTGTGTGTGTGTGTGTGTGTGTGTGTGTGTATGGGCATTTTACATTTTACAGGGCTGCCAAGTAAGCCATTGTGGTTTAATGGAGTTTCTGGGGGTCAGATGGCAAACTGAAGCTGGCTGTGTGAAAGAAGAGTTAACAGCTGCAGCAAAAACCAGGGAACCAGTCAATGAATTGGTTCCTTGGAACTTTCCTGGATAAGAAGAGATCACCCACATAGGCTCCCGATAACTGCTGCTTGTTAGACCATAGGACAGCAGTTTTTCATGGGCTTGAGCACTAAGCAATGCCATGTTCACCCAGCTTGCTCTTCACTGTGTCTTGATACTTTTAAAGGATCCTTAAGTTTTCAAGTGTCACTTTCTAATCGGTTGTGGAAATTGCTCATTAACTACATCTAAGCTATTAAAGCCTTTTGGAATGAAAAATTTGAAAATGATGGGTGTGCCTTCCTTTAATCCTGAACGGATGAAAAAAAAGTAATAATTATATACTTAAAAATATAAAGAATCTGAAATAAACAGCAAAAAAATAAACAAGATTTTGATCTTAGAAAGTTATAATACACCATGAGTCCAGATAAAATTGGAATATTAAACCTTTTACAACAATAAAAATTTGGAATTAATTATAAAGTACAAAAAGCTTCTTGTTGGAAATAGTTTCTGTTTTGGATTTGATAGGATACAACAGATAAACAATTTCATGCTTTCAAAAAGTGGACACTAGAGGGAACTATAGATTTTAGGTAGAGAAACATGTACCGGCCTGCAAGATGGTTATACTGTACAATAAAAATATTGAAGGAGATTTGAGCAATGGAATCAGAAAATAACCACAATATCAACGTCATGTGGGATTTTTTTTTTTATGGATAGACTGTGTCCAAAATACATTATTGAAGAAATGTGAAATGTAGAGCAAATTTTATCTGACAAGATAGAGATGGTATTGAAAATGGATTTACAACTGTCAGGCTAAGAGAATGATTTAGAAAAGCATTAATTCATTTGTTCATTCATTCATTGTTTTAGGCAAGCACAAGACTATTTATTCCATAACTGCTACTGGATTCTTGCTTGTAGTTCCTTAAGTACAAATTATTTTATCCCACCAGATTGTAGAGATAAGTAAAATTTAGGATAAATAGTTGCTGTAAAAGATATGTGAGCATTTTAAGATGTTACACCAAACAGTACAATCTGAAAGACATGGAAAAGAATGCAGTACTCACTTCCACTCACTTTTATTTCAATGCAAGTAACCTTGCCAAACAGTTAAGAGAAGGATCAAATCCTTGTTTGGTTTTCTACAAATTTTGGTTGGTCTATAAACTGTAATTTTTTCTTCTGGTTAGAAAAAAGGAAATCAATTCTCTAAACCTTTGAACTACATTATCATTACTGCCATTGCTTCCAATAAACAAGCTTTTGACATAATTACTTATTCAACATTAGGCTTGATGTGGAAACTATGATGAGGTACAAGATGGCATGGT
This sequence comes from Pseudonaja textilis, assembly GCF_900518735.1. Next base: position 30,412 of record NW_020769318.1, read on the forward strand.
AGTGCAACAGTTGGCTTTTATTAATTATGATATATAAAATATTTTTTAAAAAATTATCTTGAATCATGAAAGATTCTAAGGAAAATCTTGCTGTAAAATATTCCTGATCACCCCACTGAGAATTTAACCTGTTATTCCACTATTATTCCCTAACCCTAACCCTTTTCAACTTTTACCTAATGGCCTGGCCAGTGACCAGAACCATGATCATTGATAGAAACAGCAGAGAATTCTCAATCTATGTTTTAACCATGCATGAAGACAACACAGACAATTTCAATATGATATATATTTATGAAGAGGTTCTTTATTAAAAAATATAAAAAAATATTCTAAACATGTTAACTTAAAAATCAGTCTTATACTGTTTAGTTTGCTTTCTTGGCATAGTATCAGGTGATCATTTGCTAAGTTTAACCAGTCTTGGGAGTTAGTGGCAGGTGATTGTAGCGAGAGACTTAATGGTTAAATTATTGTGGCAGGACTGGTTACCTGGACAACAGTAGGTTCAACACAAAAAGAGAAGTAGTTGTCTGACTAGGAAAATACAAGGATGTAACTCTCAGCAGGAACTGGAGAACAAAGAGAATGTAGAAGCCAACTGGCAGCCATTTGACCTCAGGCAAGGTTGAATGAGAGAGAGTTTTTTTTTAAATAGATCTTGATGACAGTCCAGAAGAAAAAGCATCTGGATGGTGCAGTTTAACTCCTTTTCATTTAGATCTTAGGTCTAGTGGACATCCCTAGAGCATCATCTGGAACACCCCTTGTTGTATTCAGATCTAGTCCATATATGCAGCTCTCCCTCTGTACTTTGTTGAATGCAGTTCCATAAAAACTTTCTTGTGGTCTAAAATCATTATATATGTAGAATCAGATGGCTTATTGAAGTCAAAAAGTCTTTTCAAGAAAGTTAAGTCTGCAGGCAATTCAGTTATTATTTAAAAATCTTGTGGATTACAATATCGTAACTTAGACTCAAATATCATTCTATGATGCACCTGAAGAGCTGCTGAGTTTATAACACAAAGTATATATTTATCCTGTTGTGGAGTTCCCCACCCACAGCATCCACTAGTAAGGAAGGAAAAGTTCAGAGTGTGATGATTCCATGTTATCTACTAAAAGTCCATGCTATGGCCAACGGGCAAGGCAAGTGCAATGGATAACACAATTTGTAGGAAGGTCTCATCTGAAATCAACCAAACGTTGTCAAGATTTAAATAGGTGGGCAGACAGAGAGGACACCTCATGGCTCTTGCCCTTTAAAAATAATTATTCTGGTTTACCTTCTATTTGCATCTCATTTCTGAACTGTAGAAAATTAGGACCCACCCCTCTCCTAGAAGAATGAAATACTTTGAGGAATTTTTAAAAAGTCAGGATAAAATATTTCCCCTAAAAAAGAAATAAAAAATCTTAAGGGAGACAGAAACTCAGAGCCCCCAGCTCCCTTCCCCCAGACTGGGCCATCCTATCTACAAAACAAAAGACCTTCAGCTGCAGGATGATGGGATTAAGACATGACCATTTAGGACATAATAGAATTAACCCACCACCATTTGGCAGGAGAGCTCACTACATGCACATCCTCCTAAGGACTTTGCATCACACTCCAAACTTCAACCAAACTTAGCTCAGACAAACATGACCCCTACATGGTCCCATGGGAGTCCGACAACAGTCAATAAAATACATGTTCTTGGACAGGAACTGTGATGACCTGGGACATGGCACAAAGGCAACACAGTCAGATAATAAGATTCCCTTTATTAGCTCCAACTTTGCCCCAATATCCAGGTTACCTTCTGGCTGGAGAAAAACTCTCTCAGGAAGTCTTTGATTGCAGAGAATTAAGTCCAAAACATGATCAACACAAACTGTAACTTTAAGTTCAATCAAGCCAAACTGAGATAATTAGTTTGGTATGGCAGGAGCAAGAATTCCAGACATGAAGGCACAGCAAAACTCACATGGTTGGGAAGATGCCAGGAACACAGATAAGCAACAGCAACACAGGATAAAATCACGTTTGCTCCCAGCAGCTGCTGCAGTCAGCATTCAGTTCTTATAAATTTTCATTCCCAGGTGTGGCTAATGAAGGGAATCAGGGCCTTTCCTCCCCCATAAGCCACACAACCCACGTTGCTCTCTTCTCCATTCCACCCTGCGTGCCCTAAGATGAAGAGGAGGTGGGCCTGGGTCTTCCTCTGAACTCCCTCTCCTTTGTTCTATCTCTCCCCTGCTCTACCCAGCCAAACATTGCCCTTCCCTAGCCTCCTCCACAGCCAACTCAGCCACACTCCCATTCCCTGTCAGCTGTTCGTCTTTCTCCTCAGATTCAGACTCTGACAGGGGTATGACAGGAACATGAAGCTCAAGTGCAAAACCCAAAAGAGGGTATACCCCACTCAACTCCATGTTGTCAGCTGCCCAGAATCCCACCTGCTTGGTAGTTCTGTTTCATCAAAAAATGGACCCTCTTTCCAATCAGCCTCTAGCCTCCATTTTGTCTCCAGTGCCTTTCTCCCGTCTTGGATGTGGACCTGGATATTTCTTCCAAGAGAACTACGTTAATCTTTGAGGACAAACCTAGAAAGATTATAAAGGAAGATATGGATATCTACTGGTGGTTAAACCTAATCTATGCAAAAGTTGCCTAGAGTTCTGTTGCCAAACATATGTGAGTTTGAATTGGGCTTTCCATATTCATTTGATATCTTTAAAATATAAAAAAACATATTTAATTAATAATAGATTTTTAAGTAGCAGTATTTGCAAATAAAAATACTTAACATTCCACAGCAGCAACCAGAACTTAAAATCAGTTTGGAATGAAAAGGGGTTGTAGGAAGTTAGCACCCACTCCTCTCCTAGAAAATTGAAATAGCCTAGGAAATATTAAAAAGGCAGAATATTTCCTCTAAAAAGAGTAGAAACTCAGAAGCAGAAACTCACCTCAGAAGCAGAAACTCACCCCCACCTTTGTTAATGAGTGGGCCATTAAGGCCTGGGCCAGAATACTTTACATAAGAAAGATCTTCAGGTAAAACTACAGCAATTGTCAAAAGCCCTTTTAAGGGCATAAATCATCCAGCAAGGCTCAACCAAGCCTAGAACTCAGGACAGCCTACAAAGTTGCCCCTGCATGGCCCCATGGGAGTCTCACAACCAATTAGAATACAAGCTCCAATTCAAATCCCAACAGAGGGTATAAAACCCAGGCACTCTCAGCACCTCAGCCTTTTTATTGATCTCTTTCTTCCTTTTCATTCTTGAGCTCCAAGCCATGTGGTCCTGATATTAAACCTTCCAAACAGCCTCCATGTTCCTAGTGTCTTTTTCCCCTCTTGGAACTGAACCCAGAAGGATATTTCTTTCAACGGGTGTTTTAAAACCTGTTACAGGCAGTGGAAGAATAACTCTTAGATTATAATTCCAGAACAATATATTCAATGCTGAAAAGACTTATTTCTTATTGCTAATATAATGCCAGCTCATAACAGTCCATTTAAGGCCCAGGTGCACAGATGTAGATAGTCCTTATAATAGTTCCCTAATAATATTTTCCAATATTTATGAAGGAATACTTTTCTCCATATGTCTGAATAGTGTAATAATTGTAATAATAGGAACTGAACTTAGTTACATGTTCAGATAAAATGTCCAATTGTAAGAGCAGATTGCATTCAAATGCATAAGAGTAATGCAATATCTTTTCTAGGAAGAGTACAAGAAAAGTCTGAATAAAAATTTAGCAGAAATACCATAGACGTCTTAATACATAGCAAATCATACTGATAGATCTCAGTGCCTTTAAATTCATATGTTCTTATACTGTATTTCTTCCACTTATCTATCTTCATACTTCATATATTCAGAAAATAGCAAGAAATAGCATTTTGAGAATCCTAATTCTTTTTGAAATAAAAACAAAAGCATTTCCTAGTTGTAAAGGCTTGAAACTCATTGTAAGAAAAAGTGACAGCTTCACAGAAGTAATTTTCATTTGTACAATTGTAACTAATTCTGACAAAAAGTTAATAAGAATGCATCCCCATTTAAAGCATTCTGAGCAGTGCAATTGGAAATTGATCAGGTATTTATAAGTATATACAAATAAAAATGGGCGTAACATTATTAATAAAACTAAAGGATCTTCATACAAATTAGACTTTAAAATACTCCCCAAAATACTGTAACAATACAATGGTTGAATATTTTGGAAAATCCATAAAACAAATTCTAAGGTGCTTTAACTAAAACATGTTATCTTAAATAAAACCAGTTTAAGAGTGCATTCAGTATGGGATAAAACACAGCCCAAAGATTGTCCTGTATTGTCTCAAAAACATGAGTGCAATTACATCCATTGATACTGTTAAAAACACCCCAAAATGTTTTGTTTCCAAAATCCTAGCATCCAAGAATGGCAATGGAATGGAAGAGATTTACCCTGTTACTTTTTAAAGTGTGATGAAACCAGAAGGATGCCAACCTGCCATAACAATGGGGTACAAATCTTCTCCCACAGACAAAAATTGAAGGCTCTCAGAATGCCTGGAAATCTTCTCCACAGCTATAGGATAGGACAGACTACGAGTTTCTTCATATTCTGCACTTGCACTCTATTTTACTAGTTATTTTATTTGCATGCTGTCCTTAATCTAGGGCCATAGCTTGTTCTCCCAGGCAGACTGAGTTTTTAAAGTGTAATTTGCTGGAGGTTGAGTTTATACACACTCCCTTCAACAGATCTATACCTTTAATAACAAGCCAGAGCTCTAATAACCTTGAAGTGTTTGTGGCAAACATTTCAAAGTAAGTAGCATGTTTTTTTCTGCAACTTTGAAGTTTTTTTTTCCCCTCCCTGGATGAAGTTTTTCCTATATTTTTATCCCTCCAGCAACAATTGTAGAATTAAAAAAAAAAAGAGGGGGAAGAGCACTATTTTCCACTCCCAAATACCCTTAACACTTATAACCCAAGTTTTTTTAAAAAAAAGCACATGTGAACTGCTCGATCAAAATGCATTACTGTCTGAGCTGGAACAGAATTTGGAGGCTTTTATTCCGGCGGTTGACAAGATCGGCGGTGAGCCGCCCAGTGATAATTGCATCTGAACCTCGTAGCCAAGCCAAACCCGCTCTTGGAACAGTCGTCGCACCATGACATCTTGCCACTGGAGAAAAGAAAAAAAATGGTTTGGGTTCGTCCCCCCAGAAAAGGAAGAGAGTCCTCCAAATCGAGAATGTGCATAATTTGGGGGTGGAGAGTTCTTCCTTTTGCAATCTTGTTTCCTACCCGGTCGTTTGCAAGGCCAGTCTGAGAGGTGGGCAGTTCCTTGCTGGAAACCCGCCTCCTTGTCTGAAGCCTCACCTTTCTCCTTTCACGAAACCCAGCCTTAGACTCGGGCCGGCTGCTCGCCAGTGCGTTCCCTCTTCGCCATGCCGGGTTCTGAGGCGCTCCTTGCGCTCTTGATCTCGCCCCTTCTGCTTGCTTTGACCCTTGTTCTCTCGAGCCCTTGGAGGCTCCTAGATTCCCAGCCGCCTCTAGATTTGTTGAGGGAGCTGAAGCAGCGGCAGCAAGACCTGAGTCGCCTGGCAGCCTCTGCCCAAGCGCGCGCTTCTCTACCCGCCGCAAGGCGCGCAGAGGTCGCAGAGCCTTTGGGTTGCGCGCAACTGAACGGCCTGAGCGATGTGGCCGTGGTAGGTGCTGGCATCACGAAGCTGGTGCTGAGGGCAGTTCTGTCGCCCGGTGGCGAGGAAATCGCCCTGAAATCCGTGCACTGGGCAGGCGGCGACGTGAGTCGTTGTGTTCAACGCTACGGCCACGCGGAAGGTTGTTTCCAGCTCGCTGCTTACAAGCTGTTGAAGGAGACGATTCTGCTGCAGACTCTGGATCACGAAGGGATCATTAAGGCACGTAGTACCCGCCAGCGCGCTCGGGAAGGAGGGCAGGAGACCCAGCCTAAGAGCCTAACTGGATGTTTTGCATAGTTGTAAATGCTGTACCTTTCTTAAGATATCTTACTAATTACGTTTCTTCCCACTTTATTTATTTATTTATTTGATTTGATTGGCTTTATTTGATCTGTCAATCGCTTACAAGATAATAGGTATAAGTATATACATAATTATGAATACATGAAATGGATACATATAAGAAAAATAAAAGGAACAGTAGGACAGGGACGGTAGGCACATTGGTGTGCTTATGCACGCCCCCTACAGGCCTCTTAAGGAAGGGTGGTGAGGTCAATTGTAGACAGTCTAAGGCTAAAGTTTTTGGGGTTTGGGGGAAGAAACCACAGAGTCAGGTAGAGTATTCCAGACATTGACCACTCTGTTGCTGAAGTCGTATTTCCTGCAATCAAGTTTGGTGAGGCTAACCTTGAGTTTATATCTGTTGTGTGCTCTTGTGTTGTTATGGTTGAAGCTGAAGTATTCATGGACAGGTAAATCATTGCAATGTATGATTTTATATACCATACTTAGGTCAGACCGAAGACGGCGTAATTCAAGGTTTTCTAGGTCAAGAATTTCAAGTCTGGTGGCATAAGGTATTCTGCGATGAGTAGAGGAGTAGAGAACTCTTCTTGTGAAATATTTCTGGACTTTCTCAACTGTGCTAATATCAGATACGTAATGTGGATTCCAGACTGATAAGCTGTATTCAAGTATTGGTCTAGCAAATGTTTTGCATGCTCTAGTTAATAGTGTGATATTACCAGAGAAAAAGCTATGTAGGATTAGGTTAACAACTCTTAATGCCTTTTTGGCTATGTAGTTACAGTGGGCTCTAGCACTTAGATCATTAGAGATGAATATTCCAAGGTCCTTTACAGAGCTTGGATTATCAACAAGGTCTTGACTATTCAGCTTGTATTTTATTTTCTGATTTTTTTTGCCAATATGTAAGACAGAGCATTTATTTGTTAAGATTTGAAGTTGCCATTTCTTTGACCATTCTGATACATAGTCAAGATCTTTTTGAAGGGTAGCAGTATTGTCTGTGTTATTGAACAGCTTTCAACCACGTGATGGTTGAATGTGCTCAATCCAAGATTATTGATCTTTACACAATGTAAGGTAATAGCCCGATCCTACTTTCCTGTCCTCGATTAGTAGTTTCAAAGTTGTAGCTCATGACAGTTCACTGGGAATGGATATCAATATCTATAAGCTGATTCATGGCAGAATAGCATATACATTTTTAAAAATGAATCCACTGGTTTTGTCATATGACCAGATTTAAGCACTCGAATATTCTTTTTTTAAATCTAACCTTAGATCAATAGCTTTTAGAAGGAAATGTTACAGATATATTTTCTTTTGTAAATTATTTTATATGCAATGCAACAAGTATGCCTGTTTTTCCAACATTCCTTTGATTAGTTTAAAGGGGTCTTATTCTAGGTTTACATACAACACACATAAAATCAGTCACATGATGACTGATCAATTAAAAAAATTTCCTAGCTGGATTTGTTGGAGGGGACAATGCATATTTGGAGTAAAATGCAGGATTGCTGCTATATTAATCAAATATTTAAACATGCACCTTGTAAATTCCAGAAATTTGCTACTACAAAATATGAAGGCAGCTTAGTTTAATGGTTTTAAAGAGGATTAGTCAAATTAATGGTGAGTTAGGCTTTTGGTGGCCATGTTTCATAAATATCTTACTGACCTCTTGAGTATCACAGTGGTGATTAATCTGTGAGTCTTGAGGTGTTGATAATGTGCAAGTGTGCTGCATCCTTTCCACTAAATGTGCTGGTTGATGCTGTTGGCAGTATTAGTCTTGTGATACCTGAACATTCCCTGTAGATGAAAGTGTGTGCTGACTCTTGGCAGGTCTTGGAAATTGAGTGTGGTTGACCTTATTCAGTTCTTGGATTTGTGACCATGTGGGAATTTTAGGACTGTTAACTAGCCTGAGAAGTAGACTAAGAATATGTCAAAGAAAGGCAGAGACAAACTATTGCATTGTCAAGAAAATGCACAATAGTGAAAAATACTATATTTAAACACCTGGAGGGCCAAAGGGTTCCATTTTGTAATAGCATATGTTAGGTAACAATAATGGGAGAAATTTCATGCTTATATGCCTTGCTTGTAAGCTTTCGTTGGGCAGCCCAATTTGGCTCCAGGGGCTCTGATGCATACAGCGCTCAAGATGTTTTCTCTCCCATGGTTTACTGATACTTTCTGTAAGAAAGCCATAATATTTATTTAGCGGGGGAGGGGGGGGAGATAAAAGTGGGGAGTATCATAAAAAATATGCCAGTTGAGCTTGCAGTATTAAATAAAATTTAAAAAATGATCTCAAACATAAAGTACAGTGGATAACTTCTAATCTGAATTCACTTTCTTGGTCTGATTATTGTTTATGACCCGACAGAACTTATAACTGGAGGAAACCCACAAAAAAACAATTTTCTAAACCTCTTTGAAAGAAAATTACTCTTGGCTGATTTAGTGGTAAATAAACACAAGTAAGAATAAAGAGTTATCTGGGAGGCATAAACCCTTAACTTCAAGATGAAGATGAATTAACTTGATGAACTTCTACCAACAGGCTTGGGTTCAACTGTGTAAGGCAACATTTACTGTAGCAAGAGCAGTTCGGTTTTTAAATAAATCTTCATTTGACCTTTCTTATCATTAGCAAAATATATCTGGGGTTTTGTTTTTTTTGCAAAGAATTAATTTCTGTATTGTGCATCTGTATTAATACCTCATTCTGCTTTTCTCCTGACAGCTGCATGGTCAATGCTATAATAATAGCCTATATCCTGAAATGAAAGTGGTTTCCATGCTGGAGCTTGGAACCCCTTTGGAGATGATTCAACTTCTGCAGATCCCCTGGGAAGAGCGATTTAAAGTAAGGAGACAAAGGCAAAATGTGTAAATCTGTGGACATGCCATTCCTGGAGACATTCTTGCTCATATAAATCTTTGGGCCTGGAAGCTATTAGAAATATTGTAACACATCAGCGTCAATATATCTGTAAACATACATAGGCAGGAGCAAATTCTCTGCACTGACATTTCTGGACTGTTTCAAAGGCAACTTATCTACAATATACTACTAATAGTTTGTTGAACTTAGAATGTATATTCAAGGTGCAGTTAAACAATATAGAAAAATAGGCTGTAAACCCATTACATTTTTACATTAGATCAACATGTACACTGAGACCTTAAGTTTTTTCCATAAGAGATATGTTGTAATTCCAGTGAATTGTGCATTAAGCTGCAAAATAGTAGGAAGAAAGAAAGGTAGACTGCTGATGTTATAATGTAAAAAAACCTCTTATTTGTTTACCATCTCTCTTTCAGATTTGTCTGGATCTGGTAGAACTGCTCTATTACTTGGCAAATTCTCCTCTGGGTTCCATTGCTCTTCTAGACTTCCAACCAAGGCAATTTGTTATGGTGAATGGGCTCCTGAAAGTTACAGACCTGGATGATGTGAGCACTGAGGAGCTGTCTTGCAAAAGAGATCAAGATTGCATTCTCAAATTCCCCACAAAAACCTTCTTTCTCAAATGTGCCAGCCATAGGAATTGTAAAGGAATAAATGAGAAACGGAATCTTTTCAATGCATACAGGTAAGTGGGATACATTTAAAAGAAGAACTGGAAAAGAACACCACACTTTAGCAGTTTCCTTCATTTAGTATTTCGTTTTTTGTCAGATTTCTCCAACTATTGTCTTCTGGTGTATTAGATTGCGATCCTCAGAATTCTAGCTATGAAGACCAGTGTGTCTGGAACTCTGGGTCTTTTACACAATACCTCTGGAATGCTAATTTATAGGAAGTTATTCTACATTGCTATAATTCTTTAAATATTAGTGCATGGTACTTAGTAGTATTTAGACTACAATTAGCATGGTTATCATTCATAAATGCTTTTTCCGGAAACCATATATTAAGCTACTTTTGGCTTGCTTTTGAAAATTCCTCAGGTTTGGGGAATAACATACTGAACAAACTTAGAGTAATGTTTAGATCCAGGCAAACAGGTGGTACTAATAAGTATGTGCTAACCTTACTAGGAAGCAACAAAAAATGTAAGTTATAGCAGCCACAGAACCAAAAAAGTGTTCTTTACATTAATTAGTATGGATATCACATTGTTAAAATTTTTACTGAGGTAAAACTAGTAGCACTTATGTGCAAGAAGCTCTTGAGTCTTCGTCCTGCATGACTCACCTTATTAGAAAATGAAAGGTAGCTCATTCTCAGAGCAACTAATATATGGAGAGCACCTGGTTGGAGAAAGTTGATTATCATCTGGGAAACTAAGGTTGAGAGACACTTGCAAATAATGTATGTCTATTTAAAACATGATTTCTTGGCTGGATTCATATGCTATACATGATATACTGCTTGTCTTTTATAAAGATTTAATAAAGCCTTAAAAATCCAAAGGCCTCCCCTGGCATTGGGCCAGAATGTTGGACAAAGTTGGTTTAGTAATGGTTTATTTAATATCTTTCTTATTTCTCTTTTAACTCCAGAGTGGCAATTAGTGAGGGGTGGCAATTAGTGGGTTCATATAAATTGAATAAATAAATAAGCTAAGATGTATTATGGCTTAATGTGATCTTTAAATCCTGTAGGTGACTTTGCCATAATTAGCTCATGAGAGTGGGATCAAAGATTCAGACAGTTCTTTAAAATTAGTATATTGCTGAATTTGCATACTTTAAACAAGAAATTGTGAGTTTCTTTGAATTAGTTAATGAATTTTCTTTTGCCAAGTCACATGGACTGATGCCTCTCTTATCTCATTATATCTTCTTCTTCTCAGGCACAAAAACTGGGCAAATGTTGTTTACAAATGGGATATTTCAAATATGTTCCAATTCATTTCTGGGAGGCTTATGGACAAAACTGGAAGCATCGTTTCAATAACAAAGATATTTGAGAAACAATGATAATTTGTGAGATTCATTGTGGGGTGAACCAAACACATCAATAAAAATAAATAAAAAGCCATTTTTGGTATAACGTAGGATAAGACATATTTTTCTGTTCTGAATTTAGCTCTAACCAAGAAGCTTCAATTTCAATTCGTTAGAAGATATAAGATTTAGGATTTTTGTTATCAATCTTTACAAAAATTTAGAAGATTTCTGTTTTAATAAGTAAGGCTTCATATATGTTTTTAGGTATTTCTTCACGTATCTCTTACCTCATACTGCACCTATTGCTTTGCAACCAATTTTGAAGGACATCTTGAATGCCACCGGTAAGTGCTAGTTCAAAATATTAAAGTTGTATATAAAATGTTTATATAAAGCACTGCTTTACAGTAATTTTTGCCTTAAAACATTCATCTCCCCTCTGCATGTAGGTGATTTACGATATGGAGCCAATGAAACTTTACGAGCTTTCCAAAAAGTTTTGCATTTGTACAAGTCAGGACTTTATCTGCAGAAAAAGCCTTCTCACCTAAAAGGTATGGATCTCATAACTAGTGAGGAAGATACTAAATGCATAAGGACCTGACTCAGTTATAATGTGCTTAATTAAAGCCCGTTGTAATCAATGGGAGATGTAGCTTGGTGAACCTAAATCCCTTTCAGACTTCACTCATTAGATTTTGATAAAATTAGCTTTCCCTAAAAAGGGATCTCTGATTACACTGAGTAGGATTTACTTCATTTTGGGAGCTTTTCTTTTGAACAACTCTCATGCATTAGTAAACCTAGGATGGGAAATGAGGGCATACCTTCTAGTGCTGACACTAATGAGTCTTATCAGCTGTACTCCTCTGCTATTATTTATACAACATACATCTGAAAAGTCAATCAACTTCAAAGCAGCCAAGCTTGACATGCTTGATTATCTTTTAAGATAATATTGTGCATATAACTATGGGAGTTGAGATTGGTCTACATGAACACGTTAGGCTCCCCTCTTAATGCGTACTGAGCCTTACCTGATATTTTAAAATGTTTAATAAAACCAATATATAAGGAAACGACATTTATAAAGCAAAACTTTGTAACTATTTGTGGTAATGCTTTTAGATTCCATTAGTGTTTTCCTGGGATATTAGAGAACTTTAGTGGAGAGGAAGCTAATTTACTTGTAAAGATTTTCCTGACCATAGTGGACATTTTGTGAATAGGCAGATTTCCCATGGCAACCATTTTGTAGGTGCATCTATTATAAACTTCAACTTTCCAAATGCATCTTAGGCTCCAAAGATGGCCTACTATAACACTAGAGTATGGTGTTTGGGGTCATAGCCCCATTTCTATTTCATATATCATGGGTTGAGTAATGGCTTATCTTCTAAACATTCTAGTTTTTAGATGGTATGCTAAGGTCAGTTTCATTATGAATAAGTTTATTGATTTCTTTTGAAATGCTTTTTAAATTGGGGAGATATTGCTAGAGCTTGAAAATTCTGGCAGGACTGCTTGAAGAATGGAACTCCTGCTTTTCATGTAATAAATTCTACATCCTTCTAAATGAAAAAATAGAGTCAATGATTACATGAAGGCTATCAAAAGAAATAAGAGTTAAATGTTATGGCTTTCCACACTGCTAATAAAGAGTACCTCTGGTATGTGTAAGAGACAAGATTTATGACTGTTTTGCTAGACATGCCTGGGAAGATAAATTCTGGTTGGGATGCAAAATCTTAAAACATCCTTTCCATTTTTCTCATTTCTTGAATACTTCTGAATTTCCAACAGGTACATAGTAGTAATCCTTTATTTTTTCTTCCTACCACCAGAATATTTTGTTGTAAAGGGATTCTACAGTATGGATACAGAGGACTATAAGTGTTGGCCGTCCTATAGCCCCTTGAGATGCATGTTGTCGGTTCATAATGTAGAGGAAGCTGCCTCCATTTGCAATTACCATCCACAGTGCCAACATTTTATCATCACTTCACAGAGAACATGGACAGGTGAGAATGGATGGCATTATGAACACCATTTAGGCATTTTCCTAAAAAAAAATCCATAGAAGATTCACAGAAGAATGTAGGCATGCTTTTACTTGGATTTGAGTCAGTTTAAACTCTGGAGGAAAGAGATTCATGTCAATTTAACACTACCAACTGCTTGCAAAGATCTTCACATATTTTGTGCAATGTTTGACAGGGCATTCATCTGTATATGCATACAGTTCTGACCATAAGCAGGAATCCTCAAAAGGCAAATTTTCTCATTCAAAATAGGTTATCAGCATTTCTCGATAAAAGCATGTACAAAAAAAATTTGCAGAACCATGAACAGCTTTGTAAATACCTAACATAAGAAATGCAGGGGATATCTCCACATCCTCTTATTTTAGTTCTACTTTGGGGCAAGTGACCATTCAAAACATTCAAGGTAAGTAGCTTTTTTACGAGTTGGCTTCATCTGTTTTATCAGCTTCACAGATTTTGCTCTAAGTTAAACTGAATTTTGTTAATTTTAAAGAATACATTTTTAATCTGTTTTTTTCCTGTACCATCAGGCACAGATTTGAGGTATGTTATATCAAGATGCATATTTTTGCTGATGACATAAAATTATTCAGTACTATAGATAATAATTCTGTTGTTTTCCAAAGTGATCTCGACTATGTGTCTGAATGGTATCTATTTGGCAACTTCAAATTTCGATCAATAAATGCTCTGCCTTACATATTGGTAAACGTAATCAGTATGTCAAGTATAAGCTAGGTGGCATTGAACTAGCTGATGACCCTTGCTTTGTCAAGGACTAGGTGTATTTATCTCTGATAATCTGTGCTCCAAAGTTCTCTGTAACAGTGTTGCTAAAAGAAGCATTAAGAGTTGTAAATTTAATTTTGCGCAGGTTTTTTTCTGGAAACATTTTATTGCTAATTAGAGCTTATAAAACCTATGCTAGACCAATTCAACTATTTGGAATCCCCACCATATATCTGTACAATCAGTACAATTGAATGGGGTCAGAAGTATTCCACGAGAAAAGTCTTGCACTCTTCTGTACACAATATAATTCCCTAGTAGGCTCGAAATTCTTGGTTTGGATAACTTAGAACTGCGTCACTTGCAGTCAGACCTAGGTATTACGTACAAAATTATAGGTAGTAATATTTTACCTGTAAATAACTTTTTTTGTTTTAATCGCATGCTAACAACCGCTTTAAATTCAACGTAAATCGTTCTAAACTTGACTGTAAAAAATATGATTTCTGTAATAGAATTGTCAAAGTCTGGAATGCTCTACCTGATTCAGTTGTTTCATCTATAAATGTTCACAGTTTCAGTCACAAATTAACTTCTGTGGACCTTAAGTGGTTAGTAGAGGAGGTTTGCATAAGTGCACTAATGTGGCTATTGTCCCTGTCATTGTATTTTTATTCTTTTATTCTAGTTCTCATTTTTGTTCGACAAATTCTAATAAATAAATATTTTGAGTCATGAATCTACATCAAATTCCCTCCCTTCCCGATTGAAACTGGTTTACTCTCTGATTACATTTTTACATTCTACTATCAAAGACAGAATAAGTAATTCATGTTGTATACAACTTTTGTATAAAATACCTTGGGTATCCAAGTTAAAAGTTCTAAAAATGAGAACTTCTCTTATAATAATTGTATCTCCAAAACAACATGCTTCATGAATGTCCTCTAATTAACATTGATTACAATCTTCCATTGAATGCTGATGTTACCTAATTTGGGTAATCAAACATCCGCAAGAAAACAACCAAGCTCAGAGAGCACCAAGGGGCCCTCATCTCAACCCTGAGCTATTAATATTCTTCTTTATTGATACTGCAGTATATCTCTCTATAGGACAAAATAAAGGCTTGAATGTTTAAGTTCCTGATGCATTTAGGATTGGGTACAGAGGTGGTTTTTCAGTGTTTCCTCTTGAGATATAATCTGATCCAATAGACTAGCTTGAAGGCCAAGTCCTCCCTGGTGTTTTCCTATCCAAGTGCTAATTAGAACTGGCCTTTTTTAATTTCCAAGCCCAGACAACCAGACGTTACCCCCAGATTATTTTTATTTAATAAATTTCTGTAGACAAATTAGCAAGGAAAAGGAAAGGAGTAAGTCTGAAGATTTTCCCAACCTGGAGCCTGCCAGATATGCTGGATTGCATATTCTACCATTTACATATAGTCCACCGCTAGCTGAGGATAAAAGGATTTCTAGGTCAAATTAAGCTGGGCAAGGTTGTTTTAAAGAATAAGGCAGCTTTTCCCAATGCTTCCAGATGTCTTGGATGACAACACCCACTAAGCTTGAGTATGTGTTAAATATGCCCTGAAGGTGTTGATTGATTCTGCTCAAGTCTGTGACATACTTTATACAGTCTAGACCCCTTGAGAATCATTGCACTATGTTGTTGAATTACTTTACCAATTTCTGCCCATCCTTCCTCTCTCTACCTTTATGGCCAGAAGAGGAATTTGCATTATAGGACTTCAGAGTATGGTATGGAACATGCTTTGGCCCTTATTGTGGGGGCTACTCTGTAGAAATGCAGGAATCCTATGGTGACCAGGATCTAAAGCATTTCTGGAGTACAATAACATTTCCATTTAATCTTAACCTGTGTACGATTATCTTATTTACTGTTGTCAATATTCTTAGTCCTCTTTCACAGCATTTCAATTCTTCTTTTCCCTTTTCCCCTTCAGGGCGTCCTCTTGCTATTTTTCGAAGCAATTTGACCTACTTAATTCCAGGTAGTACCATGGAGGTTTATGTTAAACGATCTGCATCTACAAGAGGAAGTCTTTGATTGAGATGCTAGAGAAAACTTGGCATTGTTACTGGGACTGATGCTATCAACACCAATGGATTACATTATTTCTGCTGTGAAGCAATTATCTACACTAGTTTTATGTGAACAAATATTTCAATAATCAAATCTCTTTATTTAAGAACTTATCCAACCCAGAAGCATTTTGTAAACTGTTTCATGATTATAACTATGCAAGTCTCAATTTCAGCCACCACTGGGATTGGACAAATCGGCTTCATATATATATATTCAGTTCTGTGTTCTGCATATGTTTTAAAAAAGAAAAAGCATGTAAATGCATTTATTTTTCTATGGAATTGTCCTTCAGGGATACATTAATATAGACTTTCTTTAATATATACATTTTTATAGACACAATTTTCCTTAATTTAGATACTGTACACTATTTTATAACAAGGCAATGTGCAATTGGGAAGAAACCCAATTAATTTGTGTATTCTAATTTATTAAATGTATGCCACCCACCTCCCAATGACTCTGGGCAGCTGTTAGTCCGGGAAGTACAAATTAATGTCGATATACACTTGACATTCTTTACAGTTTGGGGTAGTTATTTGTTTCTGGATATGTTTATGTAATATATTTTTTCAATATTTATTTTTTCTTCCATTCAATTGTGTCCAACTCTCAGAGACTCGCTGGACAAGTCCCTGGAGTTTTCCTGGCAAGGTTGTTCAGAAGTGATCTGTCATTGCTTCCTTCCTAGGGCTGAGAGAATGACTGGCCCAAGGTAATGCAGCTGGCTGTGTGCCTTAGGCGGGAATAGAAGTCAGTCTCCTCATTCCTAGCCTGATGCCTTAACCATTCTATCAAACTGGTTGTTTCTGTAATATTTAACTTTATATAGATATGGTTGAGCCAAGTGCAAATGCACACAGAAAGATTTAGCAGTAGCTAAGTAACAATTTATCATTTTCAGCAACATTATTCTAGTACTAACAACGGGTTCAGGTTTTAATATGTCCTTCTAATTTCCACCCATTTCCTTGTTTATAAGGAAACTGTCCTGACAACTTTCAAGACAGATTTTTTAAACACATCTGTAAACTAGAAATCTTTACATTTAACAACACTGGCAGCAAATTCCTTTGCCTCCCCATCCTTACATCTTGCCAGAAGCCAAATTAAAGTTTGAATTGTGCTCAGCCTCTTTTATTTTCTTTCTGTCTCACAGGCATGTTTATCTAATTTAAACTGCCCTTGAGGAGAGAGAGTTAAACCTTTTGTTAAAACTGCTAATGACACCTTTGAAGGATAAATATTTCCAAATCACTGTTTTCATTTACCCTGTTTTCCCTAACAAAAAATATTTTAAGGGACTTTGCATCTGATTATTTAAATTTCCAGCATTTATTCTGGCTAAATTAACTTTTCCCAGTTTCAAACTTTAAGGTAATAGCTTGAACCTATTGTTATTGAATAATGTAGCCCACAAAAAGAAAAAAATGGAGACATAATTTTATATAATATTGTTTTGATTATTTTAATTAAGTGTGATATGTTTAAGGTTTTGTACTAATCTTGAAGGTTGTTCAGTATTACTTTCAGTGAAAGAAATCCTGCTGAGCAAAACGTTCAATATCTTGTATGCATATCTATGAGATTTTTTAAAAATATATTTTTTATTCTGATCATGGATTGTTGTCCCTTTAAAAATGTTTCATCTTTTTCTATTTAATAACTAAAAATTTTAAGATACAAGTGAACACTACTTTCAACTGTTAACACGACAATTCTAGCTTCAAGGAAAAATTAGCTGTTTCATTTATCGTCCTCTCAATTCATAATTTTATATAATAATTCATTAAACTTGTATACTACCTGATTTTCAATGATTCTGGGCAGCTCATAATAACCATGGAAGTTAGAATAAAACATAAAAAATAAAAAAGATAGGAAGCACAATGAAACAAGAGGTCTCCCACTCCTTTACCAAAGGCCTTGATGGAAAGTCAAGTCTTCACAGCTCTTCTAAACAACACCAGAATGGGGGCCATCCAGATCTTGGTGGGAAACCTCATTTCAGAGGGTAGGATCTATTACAGAGAAGGTGTGCATCTAGAGTCCTCACAGATAATATTGTTTAATCAAAGGAAAGTGGAGCACACCAACTATAAATTATGGTTCTTGGAAAAAACTGCTACTGAACTTAAAGCTATTAACCATTCAGGAGATACAGATGTACAAGAATGTACCTTGTAACTAAGGTGACAGGTTTGTATGTGATTGACAGGAGCATCAATGCGAATACAGATGTTTAGAGCAGCCAGGGAAGATCTTATGCTAAACTACAAGCTCAGTTAGTAAACCATCATGACAAGCTGTACATAACAGACATAGTATGGTCTATGCATGGGTTTAAGTGTGGTATGGAACATGCAAGTGCCCAATCATGGAAGAAAGCTTAGCCTCATAGCAACATTTCCTAAATCACAAAATATTATGAAGAGGCAACATGAGTTTAAGATGTAGGCATTTTTGAAAGTTTTCGTTTAACTGTAGCACAGGAGCACTTGTATGTACACACACACATGCTGAATATAAGAAACTTCTGTTGCACAGCTGGATCCCAAATTATATCCATTCTAGAATAATGTTTTTAGAAGATCGAAATTCTTACGTGATCAACATATTTTCCAGTAATTCTCATATCCTACTATAATATGAAAAAATATGTTTTTCCAGTTGATGATTAAGGGTGAAGCACTGACTGATTGGAGGGGCAAATTACTACAGGGCAGGAATTCTAAATCTCTGCTCCTGCTTTTTCATGGGTGTGGGATAAACAAAAATCTCTCTTCTAGGCATGGGAAAAGTATCCTGAAGAAAACATACTGAAGGAGAAAAAATGTTCAGAAACAAAAGGAACAAGTCCTCACAGTTCCTATAATAATGTTGCTTGTTCTTACACAAACTGCTGGTAAAATTTAAATAACTGCAGCATCCTTCAGCTGCATTTACTGGGAGGGGTGTGTATATGCTGTTAACCACACTTGCTATTACATTATAATAATTTGGCTCAAAGGCAATTTAAACAAGGATGTTCCCAAATATTTAAAGCTTGCCTATACCATCCATGCTGACGACTTATGATTCTAAAATACATATTTTGATCCTTTGAAGGCAGAAGTTGACATTCTGTGGTGGCTCTCTGTAAGGAACCAGAGGTTTGCACCAATACAATATTTGGATAGTGTTAATGTGTGTTGTTAAGGCCTCATTAACCACAATTGCATATCCCTTCTTTGCCATTCTGATACAACTCTGCTGTGCCAAAGTGTTCAAAAAGCAATTCTTTTTAGAAAAGAAGCCATGAGCACTAATAATACTAAGCAGGAGAATAAAGCTATCCTACTGACAAAGATGTGGTTTTAATGGTGACCTCTCCTAAAGTGGGGTTTGCAATAGAAACACAAACAGAGAAACAAAAGATTTCTGATGCCAGCTGCTTTGGATGAGTAAGAGATAATGGCTTATCTTTCCTACCTTTGGACCTTGGAAGATAAAATCAGCAATATACTCTCAATACAAGAGGTCAGCCAAATGCTACATGGTTGAACACCTATTATCACCTATTATCTTGAATGCTTTCATTAACTTAGTTCCCATGAAAATTGGCTGCAATTTTAAAAGGACCAGGCATTCTGTAATCCTTTCAGAGAGCAAACATTTCTAAATTTCTCCTTGTCATGTGCATTTCAAAATATAAAATGATACAGGTAGTCCTCAACTTATGAGATACAACCTCAGTGGAGTCCAACATTTCTGTGGCTAAGTGAATCAGTTGTTAAGTGAGTGTTGCCCCATTTTACAACCTTTTTTGCCACAGCTGTTAAGTGAATCACTGCAGTTGTTAAGTCAGTAACATAGTTGTGAATCTGGCTTCCCTATTGACTGCTTGTCAGACACACACTGCTTCTTTGTCTTGATATTTGGTTTGAATTCATAATCCTGAAGAGAATTTGGACATTCCCTTCAAATATCTGCTTAGTCATGAACTCTTCAAAGATTCAGATAGCGGCCAAAGAAAGTCCCTCAGTGATGTCTGACTGCATTTTCAGGGTGTAAGAAGGTTGAATTATTGAATTTGGAGCAGCTATAAAATTTATGCTAACTGAGCCATTGGTTCCAAGAAGCTAATTGAATTATTTATGTCATACTGGAAATATCTGATGGATTTGCAAAAAACTTCATGATCTCCAGATTGCAACAAGAGACACCACCCCACCACCCCCGAGTTACATATATGGGCTGGTGACTACACAAATTGAATAAATATATAAATCTTTCTATACGCTATACAGAATCACAGTACATTCCCAAGTAGAGTCTCCCATTTAAAGAAGGAAATAAAATGCTTCATGTTAAAGGTAGGTGCTTGTTTGATCCATGTTGCGTACAGATGTATTGTTCAGAGATACTTTCCTACGTATTCACTGTTATTAGAGTGCTATGTTGAGGATACCTCTAAGGAAACTCAGAGCATCGTGTTTATTTTTCAGGTATTGATGCCCGTAAACTGAGCATGGGAATAATAGCTACTGTATATCTAGAAATTAATATTCAGAACATAATGCCTTTGCTCCTGAAAACAGTACAGTGTGACTAGAGTCTTCATGGATTTGAATTTGTCATAAGAAATTATTCCTTTTTTAAAAATGTTAGGATAGAGGCCATCACCCATCAGTTGTATTTAACTTTAGAAAATGCCCTAATAGGAAAGAGAAAACATTTCTACACCTGCTCTTTCTCTACCATACATAATCTACACATTCAAGTCCTCTGCTCTCAAGTTGTCTTTTTTCCCCCTAAGCTAAACAAGTCTCAGATATAACTTTTTCTTATAGTAGAATTGCTCCTTTTTATGTCTGTTTATCATTGTAGTAACTCTTCTGCAGCCGTATAAGGTCATGCTGGGGTGTCATTATGGTAAAAATATTCCAGATAAAGACATCATTTGTTTCTATGTTGGGGCTCATTCTGAGATGAGGAATGGCATATCAATAAAATGAATGATAAAAATGACAGGTGGTAATTTTATTTAAATTTTCTTTTCTAATCCCAGGATGAAATTTGCTTTTAACAAAGGGCCCCCCATACTGAGTTAGTATTTACATTCAACTATCTGTCACAGCCCTTAAATTGTCTTGTCTTTTCAGTTCCCAGGGGCTCAGATGTCATCAACATATATATATGAAGGCAGTTTTTGTCTCCATGTCCATTACTTTACTTTTCTTCTATTGCTTATACTGAATTTGCTATTTTAATGCCCATTCCCCTATTTTTAAGAATTCCTTTTAGAGTTCCTGGTTTTCACATTTCCTTTTAACCATTTAAATAGTGTCGACAACCACCTCACTATACATCCCAGATACACAGAAATTTCACTTTATTTCTGCAGTTATATGTTGCTTAAAGTCATAATATCCAGGGTGTCTGAGGAATTGTCTCATCCAGGAGTAACCTGTCCCAGCTGTGTGACCAGCCCCTTTCCATTTCAATTCTTTTAGTCTATTGATGATATCATATACTTTTGTTCTTCTCTAATCTAATGTGCAGGTCTTTCTATCTTGTCTTGTAATGCTGAGCATGTATCTTTCTACCCCTTGTAGCTTTTGTATCGATTGTGAGGCTAGTATCCATGTTTCACTGGCATATGTTAGAACAGGGTAGCACACACTGATTGAAAACTTTTCTCTTCAGGCATGGTGTTGGGGAGGTTGTTCTTGAAAAGTATGCATTGCTTGCCAACCACATTTAATAAATTGTTCCATTTCTTTTATTGTATCTCCTTTCATTGAGATCCATTGGCCAAAGCATATGGAATAGTCTACTACATCTAGTTCTTCTCCATACATAGACACACATACACACACACACACACACACACACACACACACACACACACACACATCTATCTATCATCTATCTATCTTTGGTCAATTTTTTAAACATTACCTAGCTCTTTTTCAGGTTTCTTATTAAGCCGAATGGTTCTCCTAGTTTTTGCAGTTCTTGTATATAATTAATTTATTTATTTTAGACTAAATGTCATGCAAGAATGATGGATTGTAGTTGTAAATGTAGTTAAGTTTGTTGTCTTATATGAATCCAGTTTTGCTTACTCAACAATTTTTTCAGTTATGTTTTCTGTGCAAAATAAACTTATCAATTTTCCTGCCCTCCTGTCTTTTCTTTTATACTTTCCTCCTATAAATTGGTGGAGATGTTAAATGATATGATTTATATGATGCAGAGGCATGAAGCATCTGGTAGTATAGGTAATGTAACTATTTTCTGTATCGCAAGAACTAAGGAGTGATTTTGCATAATCTTCAAATTACTTCAAATTGCTGTTAACAATCAATTCTCTCTATAGTCATATTTAGGCTTGAGTTAGCAATAAGTATGGAAACTATAGGACATCAGCTGCAATGACAATTCTATGTGCCTGAAGAAAAATATTTTAACAGAAATTTTGTTACATCCTTGGAAAAAATATGAGTAGAAAAATGTGGACAAAATGTTTAGATAAAAATTAAAATATGTTTTAGAAGAATATCTTTTCTACTATTAATTGCAGGAATAGGGATGAAGCAACACCAAACAACATGCTTTAAAATTATTTTTAAGAAATAGAAGTGAAATAATCATAGCCCTGAAAAAGGGATAAAGTCAAGATGTTTAGGGAATAAGTATTTTTTAGGAAGATGGCTCAGTTGCAACCTTGGTCAGCAGTTAATTTTACTAGAGGAGCTGGGTGATCAAGTTCCTTTGGTAATATACCAAAACATATCTTTCGGTGTATATTTTGGTGTACCAAAACATTTCCCCAGCTCATACATTCATGGTAGGATCAGATGCATGAAAGATAATTATTTGTCACAAACCAGCAGCAAGCACCAGAGCAACTATCTTAACTAACCATCTTGATATACAGTAAGATCCAACCAGGGACAACTGGAATTTGAAATGCAATGTATTTGGACTGGAAAAGGCTGCATATATAAAGTCTCACATTTTCAAGGTTAACTCCTTGGGGAGAAATAAAAAGTTAAAATTATAGTGGATTTAAATGTGACTACATAATATTAAACAAATAGCATCTATTACATAATACTCCCTGCTCTTTAAATAAATGCCAAGCCTGTTTACCTTTGATGTTGCTGTTGGCTTGCATCTATCCATCCTAAGTGTTTTAATTGCATTCTTAAAATATGTTGTTCTGGAATGCAGTCAAGGTTTTTTTTTAAATCCACCCAACCAACCAAGCAACCTAGATTTCTTAACTTCGTAATTCCTTGTGATTTTTTTTCCCCTTTGACTCCAATGAAAATTCTCATCAGGAGAACATTTTAACTTGATGTTGATCTCAAAACAGTGCTTGGGAACTTGGCTAATTCTAGAACCTCACCAAGACATTAGATAGTTAATGGAAAAAAAACCTGGGGAAAGAAAGAAAGAAAGAAAGAAAGAAAGAAAGAAAGAAAGAAAGAA
>NW_020769318.1:53711-101112 GCF_900518735.1 Pseudonaja textilis
GAAAGAAAGAAAGAAAGAAAGAAAGAAAGAAAGAAAGAAAGAAAGAAAGAAAGAAAGAAAGAAAGAGGGAGGGAGGGAGGGAGAGAGGGAGTGGGAAAAGGGAGGGAGGGAGGAGCTTTGCTTTGTCAGTATTTGATTAATTATTTTTACCATAGTGACAAGACAAATGTTACTGATTTCTCAAAATGAAATTATTTAGTAGACTGAAAACTAAATTGAAATCAGTTATGTTGAATAGGATATGTCCCTAATTCATTACAGTTCAAATCTAAAATTATATGGAAATTATGATGCTTGTGCCTTTTTTTGCTATCTGAAAATCATTCTCTCCCTCCCTCCCTCCCTCCCTCTCTCTCTCTCTCTCTCTCTCCTGTTATAGTAGTCTTCCTTTTTTTCTCCAGTAAGTCCATTTGATGGTATTTTTTGTTATTTCTCCCTTTCATATGTACTTTGCATAATACCCTCCCTGAAGAAGGAAAACTTGAATTCTTTACTCATGACTGGGATGGGATATTTTAATTGCTGATAATAAAGTTATTACATTTTTGTAGGGTTTGTATTTTACTTCCACTGTTGAATTAAATATTTCCTGCTTTCTATACATACTATGCAATTACAGCTGAGTTAATTATGGCTAATTTGCATTTTTTCAATGTGCACTAAAACATCACAATTGCAGTCTCTCTAGCACAGGGGTCTCCAACCTTGGCAACTTGAAGACTTGTGGACTTCAATTCCCAGGGCTGAAGTCCACAAGTCTTCAAGTTACCAAGGTTGGAGACCCCTGCTCTAGCACACACCAAGAATTACACTGAAATTGTACTGTACTGGCTAAAAATGCTAGTGGACATTTTCATTTGCAGATCTGTTGTTTGTTTATTGTGTTTATATGCCCATTCATCTCACAAGAAGTAACCCAGGCCAGCATACAATAATCAATAAAACAACAAATATATTAAAATAACTATTATAAATATACAAATCTCATTATACAAATTTTAAAATACACAAACCACCAGAGGGAGAGAGAGTTAAAGATCAATCACAAAGAGCCAATAAAAATGTCTCTGGTTCCCTTGGGCTTCCAGGACTGGTCACATAACCAGGTCTTGAGGGAATTCTGTAATGAAAACAGGGATGGAGCTAACCTAACTTGGGGAAATGTTCCATAGAGTAGGTGCCACAGCAGAGAAGACTCATCTCTTGGACCCACCAAATATTGGTCCTCGGTGGATGGTAACCGCATCATGCCTTCTCTGCCAGATTTAATGGGATAGATTGATGAAATCAAGGGAAAGTGCTCCTTCAGTCCACGCTATGAACAGCTTTAAAGGTTATAACCAGCACCTTGAATTGGACTTGAAAGCAAAATGGCAGCCAATGCAGATTGTGGAACAAAGATGCAATATGTGTTCTTTTGGGAGCACAGATAACTGCTTAGGCATCTGCATTCTGAACTAGTTGAATTGCCAGATGCTTTTCAAGGATAGCACCATGTAGACCATATTGCAATAATCCAATCTGGAGTTGATAGGGCATGAGTGACTGTGAGATCCTGCCGGTACAGGACAGGGAGCAATTGTTGTACAACATGAAGCTGTGTAAAGACCCTCCTAGCATAATTGCCATCTGCTTTTCAAGCAGGGTGTTTTGAGTCAAGGAGGATTCTCCTCCCCCCGCCTCCCCAGATTGCACATTGGAGTAGTGCCACCCCATCCTGCACTAAGAATTTCAGAGCCCTAGAACTAATATGCCCCGTAATACTAAACTGCTCAGTCTTGCCAAGGTTAAATTGAAGCCTTTTGCTCCCATTCAAACCTTGTGGCATCCCACAACCCACTCACTTAGAGAAGAATTAACCACTGTTAAAATCCACTTACATGACACACATATCCTCAGGCTACTTTCATAGGCCAGGAGAGGCAGTCCTAAGAACTCACAACACCAAGAACCATGTTCACTGCCTTGGGTCCAACAAGTTCACACCTTCTCAAATAACCAGGCAGGATTCCATCCTAGGAATCTCCTCCAGGACCTACAAGAAGATCAGAATCCAATTGCAAGCAAATCCTAGAGATTTTGTCTGAAAGATGCTGACAAATTCCTCCACACATTCCTGCAAGATTCCTTAGGCCCTCTTTACCTAAGAGGGTTCAAGTTACTGAAACAGGGCTGCAGAGTGGTAATACGTGAATACAGTAAGGATACCACCGCTTCATTGCCCTTACTGCCATAAGGTTGACTTTAATAGAAGCTCTAACTCGTGTTGGTTAAGTTTGTCCTTGGGACCCAATCTTCAAATATTTTTTACAAGTTATTCTCTTCAATACACTCTCATATCTTATACAGGTAGTCCTCATCTTATGACTACAATTGACCCTGACATTTCTGCTGCTAAGTGAGACATTTGTTAAGTGAGTTTTGCCCCATTTTACACCCTTCCTTGCTACAATTATTAAGTGAATCATTGTACTTGTTCAGTTAGTAACATGGTTTGTTAGGTAAATCTGACTTCCACATTGACCTTGCTTGTCAGAAGACCCCAAAAGGGGATTGCATGATCTTTGGGACACTGCAACCTTCAAAAATATAAATCAGCTGTCTGAATTTTGATCTCATGAGGGATGCTGCAATGGTTGTAGGTGTGAAAAACCACAATAAGTAGCTTTTTACAGTGCTGTTGTAACATTAAAGGGTCACTAAACAAACTTCTAAAGGTAACATTAACAGAATTTTGCAAGTTTGAAAGTACATTTCGCCCTCCCCCACTTCCCTGACCATCATATTTCAGTCCAAGGAACTAGGGAGTGTCATTAATCCATTAATCATTAATGATTAATGAATTAATCTATTAATCAGTGGAACAACTTGCCTCCAGAAGTTGTAAATACTCCAACACTGGAAGTTTTAAAGAAGAGATTGGACAACCATTTGTCTGAAATGGTGTAGGATTTCCTGCCTCAACAGGGAGTTGGACTAGAAGACCTCCAAGGACCCTTCTGTTATTCTGACATGTCTCAGCTTGCAGTGATTGTACTAAAGGAGTTTCAAGGGTGGAGAGATGGATTTTCTGAAGTTGAGGAGAAACATGTATCTTGGCATAAAAGTATTGGAATAATTGTCTTCTGATACAGCAGCAAGAAGTTAATAGTTGCACGCCTCACCTTATTCTGTCTCTTCTAAAACATTTGCCATTCCCACATTCCTTCTGCAGGTTAAACTACCTCTTATTCCCACCCATCATCACCTGTTCTCCTAGTCATGGCTCTTCCCTGTTCCCCAAGGTCATCAAGTTCCTCCCTCACCTATGACTATAATTGGAACCAGATTTTTTTTGTGGCTAAGCAAAGCAGTTGTTAACTGAGTCATGCCAATTTCATGACCTGTTTGCCATAGTTGAATCACAGTCATTAAGAGAATTCAGGTTCTTCCATTGACTTTGCTTGTTGGAAGCTAGCTAGGAAGATCCCAAGACACTGCAACTATCATAAATATCAGTTGCCAAGTGTATGAATTTTGATCACATGAGCTTGGAGATTTAGCAACAGTTTTAAGTGTAAGGACCATTTGCAAATCACTTTTCCTAGTGCTGTTGCAACTTCAGATGGTTGCCAAATGAATAATTGTAAATTGAGGACTACCTCTACTGACTTGCTACCAAGCCTACCAAGTAATAATACTTCCAAGGTAAACTAAGATTCTCAGGAATCAAAACAAACAGATCTTGTTGGACGAAATGGGCTGACAATTTTTTGAATTAGAAACTGCAGCAGAAATCCTCCTGCATATCTGACAGTAGTGGTGTTTCTTTAATCACTTAATTAGTGGCAAATTTGCCTATCCTTTATTTAGTTTTTTTTGGGGGGGCGGGGGAACACTAGAAAGGAGAACAATCTTCCCTGCATGGTTGGATTTGATGATTTATGTGCCCATTACTTTTGCTTCTTACATTTTTGCAGGTAGTTTTATCTCTTTTCAAATTGCCTTCTGTTCCCTGTTTTGTAAAAGAGTATTATTTTTACTTCTCAGGGGCAATGTCAAGTATATTAAGATTTATATCTCCATTATCAATTGTAATTATTTTATAGATTAGAAGGGTATTGCAGAGTAAATAGTGAGGGCTTACCAATCTTAGGAAAATGAATTAATCATGAAAACTAGACAGTTTCCTCTGAATGAGAATTGTAAATTGGGCATTTGCTGAGATAACATCACGTTAGATGAATGGCCTTTCTCTTCAGTGTCATTCTTGACATTTATTTTGTAAGCTGTTGTCAAATGCTGATATTAATTTTTCACAACTGATTATTTTTAAGCCATTTTACATTTCCAGGCAGCAGCCAATCATTGCTATTTTCAATTAATATAAACTAGAACACAGTGAATTGTGTTTTGTTATCTAAAACTGAAAAACGCTGATAGTGCTCTCTCTATTACCTTAAAAGCTGAGGGGAAAGCAATATAGACATTTGAGTGTCCTGCAAGAGATACAGCAGTGTGTTTTAAAAAGGGCAATGAACTCTATGGAGACATGGCAGCCATGCAGGCTTAGAATAATGTTAATTTTTTTAAAACTTTCATAATATGTGTGAGGCTACTATCACCTCCAGCAGGCACCCATCGCCTCCAGCAGGAAAGCACTGGAAAAGGCAAATGCTTCAGAAACTTAATACAGCATACAAAATTCTTCTTCATACTTGGAGGCAGAGAAAGGATAATTTCAACAGATTTCTTCAGGAGCAGAATTCTTCAGCCACTTTTAACAAATATCAGCAGCAAAAATTCTGCCAGCAGACTAACTGCCATGTGATGTCTTTTCTATCAGTGTTTTTCGAATTTGGCAATGTTAAGATAGGTGGACTTCAGCTCCCAGAATTCACCAGAGAGCATGCTGCACTGCCCTACAATATATTGTCTCAAAGTGGACATAGTGCTGACCACTGCAGGGATAAACATCTCTCACAAATGACCTCTCACAAATAAAAGTCAAATAAATTTACTTATTCTAAGCCTGCATGACTCCCACCCACCCACCCCCCAAAAAGACTTGTATATCAACCTGCTTCATAGAGGAATCCATAGAAGATATGGATGGATATGGAGTGATGGAGAACATGTAAAGTGATAAATGGATTTTATTTTCTTATGCTTATCCAGCAGTATGAATTAACACAATGCAATTTATTAGACATTATGGAATAAATTGAATGAAAAAGGAGCATAGCTGCTTCTTTTCTCTCCTTGAAAATAACATAGATTAATCCTGTTTGATCCTGGCCTTTTTCCAAATTTCTTAACTAAGAATAGTCTTCAGAACATGACATGTATATTATTAAACAAATAAAAGTCCATCATCTGGGCTCTATGTGAGAATCCAGTGCAATCTTCATTAATCCAAACTATTTGGGACCGATCAGCTTATTAGTGCCTTATCAAAGGAGACTTCATTTTTAAAAATAATTAATAAAAAAACCAACAAAAATAGTTTTAGCAGGAAAGTTAATGGCTATAGGTAGTCCTCAGCCTACAGCAGTTTGTTTAATGACCATTTGAAGTTATAACGGCACTGAAAAAGTGACTTAATGAGCATTTTTCACATGATGACCATTGCAGCATCCCCATGGCCACATGATCTTGAGGTTCCAGGTTATTAATACGTAGTCTTCCTGAATGACCTGTCAATTTTCCATGCCCTATATATGACATTTCTTTTCAGATCTGTACTACATTATTTTGCTGTCACATTTGCTCCTTCTATTCTTTGTTTGTTTGTGTGTTTGTTTGTGTGTTTGTTTGTTTAAAATGGAATTGTTTGTAACTGATTTAACTAAATTCTTCTTTAGGAATTCTTACCTATTTTAACGCAACTTTCCCACTAACTATTGCTGCCACAGAATCTGACCATTGTTTTGAGTTTATTAAATTCTGCTTTCTTGAAGTAAAATGTGCAAATATAACTGTGTTCAGCCTAATTTTACATTAAAATCAAGAACTCTGGTATTACACCATAATTTCCCACTATTGTTTCTGCTACTTCCAGTTCCTTGACTTTGTCTTCATTATTGGTTAGGATCAAGTCACAGTTAATTGTTATCTTCCATCCTCTGCAAAAACAATGTCAATGAGACTGGTCAGGAATTTCTCAAAAGGACCACTCTGGCAGAGCTTGTTTTTCCAGAGATCATGAGGTAAAGTCCTCATCAAGCTGATCAGATTCAAACATGGCAGCTGTCATTATTTCTTCCACTTTTACACATTCGTAGATATGAAAACTGGAAGAAACTTCTTTATTGCAAAATGGTGAACATTTGTTGAAAGTTGTAAAGAATGTATAATGTACAGGAGCTCAAGAAATATAAATCTAATAAATACATAAATTAATATGTACAGACAAGACTCCCAGGATATTTCCTGGTGCTAAGAAAAGATCAAACCTTTTCATATTTATTGACCACTTTGTTATTTATGCCTCTTTTTTTTGACATGTTGGGCTTCCTTGATAATCTCTTAGTTGTCAGCTCTTTGCAGTGTAAATATTTCTGCTGATGTTGCAGGTGGTTTGGCCTCTTCCCAAAGAGAAATGTAGTTGTGCTGTGCCAGTTATATGCGAAAAAAAATGCTAGCAGCATGAAAAAAGAAAATATTCCAATCCTAAGGCATTCTTTGAATCCTACTGTCAATGTGTTTGAGAAAGAATCCCTCTGATTTGCTCAGGGTTGTGGAACAAACTGCCACTTCTATATATAACTGGTCCTTCAAGGAGGAAAGGGGTTATCCAGAACCCTACTTGCTTACCATGCATATTTATTTATAGGATTTATATGGCTGCCTATCTCATGACTCTAGGCCAGGGGTCTTCAAACTTGATAGCTTTTAAGACTTGTGGACTTCAACTCCCAGAATTCCTCCTCCAGTAATGTTAGCTCGGGAATACTGGGAGTTGAAGTCCACAAATCTTAAACTTGCCAAGTTTGAAGACCCTTGCTCTAGGCAGTTACAACAATGCATTAAAAAATACCCCATCATTAAAAACAAAAGATCCTCCCCACCCCCAAGTGCCGGAGCAATTATCCTTGCTGCTCAATTCCTATCCTAGCCCAATGTTTGGGGAAAAGGCAGATTTTCACAGTCCTCTAGAATAGGGGTCTTCAACCTTGGCAACTTTAAGACTTGTGGATTTCAATTCCCAGAATTCCTGAGCTAACATTACTGGAGGAGGAATTCTAGGAGTTGAAGTCCACAAGACTTAAAGTTGCCAAGGTTGAAGACCCCTGGTAGGGATCTCTTGGCTCTCAGGTGGGAGGCTGTTCCAA
This sequence comes from Pseudonaja textilis, assembly GCF_900518735.1. The sequence continues at coordinate 61,025 of NW_020769318.1, forward strand.
AGAGCTCCTTGCTGATGTCTGTGTGTGCTTTTCCCACATTTTAGTTAAAAAGAAAACTCAAGTTAATATGCATATTGTCTTTAATAGCCTTACTACATTAATAGTCATGAAAATGTAATAATGTAAGTACTAGCAAATTAGAGGATTCCAAGACCTAAAAGGATATATCGGTGGCCCCGCTTTTAAAGGAGCAGCTGCCTTCTGCTGGAGAAGATGGCTTTCCATAGGATTTCCTAAGAGGAATCTCTCCAGCTCTTTTGCAATTCACTTCATGCAAAGCCTGGAGAGATTCCTCTTGCAAGGAATGCTGTGATTGGTGGGGAAGCACTTATTCCTCTTCTGTCTTGGAAGTCCAATAAAAAAATCAAACCTCTAAAAAAAAATCAAACCTCTAGTTGTGAACAAGCAAGAAGAGTTTTCTTACATGCATTAAAGAAAGAGTGTCAATATGTAGACCATAGAATAGCAGAGGAAAAATTGTTGTGAAAGGGAGAATTCCTTTTTGGGGTTAGACAACAACTCTAAGTGTGCTAGTAGTTCATCAACTCAGGATTTCATTTTCTCTCATCTTTGGGCTGAGATCCTTGGCACCTTGGATCTTAAAAGCACAATGTATATTTAAACAAGTCAGGAATTACTCCTATGTTTCAAAATCCTCAGCAATATTCACGCTCTGCTTCACCTGATTGTCACTTTGGTTCCTTCTGCTGTTTACCTGACCCTGTTTATGATTTATTTCTCTCTTGCCCTTGAAATTTCCTGCAAGTCTTGATCCTTCCCCACTTGCTATACTAAGCACTTTCCTCCTGGATAAAAACCTGCTGACCTGTGTCTTTCTCCCTTTTCTCTCTGTCTCTGTCTCTCTCTCTCTCTGCTGGGTGTTGCTGACAGAGTCTTTTTATTCTTCTGTAACCCCAAACTGCCCCCTTTCCAGTTCATGGAAAACTAGCTCGGCAAAGCACTGCTGGAAAATCTCTTGTGCTTTCTCTTTCCTTTTCATGGGTGGTCTTTCTTTCCCTCTTGTTTTAGACAGAAAAAAAGGCTTCTCAGTTGTGTTTGTTCTTCCTTTATCTCTGTAGGCTATCTGTCTTAGACTACTTTTCCTCTTGTCTTCTCCCCCCCCCCCCCAGGCCAAATTTCTGTTGCATTCCTTCCTGTCTCCGGTATATATATTTTGTAGATGCTTTTATATACTGCATCTGTACTTACACTTATCTCTTTTGAGTTTTTTTCCCTTCCTTCCTGTATGTATTTATATGATCACCCAGCTCAAACAATGTCGCACTGGGAGAGGTATAAAAGTAAAACACACATATAAATAATTCTTACAGAATAAGAGCACATTTACAGCATGCTAAGCAATGGCGATCAGGATTGAAAAACGTCTACATTTCACCCATTGACCCCAAAGCCCAGCTGAGTATCTATTTACCTTAGTATCTCTGGGGATCCTGTTTCCCCTGACTTTTTAAACTGCAGTGAGTAATCAACAACATTTGCAATAAGGGTTTAACTTCTTGGGTTCTTCTGGCAAACTGATCAGTCTTCATCAGACTAATTCCTTTAATTATTTCTCAGCCCCAACAGAACTTTCTGTGACATACTTCAATAAAATGAAAGGAATTATGTATCTTGGGGGGTGGGGGGCTTGAAGCCACAGTATATCCCTATTAATGCTTAATCAAAAGTAATCTACCTTACTTTTCTCATAAATAACTTCTCCCCACAGCCCTCCAGTCACACTCAATTTGTTCCACATACTTTCATAATATTCTGGATCTCTTATTCCTATATTTGGGGAGGAGACTCCTGTAACCTGAAGCGTGATTTTCAATTATTCATCACATTATGCCATCTTTCATTGACATAAATGCTATACATGAGGAAAAGAAGCCAAGGCACAACTCTAGAAATATTCGTTCCATTGTAGGGCTAGGGTGATTATTCTTTCTATCAAAGAAGAGAAAGGCTAATAAAGAGCTTGAGGGTATCTCATCTATCTTCCATTCTACGGCTTCAAAGCCAGTTTAAAAATGCATAATTAAGGAGCTTGAGTTCTATAATAGCCTTTACATTTGGTGGAGAGAATTCTTTGGTATTTTTTTTCTTCTAATAGGAAGACATAAAAGGAACAATAATCTCCCAGTAGCTATACATATTCTTCTGTAATGAGCAAATGCAGAGCAAATTCTATTTCCTTTTAAAACACCATCATGATTAGTATTTTCCTTTTAGCAAAGCAGTGATAAATTACTTTGTGGTTAACAATGTTCTACGTTTAATTGCAGTAATAAGTTGGCCTATTGCCTTACATTGGTTAGGTAGATTATGGCCAATAGAAAGGCTCAAGGCCAGTTTCTATTTTAGAGAAAGTCATAAACTGGACATAGAACATATTATGAAACCGTTGCTTCCGTAAAGGTATGACATAGTATTTAGATGAATGTCAGAAGCTTTGCCATTTATTTGAATCTATAATTCAAATAAAACGATGCTAGAACCTGGTAGCTTTACAAAAGAAAACCTCATTGGAAATAAATAATGAAATAACTAAATTTAAAACCATATTTTTATGGGAAAGGAGGAACTTGTTTAGTTTTGCTTAATTCTTGAAAGTTGGGGTTTACATCTGAAATATTCATCCTCATTTCTTATTCTGCATTTATCTGAATCAATATTTGCTCTTTATGGCAGCAGATGTGGAAAATCCTGATTTAGTTGCCAAGTTATTCAGGCAGAATAGAAGTAACTTCTGATAGTGATTCAGCTTTGTTTGTGTAAGCCCTCAGGCTTATGTACACAAAACTGGAATCCCATCAGGCCACACTCTGGGTTTTTCTCTCCACTTTGGTAGGGCAAGTTAACAAATGGTTTGTCCAGGGAGACCAGGGATGGATCTTCATGGCAATCCTGCTTTGTAGGCAAACCTCCTCAAATGGGCTTGCGCCTCCCAGGGATCACAAGTCAGTTTGAGAATTCTTGCCTTAACCAGTAAACCAGAATAGCTCTCTTCCACATTTAATGCACGCTACATTTTATTCTTGATGCTTATAGTTCTCTTTTTAAAAGTGCTGCTTGTCATCAATTGCTGAGAAATGGTTATACTTGTGTTTTTATTAACAGGATTTATTTGTACCATACACAAGACATATGTGTCTAGTGGAAATTATGATTAAACTTGTTTATTGATTAAAAATGAGATGGGTGGCAAATAAAGTTCATAATACATAAATAAATAAAATAAAAATAAAGGTACTATTCAAATCTACCTCATAGCCCTTTCTAACTGGTTTAATTTTCAAGGCAGCTTTCAAGGCAGTTTTAGTTTTCAAGGTAGTTTGCATATACAATAACAAAGCAAAACAATAATTACCATATTAAAGAAATAGTGAAAGAACAGCATTATCATAAGAGTACCAATTAAACACTAATTACAACAGATAAAATATGTACTGTAATATGTACAGTAGGACAGGGATGGTAGGCACATTGGTATGCTTATGCACGCCCCCTACAGACCTCTTAGGAAAGGGATGAGGTCAATAGTAGACAGTCTAAGGTTAAAGTTTTTGGGGTTTGGGGAAGAAACCACAGAGTCAGGTAGAGTATTCCAGACACTAACCACTCTGTTGCTGAAGTATTTCCTGCAATCAAGTTTGGTGCGGTTAACCTTGAGTTTGTATGTATTGTGTGCTCTTGTATTGTTATGGTTGAAGATGAAGTATTCATTGACAGGTAGGACATTGCAATGTATCATCTTATCTTTCCCCTTAGGTAGCAATCTGATAAAACTATAGTATAATAGTTTAAAAGATAAAAACAATAAATACATTAAAATTAACAAGAAATAACTAAGATAGTGTGCGGGGGGGCATAAAACAGAGAGGAGGCGAGATCTTTTATTTAATCCATTAACCACCTTCAGGGTGACACACCATTATAGACTAATGTCTACTACATATCTGCATATAGTTCTTACATATCTGGCTAACATTTATCTGTCATACTGTCTATGAGCTATGTATATCCATATCAAATGCCTTTTCATTTTTTAAGCATGGTGTCATTCTGGCTTGATCTATGTTATGAGGTTGGACTGTAAATGCTACAGAAAAGCATTGCAAGAAGCAAAACACATGTATATATTTATACATTTAAGCATTTATACATTCCATCATTTCTCAAAGTTATTGAGGCTGGCATGTGTGGGATTCTCAGTCAAAACTTAGATTCAGATATGGAACTCCCCCAAAGGCTTCTGTTCATTTCTGTGTCTGAGCAGCTGTATACTAATTCTGCATGTTTCCCATCCTGTGCTGCTTCTTGTCAGCAAGTATAATTAGCACCACTATTGCAATAAAAGACTTTCTAGTCTTTCTACAGTTTTGTCTACACAAAGACAGGAATTGTCAAAGGAATAGCACAAGGAGTAAGAAGTAGTAAGCAAAGAAAAATTGAAGACAGACATTTAAATAAATTTCATTTATGCCACATAACAATTTTCCGTAAGCTACTCTGTGTCATTTGCTTGTGAGAGGAGTAGCTTTAGTTATTAGACAAATAACTAAGTAGCAATTAGCGCACTATTATTATTTTATTGATTCCTAATATTGCTGTTTTGTGGTGTTTTTAAATCTATTGTATACCATTTTGAGTTGCTTGTGCTTAGGCAGCCTTATAAATAAAAATAAATAATTTGTCCATTTTTTTCCTATCCTTACAAACCACCCTTGTTTTCCCCAAATCAATTCACTTTATTTTTTAAATCTCTCAGGACCGAATCAACCGCATCAAATCACAACTTTTCTGTTCTTCCTTTTCCTATGAACTCATTGTAACCAGGGCTTCCTGTGGGTTCTTGGGATTTAATAAATGGCACAATAAACAGCAACATCTTTTAATAATTTTTTTATTCCATTTATTTAAGAAAATACATCAAAGCAGGCAAGCATTCAAATTCATCACATTCTTTAATAAGAGCTAGTAAAGATGATTTACTGTTGGAGAAGTAAAAGTCATTGCTACTTTTCTTTTCTTATACCCTTTTAATCAACAACTTGAAATAAAAAAAGGTATTAAAAGACATTATAGCAGAACATATGTTTCTGTACTCCTCAACATCAGAGCCTACATATTTGCAAGCTGTAATGTTTCCCTAACATATAGGTGCATGTTGCTCTCTATTTATGTCCTATTTTCAGACGTGAGCCAGTTAGGAGGAAAAGCCTTCAGCGTATAACTGATTAAGGTTTTGACGATTTCAGACAGTGCAAGTGGGGACTAATTAACTAATTAAGGTCAGAGTGGAGCTTGTTAACTTGCAGTTAGCAGGGAAACACTGCACAGCAGAGAAAAGCCGCTCAGAGCCTACATCAGATGTTAGATACTCAAAAAAACTGGACAATATTTGATTTTAAGGCTATGCCTGTCAGATGATGACAAAAAAGAAGACATCGCCTCCTTTTTTGCCAAACATTTGATAACCCTACTCTGTCTGATAAAATAAAAAACGAAGGTGTATACATAAGGAAGAGAGGACAAATGGGCTTGGCAGATATACTATAAGAGAAGCCAACTAACTACATGGAAAAAGCTCCAAATATCAATCGCAGAAGAAGGCAATGGCCAACAACTTCTAAATTGCTCCTGAGGAGGTAGAACGACCTGAGTCAAACATTAAGACACGTATTGATGCTGGATTATGAGATACTCAAATCCACCCACCCTCACTACTCCCCCATCAACTGTGAAAGAATGCTGACCTTGGTGTGTAGATCTGGAGGGGACAATGTGACTTTTCAGCCTTGATGGATGGGTGGCTTGCGTGATCCTGACTTTTGTATGTATACAGACATCACAACATCTGAATATGGACTGGAATAGATTAGAATAAGCCCTGATATAATGAATGAGTGATGGAGAAAAAGGAAGGAAGGAATTTCTTCATTAAAAATAATTGTAATGGTTGAACTTCTGAAATGGCAGGGAGGGAAGTTCATGGTCAATGCTTTTCTCCTCATCTTCTGAACTGCATGTCCTGCATCCACATCACAAATTCCACACAGAACAAAGGGAAAAGGACATGATAAAAAGATTAATAATCCAACAAGCACGCATATTCACAGCTTAGCGCTGCCAAGTGATTGAATATGTGAGGGGTACGCAACTGAGTTTATATTTTAGTACATGTTTTTATCCCCAAACACAAATGAGTCATTGTCCTGGTTAGACATTTTTGCACTATAATAAGAACTAGGCCAGCTATTTTTGACTATGCGGTTATAGCTTGTCTTTGAACATCGCAAATTACTCTAAGGACTTTTTGTTATTGTGCTGAAGAAACAGAAAATATATCAAGCATATAAAAGATAGATCTAAATAATTAAAATAACCTGAAAAGCAAAGAGAGTCTTTGCAGCTGCGGGCTGTTGGACTTCTTCAGGTACAGGTTTTGCAAATGTCACTGAAATATAGGTAGTACTCATTTGGTGGCTGCCTCATTTTAGCAACCGCTCACAGTTAAAAAGTGATATTACCATAACCTTATGAACAATCCTTGCATTTGTGACCTTAGCAAGGAAAGCTAAAGTAAGATCATAAGCACAGTTGCGGTTTCACTTAATGATCACTTTGCTTAATGATCACGTTGTGGGTCCCAATTGTGGTCTATAAATAAGGTTTACCTGTATTAGGTCTGGGTTCATGCACCATATTCAGTGACGGATTGAGCATGGTTTTTGAATAAATCACAACAACCGAAGTCACATATAATTCACTATAAACTACAGTTTACAAACTACATTAGATTGCTTCATATAACCTACTAACTTAAAACCGAACAAGCAATAGTATAACTTAAGCCATATCTCCATTTAACATTTCAACCATTCTGTTCCTGTGTTCATAGCTGATTTAACTCCAAAATGGCTACGCAAATCAACACTCCCTTAACAGTTTTTTGAGATTCATTCTGGTGCACTGCTGGACTTAAATAAAGGCCTAAGGGTGGGGGCGTGGAAGGAGAAAGAAAATAGTAAATAAAATAAAGCATTTCTGCCAGGTTAAATCAGCAAACTTCCATTTAACTCAAATGTTTTTACCGCTATGCAATTACATAATTATAGGAAAAGGTACCTCTACACATGAAGGAGATTATGTAAGTATTGATTCAGTTGAAGAGGTGTTCCTTCCTCTATAAAGCAGTCGATGAGTTGCTGAGGTTAGCCTGCAACACACTAAAGGATGCTATTTGAAATGTAAAGCAGACTTGAAATGACATGATCTAGAAAGAAGTATTTCAGAAATGGAGCAGAAAAATAAGGCTTGGGATTATTTTGACAGTTAATGGGGGGATTAATAGGGGGCAGTGACATCCATTTCTCTCCTCGAGAAACTGTTGCTGATCCATTCTGGCTCTGGGGCAATACAGCAGTTCTGATAAACTCTAATGTGATGTATAAACCCAAATATTCTATTCTTAAAGGCTAAAACATTATTATTTCACATGTTTTATAGTAAAAATCAAGTGGGATGGTGCCTTTCATAAGGCTTCAGATGATCCTCAAAGAGACATTCCACAAAGGTATTTTGTAGCTTCATGTATCCAGGAAAATTGTTGTTTTATAAGTTATTTTACTGCTTTGTAAAAGGAGAAGGGGGCATATTGGATTGAAAAGACCAGCAGAAGGAGGAAAAATATGAAGGAGAGAAAATACTGCTGTTGTGCGGTTATGTTTTGGCAAGAAGAAATGTGTCCTCACTCCCAAACAATCCTCACTGCTCAAGAATGAGAAAACAAAATCATGCATAAATTAAACATAGTATCTTCCTGTCAGCTTCTCTGAATGTTTTTAAATGTGGAACTATGATATCATACATAGGTTGTGAAATTGTGAAATGGAAAGCACTCAAAATAAACTTTGCAGGTTTCTGCCTTTGGTGTTCCACTATGTTTGCTGTAGGTAGGGAGAAAAGAGGAATATTTATCATCAAAAGTTTTTTAAAAAATACCCTGAACCTGGCCATTTGATTTCAGTTCCACCATCTTTTTAATGATCCTCTCTCCATTGTATCTGAGTGTATATTAATCCTGACAAAACTTTCTTTCCCAAATCCCTCCATGAGAAGAAAAAGAAATCCTTGCTAATAGTGCCACCTGCAGCATATATTTATCTACTGTAAATACAACAGAAGCTTTTTTGAACCCAAGCAGCTTCTTCTGCAAACAGTAAGTAGATGGTATCCTGCACATTGGGTGAAAACTCAGAATGTAGAAACTTGAAGGGAAGGGATTAATGTGTAAATATACCTCTTTGGAGAACATCAGAAGAGAAGAGATACAGGTTGTGAGTGCTCTAACTCTGGGGGTTTTTAAGAAGAGATTGGACAACTATTAGTATGATATGGTATAGAATTTCCTGCTTGAGCAGGGGGTTGGAGTAGAAGACCTCCAAGGTCCCTTTTTATAGGTTTGGTTGGTCATGTGTGTTTGATCTTTCTGAGAGAGGCAGATAGACATATAAATGCACTTAATTTTATTGGCAGATCATTGCACTACAAATTAATTTTAGGAAAAGGCAATGGATAGTCCTAATATTTATGTTATTTGTAATTTTCTTGTTTACTTTTCGTTTGTACATTTCTGGTTGTGTATGTATGTATGTATGTATGTATGTATGTATGTATGTACATACGTAAATAATCTTTTGCAACTGATTGATGATGATTTTGGGTTCAAGTGTGCTCCAATGTTTTGGGAGTGCTTCCAAGGTGCTTCTTACTATTGGAACTACCTTTACTTTCTTTGGTCGCAGTCATTCTATTTCTATTTGCAGGCCTTTGCATTTAGTTACATTCTTCAGTTCTTTCACTTCTCTTCTGCTGTCTCCAGGTACTGCCACATCCACTATCCAGACATTTTTTGTCCTTTTTATTAACAGTGGTTAATTCTGAGCATTATATGGCAGGTGTTATATGGCAAGTGCTGTTTGAATCCTAAAATCCCAGATCAAGACAGCTTCTCATTTTCTATTACTTTGTCTATTTTCTATTATTATTGTTATTGCTGTTGTTGTTGTTGTTATTATTATTATTATTATTATTATTATTATTATTTAGCAGAGTCTTAAAACAGCAACTGGTTAGTCTACTCAATGCATTGCTTAATGTGCAATCTTCCTGCTAACCAGGACTTGCCCTAATTTGACCCTATATCCAGTTACTCAAATCAGCAGCTTTCCCTGCCAGGGATTCTGTTTGATGTTAATCCCTAATGGAGGTGTGCTGTTTCAATATTAGTTCCAATTTCTTCAGTGTGGCTCTATATTTCAGGGCTGTTGCACCTTTCTTTATATCGCGGGGAGGGGAATCCTTCTACAGTCACACATCATTACCTCTGAAGCAGTTACACCCTATAAACCAATGCTGCGGTCTACAACTGCTGAGAACCTAATGTTGCTGTTCTTAATTCGTCCAGGGATTCTTTTGCTTTGGAACCTCATCAGTTAATCAGAGCCACATAGATATTATTCTTTTCTACCTTTGTGCCTGCTTTATGGAAGTTATGGCAAAGATTAGCCAAAGAGTTGGCAAATTATTCTGTTCCAAATTTGACAAATTGCACTAAGTATCAGTCAATTGCACAGGGTTTGCTAGTATTAGGCAGGAAGATATTAAGATTGCTTTCTTCAGAATGTCCATCTAAATTCTAAAAATAACTTTTGACCTTATATACGGTACATGCAAAACCTACAAATTCATGAATAGAATTGCTCCATTCTTCTTCCAAACCATGAGGACAGGGATTAAACATCAATCTAAGCAGTTCAAGATGTTCAGATAACAGAATAACAGAGTTGAAATGGACCTTGGAGGTCTTCTAGTCCAAGCCCTTGCTCAAGCAGGAGAATCTATATCATTTCAGTCAAATGGCTATATAGTCTCTTCTTAAAAATACCCAGTGATAAGAGTACCCACAACTTCTGGAGGCAACCTGTTCCATTGGTTAATTGTTCCCACCGGAATGGGACATTTAAGCACTGACTCTTGGCCATTCCCTATTTACCCTCAGCCACCTGCCTCAATCGATTTACAGCCAGCTTTCCTCCTCCTCTGGCCCTCTCTCAGCCATTCTCCATGCCCAATGCCCCCCTCTGCCCAGGGGTAGGATTCAACCGGTGTAACAACCAGTTCAGTGAGCACACGCACAACATTTACAACTCACCTTCTGCTGCAAGCCCTGTGTGTAAAACAGCTGATGCGCAGCAATCTGCTGTGCCGTGTGAATCAGCTGAGCTGGAAAACCCAGCTCAGACTAGAGCTGGGGTGGGCGGGTGAGCTCAACAGTTGATCGTCGGAGTGAACCACTTCGCTCACAGCTGATCTTCAGAGCTACTGGTTTGCCTGAATTGGGCCAAACTGGTAGAATCCCACCTCTGCCTCCACCCCAGCCCTTCATCCCTACCCATTCTCCCCGACATCTTTTGACTCAGGTCTTTGGCTGCACAGGACAAATAGTCCCCAACCAATCGAGTGGTGTGCATCAGTGATGGCACTGGGTAGGTGACTGAGAGGGCTGTGGGGTGGCAGCGTGCAATACGATTGGTGACAGGCTGGGAGAGAGAGCAAGAGCTGTCATGGCGACCAGCTGCTGGCATTGCAGGGGGAGGGGGGGCAAACAGTGAAGGCACGTGGCTGTTGGCATTGTTGGGGGAGAACAGTAATAGTACATGGTGGGAGGCAGCCCAACTGCCCATTTGGCAGTTCAGACCAGAATCCAGGTGCAGAGGCAACTGCAGGGGTGGATGGCTCAACATGAGAAGCCCCCACCAACTGCTGCCTGCCTATGGAGAATGGCCATGGGAGGGCTAGCTATAAAACAGCTGTCAGGTGGCAAGGGGAGCAGCCAAAGGTCATTGCCTATACATCCCAGACCTGTTCTCACTGTCAGGAAATTTCTCCTTAGTTCTAGATTGCTTCTCTCCTTGATTTGTTTCCATCCATTGCTTCTTTTTCTGCATTAGGATGCTATGGAGAATAAGTAGATCCTCTCTTCTTTGGCTAGTCCCTCAAATATTGGAACACTGCAATCATGGGACCCCCAGTCATTCTTTTCACTAGACTAGACATACCAATTCCTGCTATTCTTCTTCCTATGTTTTAGCCTCCAGCCCCCTAATCATCTTTGCTGGTCTTCTCTGCACTCTTTCTAGAATCTTAACATTTCTTTCTTTCCTTTAATCATCTGGCACTTTACTAATGTTCCAGAATTTTTAAAAGATAATTATATTCAATCAGATCATCAGCTAGTTCCCTCAGCACTTTTGGATGTAGTCTATCTGGCTGTGCAAATTTAAACTCATTCAAAGAAAAGTATTCCCAGAATATAGAAATATATAGAAAATGTGTCAATCTAGTTCAGACTTGTTCTTTTATCTTCCCCTTCATTATTTCTTGGAAGAACACAAAATTTCTTATTGAAGACTGAATAGGAATTGTGCTGCCATTTCTTTGTATCTCTTATCTAGATCCAGTCACAATGATGGAGAAAATATACTCAAGAGGACAAAGGAAAAGAGCCAGCCAGCAGAAACTATGTAAATTGTTGGATTATTTCTATAATGTCAGTACATGGTATTACACACAGTTCAAGAGGGCAGATGCTCTTCTGTGAATTGAATTTTTTTCAGAGAAATATGGCTTGCTAATTTGATGAGCCATTTATCTAAGTGGTTCCTTCAGGTCTATTTTCCTTGTGAAAGTCAAAGAGGCAGCTGTCTTGTTCATCACACAAATTAATCCTTCTAAATTTAAATGTATATATAGCAGCTGTAAGTGCAACATAAAATCATAAGGGGAAAACCAGAACTCTGAGTATTGCTTTATTTCATGGACAATGTAATAATATTGTACCTTGGACTAAGCAATGATTTTTTTATATAAAAATGTTGTTACATCTCATAGATGATCAATTTATTTTTTTTCAAAAACAAATAAATTTTTATTCTATGGACCTCATTTTACTTGCTGCAAATTGACCCATTTAGTTTCCATTAAATATTTTGTAATCTAAGCAAGTGACTTGCAAGATAGATGTCTTAATTTTGTTCCTATTTTCTCTATTTGAATGGCGAAGCTAAATCCTTCTACTAAATAGTTTGATCTGAGAAAAGTTAAGTTTTCTTTAAGCATGGCTACTGTTCTGTGTTATTCTTAAATAACCAGGTCTTGCAAAGCAAAGCAGAAATCTATTCCTCTTTTCGCACACACCCCTATCCCATTTCCTTTCATCCCGTACCCCATGCACTTATTTAGCACTAAGAAAGCTCTCTTTTCTACATCTGGTGGAATATCTATTATTCCTTAAAACACTTAAACAAATTATTCAAAACATGAAGTATGAGCATAACCTCTGGGAAATTGCCTTTTTATTTCATGGTATGAGAGCGATGTTTAGCTGAGATTCTATATAGTATCTTTATAGCATAAAAAAGAAGGGTTATAAACATTTAAAACTTTAATTCTCTATTTATTTGGAAATAAGTTTTACTGATATCAACAGAGTTTCTTTTTGAACAGGCATGTATAAGATTGCTTCTCTAATAAAATTATTTTCAGGATATTTTTACCTTGTTTAAACTATTGTTCTTGTGGAATATTTTGGCTTTTATTTCAAGGACCGAAACTACCCTTTCTCTTTTCTTCTTCTTTATAGCAGACAATGTGGTCCACCCTATTCATTATCCTCCAGATAATACAGGGTTATCAGTCTCATAATTCTCAGCCAGCATGACTAGCAACCATGCTGATTGGGAACTTCAGGCCAGGGGTTTAATTATGACTACTCTGGTTAATGAACCATTTCTGGACACCATTTCATTCCAATGCAGCTCACTTGCTTCTGTTCTGAAGACAGAAAAGGAATACAATGATAAGAATACAATGATTTGCCAGTAGCCCCTGGAAATAGTCTAGTGGCAGCCCTAGATAAACCATAATTAAATACATATGCAAGCTGTTACGAATTAAAATTTGGACTAAGTTTTATCTGCATATGGTATTGTTTTGCTCCCCTCATACATCATTCATTTAATTCTAGGATATCATGGCCCCATCTGAGATTACCATTCAAGTAATCTCTCCAAGCACTCTGTGCCTGGTGAATCAGGCCTTAGTTCAGGACCCAGGCCAGAATCTGGTGGTCCCACCAGCTGGAGATTCTCTGTCCAGGACTCTAATTTAAACTCACCAGTGGAATATGAAGGCGATCTGGCTACCACTTCTGTCACCCTATTGATCACCAGGGTTATTCAGCTGATTTGGCTGGCTAAGTGGATATCTCCTTTCTCCTTACCACTCCATGTGCATGACTCCTGAAGCTGTGTGCTTAGTGGAAGAGGACAAACCATGCCAGATTAAAAGGAGTGTACTGATCTTCCATCAAGAATATACAATAGCTTTGCTCCCCTGCTGGAATCTTCAAACAAGCTCACCAGTATAACTCATAAGAATTATGGTGCTGCCAAATTGAAGGTGGATAGAGGTTAAAGCATTTGGTTACAAAAGAGAACACATTAGGAATAAAGAAATGTTCTTAATTGATGGTTATTAGCTATGAAGCCCTTTATGACATAGCACCTAGTTATCTGTGAGACCACCTGTGTCTGACAGTTTGTCCCCACCCTGTACAATTGGGTAAGATGGGCATGCTCTGGTTCCTTTGATTAAACAATGCCATCTGTTGGGATCTAGGAAATGTGTGGGTTTTTTGTTTGTTTGTTTCAGCACCTGTTTTGGGGGACAACATCTTCCCAGGATCTGTATGACTCCCATTCTGATGATGTTCAACAAGTCTTTGAAAATCTGGCAGGGAGTGGGATGGGATGGGTTCTGACAACCTTATGGAATCTTGCCTACATGATTAATGTTTTTTTCTGATATGTATGGTTTGCAATTTTACTGTTTTCATTATGTCACCTAAAATCTTTTGTGTGCAGCTTTCTGAGCCCGGCCAAAATTTGTGTCTGAATTGAAATGTTGAATTATTGAACACATGTATTCATTCATCTTCTAGTTTAATTTTTATGCTACTTTAATTTGTGCACGAATCAATTTAATTTTTCTAGACTTTGCCAGACTACTTAAAGGGTATATGTGGCTCTTACCCACCATCCATACTGATGAACAGCATTTAGTTTGTATCTGTTACTTTATCACAGTATAGAAATCACTCAACTATGAAACTGGGACAAACAGGAATTCAAAATGCTAATCTCTAAAAAAGTGACTTGCATGACATTGTATTCCATTGGATTGTATTATATTCTCTAAGATGTAAGTTTGTATTGAGATATATGTTTTGTGCATAGTGAGTACATATATTTGAAAAGGGACTTATATTATCAATTTGGAATTTTCCTAGAAATCCAAAACATTCAAAAAATAAATAAAGATCTGCTCCTTAATTTGCTTCTTTTCCCACATGCTTATTATTTACTCTTTGGTCCCTGTGAGAAGTGAATAGTTTCCTCTCCCTTAACTTGGAAAAAGAAGGGTGGGGAAGAAAGCAAATATGTTTGTATAGATAAGAATTGAATACACATAGAGTTCTATGATACATAATTTTATGCACACCATTTCTGTTTGGCAAAAGAGTGACGTATAGAACTGGGTTGGAATGTGTTCACCTCACTGAAATAAACAAGTATATACTTAATAAGCAGGCCCAGTTGATTAGCAAAAGCAATCACTCTGTCTGACCTTTGTTGTAGGTGATAAATGAAGATTGAAGGGGATCTATTAATCTCATCTGCTATATCAAGGAGGCACTTATCCCAGGCCTAACATGCTGCCAACATTTTAATCAGAGATAAGAACATGGAAGCTTCTGACAGGAGAAATCATGTATCTATCTTATATTAGCATAATTCATTTGTACAATTCTATGTAACCTTTTACAGGTTGAGTGGATGGAACATGTATTGCTTCTCTAAACAAGACAGTATTATTGTTTATTTACACTGCATTTCACTTTTCTCCATCCTATTTCAACAGCAGTAGTATTTTAAATTTTGCAATGTTCATTCATTTGCATATAGCAAATTAATTAATATAAATTAGAACCCCAGTCATATCTAGTTACAAGGCTGAACTATGCAATTGGAAATCCCGTTTAAATGTTACCTCTACCAGAAAGTACTTCTTTCACACTATTGGACTCATCACTAGTTGGAAAGCACAGGTTATCAAAATGTTTTTTACCTTAGACCTCCCTCTCTCATTATATATCAGTCAGATCCTCCTTCCTACCTCTGCTTTCCTTTTTAGATTTAGATTTAGGTGGTTTCCTTTTTTTCAGAAGGCAATTTAGGATGTGTGTGAGAGAGAAAGAGAAAGAGAGAAAGAAAGAGAAAGAAAGAAAAAGAGCAAGCCAAAACCAATGAAAATAATGCTGGAAGTTGGAACACCTGCCTGCATGTCCACAGTCTTAAATCTACCAACATGGAGCATAGTAATACTGTTTTACCTTGTACAGTTGTCCTACAGATCAATATTGGCAATGTATACAAAGTGTTTTATATTTGTTTTTATATAATATTTCAAGATCCTAATGATTTAGGCAAGATTGTCTTTAATAAGGTTCCACATGTAAAATAAAGTATAGTTGGGGCCCCGCGCAGCTCCTCTCAAAGAGCAGGTGACAGCTGGGGCCAAGAGGGCCTTTGCACAGCTTCACCAGATATGCCAGTTGTGCTTAAATGCTCCTGTAATTTTGTTGGTCTGAAGACCCATGTTACTTGATTAATTTTTATTCTAGGCACCAATGTGTGTTCATATTTGGGCGTCAGTTCAATCACAAAATATACTGCTGTTAATAGTACTGTCTGGAATGTGAATATTCCAGGTGGGAGGTCCATTAGACCAGGGGTCACCAACCTTTTGAACTTCAGGGACCACTAAATTCATAATTTAAAACCCCACTAATATTATCTGCCTAATGACCGACTGGGTGTGCGTGGCTAAGTGGTCATATGACTGGGTGAGCATGGCCAATTCAATGTCACTCACAACGAGGGGCGTCATGCTGGCCTCTATTTGCCCCTCTCCTCCCAACCACTCCTTGCCTTCCTGCCTGGGGTCCTTAGAGTCCCAACAAGAAGCGGTTGTTGGAGCTAAGCAGCTACCACGAGAAAGAGTTGCAAAACAGCTGGCTCAGTTCAAATTGGATCTGACCGAGAAGGAGACTTAGCTGCTGAGGACTAAGAGCATAGATTTTCCAAGCAGAGGGAAGACCTGCGGAAGTGCAAGGCCACGTGCCAGCACCTGGAGGCTCAGTGGGCTGAGATGGTCAGCCAGGCCATGATGCAGTCCCACTGGAACAAGGCCCTCCGGCTCTTCGCCACCAGTGGAACTTTCCTCCAGCCTTCGGCCAAAAGGAGGCTGAAGCAGACCCCAAATGGGAATTTCTGCTCCCCTCCAACCCGCACCAAAAGACCCTGAAGGGGGAGACTCTCTGCAGCAACACAAATGTTCATTGCATGTATCTGGCCCAGGGACTGTAGTTTGAAGACCCCTGATTTAGTGCAATATAAAAATGCAAATAATTTTTCTGCAGACCATCAAAATTCTCTTGTGGACCACCAGCCACCAACCACCAGCTGGTGACGGCTACTTTAGACAATCACTCATGACTTGGTCCCTTATAATTACCTTAATTGAATCTATAGGGGGCTGCCCCTGAAGACCATTTGGAAGATACAAATGACTCAAGCAGTGAAGGGTGTGTCATAGTATGCACAAACAACCCAGCTGTTTTGCAAGCTGCATTAGTTGCTAGTTGACTTCTGGGTACAGTTCAAGGGGCTGGTTATTGCCTATATAGCCTTTCCATAAGGTCAGGTTCCTTCCTGTCATTCATTTCTACTTTCAGTTTTATACTGTGATTTTTAAAGTTTGTATTAAAAATCCATATAAATATGTATTTCCAAATATGTAAAGGGTTTTTTTTTGAACTATGACTTATGAAGGGTTTGTACTGTTATCAGTAAAAAGGCATTTTATTTATTTATTTAAAACATTTACATAGCTGCCCATCTATAAACAGCTGGGTGGCTCCCAATCAAAAGTTAAAACAGCAAACAAAGCTATATTTTGCAGCTATCCTGCCTTGCCTTCTCATTACTAGAGTCTAGTCCATAATTAGGTATATAATTAAAATAAATTACTCCTAAGCATGTCTATTTCTGTGCTGTCTTTACATGCACTTATCTTCCCACCCATGCTAGCCTGAGCCTTAGCGACAATAATGCAATAAGAAGAATCCTATGAATTTATTTATAAATACTAAAAAAATACTTCGTTACAGTGATCACATTTTCTCAGAGAAAAACAAATTGAAAGAACTTTTGTGTCCAGGAAAACACTTCCTACATGAAAACTTGGGTGGAATACAATAACCTGGTCAGTTTCACTTACCAGAGTAAGCCACAGTTATACAAAATGAAGTCCGTCAACTTGCCTGGCAGTCAAGTGTGGCCTCCAAAGCTCCCCTCCCCCAGACTCTGTTGCCCACTAGGAAGTTTGAGCTGGTCTTGTTTTGTGTATGAGGCCTACATTGTATGTCTGCAACCATGGGAGAACATATTTTATTTTCAACCTGGGAATCAGTTGAGATGTGAGGAGATGGAGTCTTTATGCAAATAAATTGTAGAAGTATTAATATTAAATCAATTTAATATTTTCCCCTATCCTTTCAAAATCTTTTTATGTGGCCTTGATTTCTTCCGAAGTGTAACCTTGGTATGCCCTCAAAGACATGGTTGGATCTTAACCTAACAAAAAATGGGCACTGTTGGGTCATTGGTTTAGTTTGGGTTCACCATGTTGAATGAATCTAAGTGCTTTAAGAAAGCCATGGCTTGTAATATTCTAAGCTATAATATACATATACATACATACATACATACATACATACATACATACATACATACTATATATATGAGGTGCATGAATCAGGATTAAATCATGCTTTGTTTTAATCCAGAAATATAGAATTAGAAGAGAACATGTCTTCTGGAACTATTAGAATTGTTTTCTTAAAATATATATACTCAAAAAAAGTATCTTGGCCCCAGACATTTCCACACACATTGTCAAATTGTTTTAAATCCAGAGCTACTTTCGTGTTTCTCCAGTGCCTGAAAATCAGGGACATGTTCCTGTTACATAACCAGGAATGCCTTGGAAAGAAGCCCTGCCTATAAGCTTTTTGCCTCATGATTATTTCAGTGGGCATTTGAGTTCGGATTCCCAGCATAAGCTGAAAAGCTTTTTCATAAATATTCCATGGCATTTTCTAGCCTTTAATGTGCCAGTTACAGAGGAAGCTGTTTGAAGGGGAGGGATGTCAACAAATTTATCCACCAATAGCGTGCTCTTTTGGCACAAAAGCACATTCTTATCTTTACATCCCATAATGAGAAGGCAGAGCCAGAATATGTTGCACTAAACTTTTCGGGTGGGTAAATACACTGTTGGGAAGAAGAAAGAGAAGGAGGAGAGGGAGAGAGAGAGCTTACGTTTTCTTAACTCCTGATCGGCTTTCCCCGATGACGGAACGAGTTCTCTGTTTATCCTCCTGCGGCTTCTCTAAGCAGAATTAAAAGAAACTTCTTTTCGCATGATGTCAGACTGCGAGGGAATGGCTGTGGGTAGGTGCTTGATTTCTATTTACCACACTGTCCTAGTTCACATTCTCAGCTTGCAAAAGCAATACATAGGAAACTGGCCTGGTTCTTAGGTAGACATCTAATCCCGTCACTGTGGGAGAACAAGAAGGTGTGAGAGTTGGGGGGAGGATTTTCCGTTTCAAAGCCAGTTTACATCCTGCAGAGCTTTTGCATAGCCATAACAGGAAAAATATTGTGGACGTGACATGTTCTATTTTTGTTAGTTTAAAGTTTTGGATAATAAATGTTTTGTGTTTATTTGGCTTGCAAAAATAATTTATATGCTGAGGGATTAGGCAAGGAGCATTAATAGTGTGTGGAAATATGGTGACAGCATACATTGTGACTAATTCCTTAGCCATGGTAATATCCAGATTTGTGTTTGGGATCACCTTGGCAGGCACTGTCTGAAACAGGGACCAGAAATAGCAGCCTGCTGTAATATATTCCTGTCATTTCCTAACTGCCAAAGATTGCAGAAAGGGGAATGAAAACGAAACAGGGATTTTTGCTTAAGATGGAAGCGCTTTAGTATGAAGTTGAGTTCTTATCTCAGTATATCTAAGCACATTCTTTTACTGTTAGGAGGCTATGCCAATCTTAGCAACGCACCATAGAAATTGGCTGAAATAAATGTTCACAAACTTCTGAACCCTCGCTGTAAACACTGCCCTGTACTGTTTCTATTCCAAAAAGGAAATTGCATTAAGGGAATCCAGTCCAACTAAATGCTGAGCCATTTTGTGAAAATATGATACAAAACAGCTCATTTGAAAATAACTATAGATGCAGAAGAGCCAAACTTCTATCTCTTTCAGTACTGCATAAAATAATTCTGAGCAATCATGGAGTCACCTTATTTCCTGGGCATGCGATGATGTCCGTTATGGCATTTTAGAATGCAGATTGGTTTTCACTAGTGATTTGCAGCAGCTTCTACTGTCACTCTTCATTGTTGTGGCAATATAATGGCAGTCTTTATTACTCTAATTGTGTTATAGCACAATTAATGATTGGTCAATGCTATAAATCAGTAGAAGAAATAGCTAGAGACTATTGAGTTGATGCTATGTCACCAAGTATCTTCCTTTGTAAAGAATTAAGAGAATGAAGACCTGGAAATCCATTTATTCATAATATTAAATGCTTTCTCATTTCTGTTATCTTCCATTACTCAAGTCCTTGTTAAAGATTTACTTATTCTATAGCAACGTATAGCCAGAGAGAGAATAAACCTTACATAATGATAAGAAAAAAATGGAAGACTGAAATAACAGATAACAGATAAATGAACAGATTCAGTGGCTGTTTTTAAAAGTGAAATAAATAAATGGCCGAACGGAATATTTCAATGGAGTGAATTCACAAGTTTTGCATCCATTGGTTTGTTTATATCTAGTGTTTTGAGACTGGAAACTGAGGAATTATTAGCAGAATTACTTAACTTGCAAATCTTTGTTCTATGCTTCAATTATATCTTATTTATCATCCTCAAAGTATAATAAGTGTGCCCTAAAGGTTTTTACCAAGAGCTGAGTGATTGTGCCAATAGATACATGCAGATATAAGCTTTGTTTGAGTACTTTTTGTATTCAAAATATGTATTTCTATATCTCAAAACATGTCCAGTTCTAACTTCTGTATTGAATAAAAAGAGCATTGCATACATTAGAGGAGTAAAGTGGAAAAGAGAGATTCTTGTCTGCCATATCAAATGGCCTGTTGCCTAGTTTATACCGGAGCTAGTTGATAGAAGCTGGAAGCATATTTGCATGTTAAGCAGAGATGAGTCATATCAGGAAAGTGGGAGAAGGCAGGAAGGTAGGAGTTACAGTAAATGACTGAAACAATATTTACAATGAATGTAATTCAAATGAATGCCATAATGACTACACTCATGATGATTTTAAAAAAGAAAGCTTAAGATACAGATTTTTGCAACTATTGATAAGGAAAATAAAGTTTTTGCCTTACTGTGGCAATAACTGTATTAGAAATATTTAATCATTCGTAGTTCTATTGATGCCTGTGAATATTTGCCTTTTGCAGTGATTTTATGCTGGGGAAAGCATAAGGGATTAAAAACAATAACAACAACCTTCCTCACATTCATCATAATATGATTCTGTTATGGTCTCCTCACTTCATGTCCTCATACTGCATGCCTGAAAAGTATTTAAATGAATATATGAATTATTTTAATACAATTTTTATGCATAGTTTGACTCAGAACATTACCATACATGGCTTCAGATCTGTACAGGAAGTGAATTAAGCTCCTCGCCAGTTAGTTGAGTCTCATTGGCTGCTTTTATTTACGTCAGGTCTTGTCTTTCTCCTCCTAGAGTATGGAATACTTTTGTGCAAATGTAATTTGTTTGCACAAAATCTTTCTTTGCAAAATCCAGATCCGGTCCAGTAAAGAGTACCCAGAAACACTGCTGATGAGTTGGCTTTAGATCCATGCAGTATCAGGTATAACCTATAATATTCATAGTGTAGTATTTTGATACTGAATAGTTATTGAAGCGTAATACACAGTTATTGAAGCTTAATACTGCATGGATCTAAAGTCAACTCATCAGCAGTGTTTCTGGGTACTCTTTACTGGACCAGGATCTAGATTTTGCAAAGAAAGATTTGTTTTGTGATAGTCAAGATGTCTCCCTCAGGCTTAATTCCTTCATTCGGACCATGGTTAGATCTGCTCAGTATGTGGCTGGTTATTTGCGGCTCAGATTATTGTGTAAAATCAACTGGGTTAATTTTGTAATCCATGGTTCAATTAGTCATACATTAGCATTTTATGTAAACACAGTTAATAAGATTTTTGTAAGTTGAGTTCTCAGTTATAATACAGTAAAATCTAACAAAAGGCAGTTGGTAAACAATATCACTTTCTCCAACATGTGAGTAAAAGTATAGATGATGGCTGGATATTATTCACTTTTTCTATTATTCAAAAGGAAAGAGAACTCATGTGGAGCAGGAAATCCATCTGTGTTGGAAACTGAGATTGTGAAAAGAAGCAGAGAGATAATGTTGTTCTCTGTAGGAAATCCCAGGTCATTATGGATGCCTCTGGAAATCTAATGGAACAGGAATCTTTCATCATGCTAATTCTGGAAATCCTCATTTTCCCCCCTCAGACTAGTAGGGTTGTGTAAATACCAGAAAATCAGGTTATGAACGTTTTAGTGAGTGTATGTGTGTATATTAAAATAATCATAAATCTTAATTATCTTCCTAAACTTACTTAACTTCATCTATCCATCCATCCATCCATCAGTTCATCTATTCAGTTATTTCAATGTCCTCAGGTCCCTCTCAAATTAATGACTGAATAGCTAACAACAGTTTTAAAAGTGTACATAAAAACAATGAATATATAACAATATATTAAACACTATACGTAATAAAACATTTAATAAAAACAGCACAAATATTATCAACAGTTGAGGTAAAAGAAACAGCAATTTAACACAATATCTGGATTCTCAAGTCAGCTGATAAAACTGCATCTTTTGCAGAAGTACATGCTTTTTGATTTACACGTTTTCCAAGATATCATACATTACGAATGGACTTTCAAGACCTTGTTATATTTATATTGCATTGTACTCATACAGTGAGAGTCATAAGAATAATGCATTTCCTGGCCTTTAAGGAACGCAACTACTTTTGAATTTTGTAGCCAAGATTTGACAAGAAAAACTGTTTGTGATATTCTTTTTGAGGGCTAACAGATATTGTTTGCTTCAAATCTCCAAAGCAATTTTATTTTTATCATCATTCCCCCACCCCATCTGTTCTGACCTGTTTTTACCTTCCCCCAACAATATTTGTAATTCCTCAAAAAGAACAAAGATACATTATAGATAGTTCTCGCCTTAGGATCACAACCCAGCCCAACATTTCTGCTGCTAAGCGAGACAGTTGTTACGTGGGTTTTGTCCCATTTTAAACCTTTCTTGCCACAGTTTTTAATCATTGCAGTTGTAAATTAGTAAGAAGATTGTTAAGTGAATCTAGCTTTTCCATTGACATTGCTTGTCAGACGATCACAAAAGGATCGTGATCACATGATCCTGGGACACTGCAACTGTCATAAATATGAAGCAGCTGCCAAGCATCTGAAGTTTGATCACATGACCATAAGGATGCTGCAATAGTCCTAAGTATGAAAAATGGCCATAAGTCACTTTTTTCAGAAACTTTGAATGGTCACTAAACAAACAGTTGCAAGTCAAGGACGACCTGTACAGCAGATGAAATTACAGCAATGTATGTGATAAAAACATATTGGTTAGCCCCAGTGTTGCATTTCAAAAATTTTTACCATCGGTTTGGTGGGCGTGGTTTGCATGCCTGGACAGACTTTGTGTGCACGCTTGCAAAATGCGCTATCAGGATTCATAAAATGTCAACTCATAAAACATTTTCTATACACGTTTTATAGCTGTCACGCACACTTTGCACAGGCATAGAGGTATTTTGACTGACCTTCTGCAATCCTGCATTCTCCCTGTCGCTTCAGCAGCTGCCGCTTAGCAATCTGCTGTGCCGCGCAAAACAGCTACGCTTCAAAAGCAGGACATAGGACTTCCGGTTTGGGTCTCTTCAGAGACAGACCAAAATCCGCGATCATGTGCGGTTTCGATCTGTGCTCGCTGCTGGAGCGCCCCGATCCTTTGGATTCGGGGCTGAAGCCACCCCGTAGAGGTGATGAAGAGCGGGGAGATTGCTAGCTGAGTGGAGGGGATCCACATCTCTCTTCCTTGGCTGGTCTAAACTCCCTTCCCCAAAGGTGGTTGCAGCAGTGGTCAGAAATGGCCACCTCAAAGAAGAACCCGACTGGATAAGATTGTGCAGGAGGAAGACAAAGAGGAAAGCAGGACAGACGGGGCTAAACAACAGAGAACATCTAAACAAGGTACCCTGAATCTAAAAGTACCTAGAGGGATACTTCTGAAAGAAGATCTTTAAGCGGCGAAGGAGAGAGAAAAGGAGGTTAAAAACCCTTTTTTACCTTTATATTGACAATTACAAATGGTATGGAAAGAAATTTATATTAATCTATTTTGACACTAATAGGCAACCTTACGCAGAAATCTAAGTGTCAAAAGGAGAATAAAGATTTTTTCTTGGTCATTTTAAAGCCCTAAAAAGGAGAAGAGTGGAGGCAAAAGGGTGGGACTTGGAATAATGGAAAAATGGAGTGCCACCTGGAAAAATAAAGAGGATTAACAGTGAAACTTTGAAAAGACTCCCAAGGATACATTGTAACTGAAATCTTATTAAAAGATACAGTAACCCATGGAAAGGAAAAGGAAAGGAAAGAAACAAGAAGGAACAATCTGGGGTCATTTGGTGATTTTAAAAAAAAGTTTTTGGCATTGTTTTTTTCTTTCTTTTTCTGTTTTTACTTAAAGTCAATTGAGTGGCTGTTCAAAAGTGTTTAAAATGGCATCACTCCTGGAGGAATTGAAGATGAGTCTTAAAAAACAGAAAGAAGATGCAGAAAGGGGAGGAAGATCCTTTGGCTTCGTATTTGATTTTTTTGAAATGGAGATCCTGAACTATGAAAAGCAAAAGAAAAAGCTTCAAGAGCAAGAAGAAGGGCGGGACAAAGAAGAAGCCATTATCAGTGATCAAATAATGCAAAGTGTGGTAATAAGGGGGAAAAGGGGGAAAGGAGTTAAAAGTTTGAGATCAAAGGGAATAGCCAAAAAGAAAAATAGTCTGAAAAAGAAGTATAACAGCAAGGAGAAACAGAAAAGAAAACTACAGAATGGAAAATGAGAGAGAGAAGAGTATAAAAAAGGGATGAGAAAAAGGGGAGAAGATAGAAAGGGAAAGAACTTATGGAGGACAAAAACAGGAAAGAAAGCAAAAGGGGAAACCTACTAGGATTAAAGGTATTTGCTCAGCTAGAAAACACAGAGGCAATGGCTAAATTAAGTTAAAAGTGAGGATTCTGCAAAGGTACAAAAAGATAGTGTTGTGACAGTAGAATACTGTAATGAGTTAGAAATGAAATAAGTAAATAATGTATGAGATAAAACTGTATTGTTATGTAATGGTATGTTTATTTATAATTAATGCAATAATAAAGAAGAGAGGGAAACATTGCAATTGTTTCTAAAGATTGATAAAATATTGAAAAGAAATGTGAAAGATTTATAGGGAAATTTATACCAGTTATTAGAATGAATTTAAATAATTCTTTTGCTTATTAATAGTAAATAACTTATAAGATAAAACTGTATGACTATCCAACAGTATGCTTATTAACAGTTAAGTAATAATGAAGAAGGGAGGGAAACATTTCAATTGTTCTCAAAGATTGATAGATATTGAAAAGAAACATGAAAGATTTACAAGGTTCATCCCAGTACTAGAATGATTTTGAATAATTATTTTGTTTACTTATGTTTATATATATATATTGCTTTTGCTATGTTTTTAGAATTTTTCTTTTTACATTTTTGAGGGGAAGTACCAAGCAGAGTCTGAATGATGAGATCTACATGATATAAAATAGATATTAGAAATTTGAATGTTATAATTTTAGAATGCACAAATTCAATGTTTAATGAGATTTCATATGATAATAACAATAAGATTTAAAGGTGTTGCACTTCGATTGGCAATCATAGGGGGAATTTTGTTTCTTAAGAATGTTGGAAGAGAACATATGAAATTGTAAACAAGACAGACAAAAGTATAAGTACAATGAATAAAAATATATAGAAATTTAGGTAAAAGAAATACAATTGAATAAGAAGAAAATGAGATAACCATAAAAGAAAATTAAGAGAAGTAAAGGGAGAAATAGTGAGAAATTCGAAAAAGAGTAATAAGATATGAAGTTGAATACATAAGATGAATATGCATATGAAATTGTGTCTGTATGGAAATGTGATAACCCGGAATGATGCTGTACTCAAATAAGATGTTTTATTTGTTTTGTTAAAACTCAATAAAACTTTATTAAAAAAAAAGCAGGACATAATGGGATGGGAGCCCAGGTGGGCCCAATAGCAGAGTTTCGGAGAGAACCGGTTCGGTCTCCGCTGCTCATCGATGCTACCGGCTCAGGAGAACCGGGCTGAACCAGTAGAATACCACCACTGATTAGCACATAGTCAGACCTTGCTGCAAGTTAAACCTCTCAATAGAAATGATCGTTGGCTCCATTTGTTGAGAAAGATACAGTTTTATTACAAGACATGTGCATTGCAGTAGTGCATAGCCAGAACTGAGAATCGCACACCAAAATCTGCCCCCCAATGACGAAACAGGTTCAAGCAAGATGTTTTCAGAACGGTCACTTCAAGAATAGGTTGGTATGCAGCTGTGTTCTTCTTCCAGCCAGGCGACCCTGAAACAGCTTTCAGTGGAGATACAGCTAGCAGCGTTGGGGTGGGTGGATGGGGGAATACAGCAGTTATTCCCACTTTCCCCAAGAAGAAGTTCCTTTCACTTGCCCCCAAGCATTCCCCCCCCCCCATAGCTCATGGCAGATTGTTACTGAATGGTATCAAAGCACAAGCAAGTATGAGGTGGCAGCTGACACTCACATAATTCCTAAGGTTTTACAGCAAAATGAGACTCAGCAACAACCCCCCCCCCGAAATAAAACTAAACAAATAGCATTATCACTTAGACTTATATAACACTTCACAGTGCTTTACAGCACTCTCTTAGTTGCTTACAGAGTCAGCATATTGATCCCAACAATCTAGGTTTCATTTTACCAACCCCATAAGGATGGAAGGCTGAGTCAACCTTGAGCCGGTAAGAATCAAACTGTTGAATTGCTGGCAGTCGGCAGTCAGCAGAATTAGCCTGCAATACTGCATTCTAATCACTGCGCCACCACAGCTCAAAACTAATGCTGATTGGAGAATTCTGGAATTTGAAAGAAAGTCTTAAAGTTGCTGAAGTTGAAAAATACTGGACTAGACCATATATACCAGGCCCGTAGGCCAAATGCATCACATGCTAGCCATGCTGATGCCCAGTTTAGCAAAGAGGAAAAAGTCCCAATATGTCACGTGATGCCGCTGTGACGACGTGAACTTGACACCCCTGATATATGCAATCCATTCTAAGCAGACTTGACTGGCTTTTATGCTTTTGCCCCTTCTTTAGAGATTCCCCAGCATCCTTAACATCCTATTTTCAGGGCTGGGAAAACCTACCTCTGGTCTTAGATCCAGACAACTAGTAATTGAGTTGAGAGCAGTGCAGTCCAACTTATTTCAGTTATACAATGCTCACTTTTTCTACTTCGAGAACAGGCTGCTATCTGGGTAGGTATGATGGGTCGATTGGTTTTCAGAATTGTATAAAATTTGGCTGAGGAGCCCGAAGCATGGACTCACAAGCTGTGCAATGGACTATCTTTCTGTTGTTGAGTCTGAGAGATGCTGCCGCCACATTAATGATAATTGGAAATCAGAAGTGATGAGGACAAAGCAGGAGAGTAGTGTAATGGTGACAGGGCTTGGGGATATTTAGGCATGAAGCAGATAGTATAGGTAGTCCTTGAGTTACGACAACAATTGACCCCAAAATTTATGTTGCTAAATGAGACATTTGTTAAGTGAGTTTTGCTGCATTCTGTGACCTTTCTTTCTTGTTAAGTGAACCATTGCAGTTGCTAAGTTAGTAACATGGTGTTAAATAACTCTGGCTTCCCCATTGACTTTGCTTGTTAGAAGGTTACAAAAGGTGATCACGTGACCTCAGGATACTGCAACTGACATAAATATGAACTAGTTGCCAAGCAATTGAATTTTGATCATGTGACCATGGGGATGCTGCAACAGTTGTAAGTGTGAAAAATGATTAAAAGTCACTTTTAAAAAATGCTGTTTTAGCTTTGAATGGTCATTAAATGAACTGTGTTAAGTCAAGTGTAGTGTGGTAGAGAAAGATACTATTTATGATTTTACAGCTCAGTGCCACCACTTTCCTGATAAGGATATGTGAGCAAGAAAGACATGTGCAGAAATGAAAGACTCAGAATTCCCTCCTTATACTGTAAAGAATGTACTATTTAGCTGCAGTGCAACATCAAAACCTACTGTAAAAAATTTTCCCCTTCAACTTAATCAAGTCCAGTTCTTGGAAATTGCCTGAACAATTCCTGCAGTTTTCTTGGCAAGGTTTCAGGAGTGGTTTGCCATTGCCTATTTCCTGGGGCTGAGTGAAAGTGACAGGCCCAAGGTCACCCAACTGGCTTTGTGCCTAAGTGGAACTAGACAGAGTGACGGTCTCATATTTTGCAGTCTGATCCCTTAACTACTATATCAAACTGGCTCTATAAAAACTAGACATGTTAATAAATTCATGGAAGTATAGTTTACGCAGTATTAGAATAACCAAATGCCATAATTTCTCTGCCATTTGTGGTCTATACAAGGATGGTATTTGAACAGATGCACAATTGTTCTTGTTGGGTGGAGTCAGTGGCAGTAGAATAAAGGCAGAACGATGGGTAGAGACCTACTGTTCACAACCTGTTTGCGAGTCAATAAGTAGACACTAGCTGGTAATATTTCTTTTTCTATAAGAAACTTTAATTATATAGGATTCTTTAGATTTTAGCAGGCAACCTCTCAATAGAAAGCACTGACTTGCTTTCTCTCAGTTGAATGGAAAATTAAATGCGTGGAGATGAGAGGACAAGAACATAAAAGAATGGGGTGGTAGAAAAACGCATCCTGAGATTTCAAGCAGAAGAAGAAATGCCAAACTATTCTGAGATCAGTATAAAAAAATAAACAAGTAACTAAGGCAGCAATCCTATAGGGCCTTGGAAAGTAGGGCAATTTTCACACACGTAACAATTCTACAAAAAAAAAATACACATCAGCAGAGGGGAGAAGGGAGACCTGAGAATAGACTGGGGTGATCACAAGAAGCTCTGGAGCTTCCTAATCTTCCAAATCTCATCAGATAGGGGATTATTGTAAATCAGTCTTTGAACTACTTTGAACCCCTATTACAGCTTGCAGTAGAAGTCTTTACTATCTTGTTTTCTACTGACAGGTAGTAGGAAGACTGCTAACATTGATAATGGCTCCATCAGGACAAGGAGGATTGCTCTATAAGAACAGAAATGCAAGTTAGAAAATTCATCCTGTAAACATAGTAAAGCAGTGTATTTATAGTAAGTTGACATGAATTTTATAACTTTACAAGAAAACCAAAGTGCCATAATACACATTTAGCTATGCAATATCCTAGTACCATTGTCAGAAACCAGTTTGGGTAATCAGCAAAAATTTCTGACCCGTTTAATCTGGTTTTAAGTCTGGAGCCTTGTTGGCACAGGATTAGAATGCAGTATTGCAGGCTAACTCTGCCCACTGCCTAGAGTTCGATCCTGACCGCTCAAGGTTGACCTGGCCTCTGAGGTTAATAAAATGAGGAGCCAGATTGTTCGGGGCAATATGCTGATATTTGCAAACTGCTCAGAGAGTGCTATAAAGCACTATGGGGTGATATATAAGTGCTGTTGCTATTGCTAAGTCTATGAAGTCAAAAGTACTAAGAACAGTGGAAGCATCTCTAAATGAATAAACATGGACAGTATATTCATACACACAGACACACAAGCACACACGTGTGGCTGCACACACAAACATAGAGAGAGGAAACAAGATAGATGCTTTACTAAAGAAAAAATATATAGCATAATCATTCTTTCTCCTTTCATCTCTTTGCTCTAAGCTGCATTAACAGAGGGATACAATTGAGATCAAGTGAGGTATTAATACCACTCTATAAAGCCTTAGTAAGACCACACCTAGAGTACTGCATCCAGTTTTGGTCACCACACTATAAAAAAGATGTTGAGACTCTAGAAAAAGTACAGAGAAGAGCAACCAGGATGATTAGGGGACTGGAGACTAAATCATATGAAGAATGATTACAGGAACTGGGCATGGTTAGTCTAGTGAAGAGAAGGACCAGGGGAGACATGATAGCAGTCTTCCAATATTTGAAGGGCTGCCACAGAGAGGAAAGGGTCAAGCTATTTTCTAAAGCGCCTGTAGGCCAGACAAGGAATAATGAATGGAAACTAAACAAGGGGAGATTTAACCTGGAAATAAGGAGAAACTTTCTGGCAGTGAGAACAATCAACCCATGGAACAGCTTGCCTTTGGAAATTGTGGGGGCGTCATCACTTGAGGCTTTCAAGAAGAGATTGGACTGCCATTTGTCAGAAATGGTGTAGGGTCTCCCGCTTGGGTGGGGAGTTGGACTAGATGATCTACAGGGTTCCTTCCAACTCTGATTATCTGTTATCTGTTATCTGACTTTGAAATAAATCTGCGTAGTAGAATAAACGGTTCAATGCTATATCCATTTTTTGTTCTGCTGCCCCAGAGTTGTTTGGGGGATTCAGGTTTTATGAATTTTGATGATTGCATTGTCTGGATTCATAAAGTGGTAAGAATTTAGTGACTCTCCAAATTTTACACATACTGAATATTTTTAGCAGTTCTTGGTTTAAAAAAAATCAGGATGAATTTCTAAAAAGTATATTTTAAAAAAATCATATTTCAAAATATTCATTTTGAAATTTTAGTATTACTTTTAATTGTGTCACAAATAAAACCAAGTGAATGCATATATAGAATAACTAAGCAAATACAGATCTGGAACATTTTTCTAATTCTTAATATGGACATATTTGTATTTGATGAGAAAAATAAATGAGAAATCCCTGTGCCTGGTACATGGTTTAATAATTGTGTTTTTCTTCTGCTGTTTTTATTGATTAATGTAGGGACAGATTGCATCATTTGAAATGGAACTGCAGTGCCACTCCTAGAAGTCATACTTGTAAGCACTTTCCCATTCAGTGGAATTTTAATTAACACACCTATATTTGTATTGCAAAATGTGCTGTATTGCAATGGCAATTTCTAATAAATTGTATAGTGAGCTACTTCATTTGTTGTATTTGAAGAACATCATTTATTAAAAATTGCCATAACAATGTACCATGTTTTACAATAAAATGTATGTATATGAAAATAAGGGAAAATTTATTTACAGTTACTTTAATAAATAGAATTTATTTTTGATAGTTTCAATTAAAATATGTCATCAAAAGTGAACGAATGAGGGAGGGGATACCATTATTTGTCACCACTGAATAAAAATAATCATAAGAACACATATATACTGTATATATCAATGTGTTGCGTATATAAATGTGAAGTAGAATAGGTTAAAAGTAAATGACCTATTAAAAAAAAGTATACGAGCCTCTAGATCTTTGAACTGCAGTTTATAACATCTCTTATTTATATTTCTATTATTCCAATGTAGATTGCTGCCCATCTCACCTATATGCGGTGGGGTTGGCTGAGAGATGGAGGGCCATTGGTTCCAACTGTCTATTATCCCAAATAGGAGGATACAAAATAACAGATTTAAGTTACAGGAAAGTGGTTGGAAGTTTGGAAAAAAATATTAGGAAAAAAATGGAAAGAAACAATAAAAGCATTTCTATAAACTGACACTAATCCAGAGCATCAGGGGTGTCTGCAGAGAAAGTATAAAAGAATTTAGGATGGGGACACACCGTGGATCCAAGCCCTTCCCCTTTTTATGTGCATGTAAAAAGGGGTGGGACTTTGATTACATGGGTGTGGTCATTGTCTAGACTTTTTGATCCCCCTGAAGATCTCACTGCAGAGAATAAGATCCACTGAACTATCTTCTGAGTAATTATGCATAGGATAGCTTAATTTAAACCAACTCCCTTTAACCAGAGAGTTATGGTACAATAACCGTATTTTTGTTAACTCTATCTACACTAGATAGGGGCTGCGGTGGCTCACGTGGTAAGACGCTGGGCCTGTGCACTGCTGAGGTTGGCGGCTTGATTCCCATGAGCGAATAAACCGCATAGGGACAAGAAAAGAGCCTCCCCCAATTGCCTACTGGCATTCAGGCGTCCCATGGGTAAAGACAACACCGCCCAAAAATATTCCTTTCACAGAGGCAACCAGCCACCTCAGTGATCCCTGGCTAACATGTGCCATACGCTAAATATAATAATAATTTGAAAAATCTAATAGAATTGTCTACACCATCAGACAACTACAGTCCTTTGAATATTTAGAAGAAATATGACAATCAAACTTAATTATTATTCAGATTTGTACTGTAGATGTCTTTGTAATGGAAATAAATACACAGTGCTCATTTCACCATTACACATTAAGATGGACAGAGGAAGAATAGAAATCTGATGCTCCTGAAATTCCTTTTTAACGCTTTTGTCTTGAAATCAATCCTGTTTCAGCAAATTGTGTAAGCAAAGGACAACCCAAAGCAGCTTTTTAAATGGCCAGGAATTAAATTGCCATCGCCTCCTGAGCAGAAGCCTAGAGAGGATGAAAACTAGGTAAAAAGAGTCTCCGGGCAAAGGAATGTGCGTGTAGGACTAATATCCAAATGGGTTACAACAATGCAAATGGGGCCCTGCTGAGACTTATGAATGAGGGCAAGTCAGAAATAGGCTCTTGCTTTGCACAACACATTTTCACAAGCACCCTTACAATCCATGGGTGTTGCATGCAACAAAAGATCACAAAGCCTTTGAATTCACAGCATGCAGCCTACATCTGCTACAGGATAACATTTGAGTAAAAAAAAAACCCAACAGCAACAAAGAAGAAGAAAGAGAATAGCTTTCTTCTTAAGCAAAACCATTCGGTAGTATTGCCTGATTGAAGATTTTTACACTTGGAATATATATATATATATTTTAAAAATGAAGCTTTGGGAGCTCTTTATTTTTTTCTCTGTCTCAGATCTTACAATCAGGAAAAAAAGGAGATTTTAAGTAAGTTGGATGTCTGAAAGCTGTTTACTCATCAATGAAATGACCTTGTCTTGACTCAGAAAAGAAAGGAAATATGGAGCTAAAATCTGTTCTGCAAAGCTGTCATTTATTATTACAGAGGACAATATTAGATATGCATTGTACCCACTTCAACAGTAACATCATTAATCAGACTCAAGCAGGGGCATTCCGTCATTAAAATCATATTCAATGGGAATGATAAATAAGCACATTTGTTAGGATCATTTGGTGTGATATATACAATATAGAACTTCCTTTTACTCCTACACCCAGTTCTAGTTGTCAAAAATAGAAGAAAAATATCACAAACAAAGGAAAAGGAAGCAAAGCAAAACAGTTTTGAATAAACTTATATATGCTAACTTACATACTACGATGTACCTTTAGAGAGAAAAGTGGGAGTATTATCACCTAATATCAATGTATTTTTCAGGTGATAAGTATTGATAAGATTTACCTATAGCTCAGACTTCAACAGAACATTGAAAAAAACTGCTTGAAACATCTTGAAGTGGCAATGGAGCGAAATATTTGGAATGCTAGTAGATATTTTCTCATTGGAGTAATTCAAGCCAAATTTGAAGAAAGAGGTGTATGGATCATCTACAATCTGATTTCCATCATCAGTCTGATCATTGGTATGGATTTAGAAAATCAACTACAATTTTTATTATTATTATATATTTGGATTGAAGCATCATACAGTACTACTATACAACTATTTTGATGACTTGTTTTGACATTGAATTATTTACCTTGATAAGTCATTTGGACTAACTTGAAAGATCACCTCTGACTCAATCATCCTATAAATCTTTGTATGTAGACTTCAGCAAGGGGGGGGGGGGATAGCATTTATTATTCCTGTTATTACCATTCACTCTTATCTTTAAATACCTTCTCATAATTCATTTCTTTCTATATATATTTCTTTTCAAATATACTACCAGGGAAAGCAGCATCTTATGTTAGTTTTCTCCCCCTTTCTCCCCAAAAAATACTTTGCATGTTGATAAATCAATTAAAGGCAGTAGAAGAAAGAATAACTAAAATAGATTGTATACCAACAGGTTCCAATGTCACCTCCTGTGGCAAGATAACCAATATATTTTACTGTCTTACAGTTCTAACAATTCACTCAAGAAATCATCCTTAGAACAGTATAAATTGGCATTATTAATAAATCTGCAGGATATATATTTTAGCTTAATATTCACCCCTTGCATCAGTTTCACCATCCTGAAGAAAAATAAAATAGAAATCAACACTAAATGTGCATTTT
Source organism: Pseudonaja textilis (assembly GCF_900518735.1). The sequence continues at coordinate 94,935 of NW_020769318.1, forward strand.
AATCACTAAAAACAGAACTAAAGTTAGAGGTTAGAAATAGCTAATACAGATGAGATCATGTTGTATATTCTATGTACGATTTATTTCTGTCCACGTATTTTCTCTGGAATTTATTTGAACTATTTTGTTTCTCATGTTACTCGGGAAACTGTTGGGTATGAAGATTATGTTGAATGAGTGAATCTACACTATTATAATTGGCTTAGTCTTTAAATGAATAAAACTAAAAGTATTTATGGAACCTACTATAAACCTGCATAGCATGAAAAATGGGATAGCAGTTCAATCGAATAGGAACACGACCAATGGAGTAGATTTTTTTGTGTTCAGAATAACATGAAAATGAGTACACATAAGCAAAATATTGAGCTGTACAATGCTTTGGATCTGGCTAAGAATAAGTGTTCCAGGATGCATGAGACCACAAATGTAATACTGTACTTAATAAAGCAATTTTCTCTGTTTTTAGGATCATACAGCTGCAATACAAACTTCCCTATGGCAGCTGCATAATTCTGGAATAGCAGCATGGCTGTTTTAATAAAATGCAGATCGGTGTTGCATTCAGGTTCTCTCATGTTTCTAAATAACTCTTCCAAACTGAATCTAAAGCATTGCATACCCCTACAAAGTTCTGGGCATGCAGTTGAAGGCCAGTGATTCAGAAGAGTAATAATAGTATAGAGATAACAATTATATGTATTTTATGTACACGATCTTTTTAGACAAATTGGGACAAATGGATAAGTTTTTCCTCCTTTGTGCACACTTTCAATATAACACATGTTGCAACTCCTAAATTCCATTTAAGAGAAAGACTATATACTAAAAACAAAGACTTATCTGCATCAATATGCTCCTAGAAATCTGAAGAGGACCAGTATGCAATATTAGTTCATCTTAAAAAGCAAGTAAGCAATGACTTATTCCCAAGCTAAAATGTATAGAAAAAAATGTTGAGACCTTCCATATTTGGAGCTGATCGATCCAGAGGAAGACACTGTAAGGCAAAAACTCTTACCACCACTTTGTCCTCCTCAGATTAGCATCCTAAGTGCATACCTACTACATGAGTGTGCATAAGCAGCCTGGCATTAGTAATAAATTTACCATAAGCAATTTTCTTGCTACGTTAAACAAGATTTTATTATTACTGTGCAACAATAAAAAAGTGTCTCTGTTACTTGAATTTGATCTTAATATCCCTCTTTATTGGTTTTTCCTAATGTAGACTTGATCAACCTGCTCTCTTTGGGAGTAAAATGAATTAAATTGTGTCTCCATCTGGTTGTTAATAGCAGATACTTTATTCTCTCCAATGGAAAAGCAAGAACAGCAGAAATACATAGGAATGTGTGCTCCACCTGAAGCAGAGATGTTTTCTGAAGCAAAGAATTTCCTGATGCTTCAGAGGAGCTAGGATATTTTGCCACTTGCAACACACCAAAGCTTGACATCTCTATTTGCCAAGATGATTATCAAAAAGTGGGTTGTGGCTACCACATGGTTAAAGATAACTCTGGCACAATCCTGTATAGTTTTATTTGAAAATGAGTATAGACACTAAATACAACTGAAATTGCTCTAGAACTTGAAAGGGGAACTGAGGATGAAACATAACCATGCACCTTGTTCTCTAACCATTTGCCTATTTTCATCAAATGTATTACATGGAACAGTAATCAGATCTTAAGAACAATTATGGGGCATTTTAAAAAAGAGATATGAAAGCTCCGAGTTGTAATTTATAGTTTCAGATGAATTTGAATTGAGCCCAGAAATCTGTAGTATATTCAGATTATAGTGAACCAAGATTTCTATAAACTTGGATTTTATGTTTCAACATGCAGTGAGGTTTATGAGATGCAGTTTTCTTGGGATGAATAAATATTGCTATTAGGATTCAAAATACTGATTTAGAGGTCCCACTTTTTTTGTTTTGTGTTGAGGATGTGTTTTACTCTCTCTCCAAAACTATTAACAGCTGCACAGAGTGCTCAGCCACTAGATGTCTCTACATGCTATACCAAACTTCAGAATAAGGGAAGGTGAAGCTTACAATCAACAATAGGGGACAAGTTGTGGGTTAGATTGCTGAATGCTTGTTCTTTTGCAAAGTTGCTTTGTTTTAGTGAGTAATGTCTTCTTTGTCAATTGCAACACAGCTTTTATTTTTTGGTATTTGCTCTTTGTTTATTATCTTGAGATGATTATAATTTACAAAGCCAGCTGGATTATAACAATTAACATAGTAGCACAATGCACATACAATGGGCTGTATTTCCAAGTAAATAAATATTGTACGGCAGCATTTCTGATAATCTTATTGAATAAAAGTTTGTCTATACTCACAAAATATATAAAATATTGAGGTGGTGTGGTGTCTCAGTGGTAAAGATACTGGGCTTGTCGGCTGGAAAGCGGGCAGCCCAGGTTTGAGACCTGAGCACCATGTGACAGGGTGAACTCCCCTCCTCGCCCCAGCTCCTGCCAACCTAGGAGTTCGAAAACATGCAGATGTGAGTGAGTAGATAAATAGGTATCACTTTGGTGGGAAGGTAACAGCTCTCTGTGATGTCATGCTGGCCACATGACCATGGAAATGTCTTTGGACAGCAATGGCTCAATGACCTTGAAAAGAAGAGCACCACACCATACAGTGGGCAACAACAAGCGGAGTAAAACCCACAGGGATTCCTTTACCTTTACCTTTTGCTTACAAAATACAGTATATGCATATGTGCTAGTTCAACAAATTCTGCTTCATTCAATATCTCTTATCTGTTCCACCATGACTGCTTACCAAGTCTTTTATGAATCCCCTTCTCTGAAACGTTGCAAAGAGAAAAGGTGGTGGTATCTGTATTAGGCAGGTATTTTGATTGGCATCCTCTTTTATAATTATTCATATATATTTAGTGGCAAGCAAAACAATTTGTGGAAGTACATATTTTTTGTTGGTTTTTGGTGGCCCGGCATACCATGGTGAAGAATATGCTGTAACATTTATGAAATGCTATATTTATTTTTTAAGATATTCACTCTGGACATTGTATTCATTATTTCTGTAGACCTTTAAGTTCCAAAGCTTCAAAGAATTAGGGTCAACTAAGACAGTGTTCGCCAACCTGTGGGCCAGGGACCACTGGTGGTCCATGAGAAAATTTTGGTGATCCGCAGAGAAATGTCCCCCCCAAAGCAATCCAGGCTGTGCGGGAACACAGTGCTGTGCCGCCCACATGGCCCGCCCACCCACTGGCCCCCACCTTTCAGCTGAGCACAAACCTTACCTTGAGTAGAGCCACGTAAGCTGGAACTGGAAGGTAAGACCAACTGTGGGGGAGGGAAATCCACCCCGGGGTGGCTTGCTGATGTTGGTGGGAAAGTCAGTCCCATATTTCAGAGCTGCAGTAGTTACAGGACTGGCCCTTTGATCATCCTGGAGCAGCTCCACCAGTCCATGGCAGGCTGGTGTACCCGGGTGGAGGAGCAGCTGCTCCGGGATGACCAAAGGGCCAGTCCTGTGACTACTGCAGCTCTGGAATGCGGGACCGACTTTCCCACCAACATCAGCAAGCCACCGTCAGTCAAAATTCATATTAGTGGTCTGCGGAATTTAAAATTGTGAGTTTGATGGTCCCTGAGGTCCAAAAGGTTGGCGACCCCTGAACTAAGACATTGTCAAAACCTAGTGATGTGTCTCTGTTGTTTCCCATCCCTTCTCAGGGTTAGGAGTGGGAGGCACTATTTTACTCCTTTCTCTTGGGTTGGTTCCAGTCAGTGATTTTAGGAGGGAAGAGGTCAAGACAGTCTGGGCTCCATCCTTTTCATCCTATTTAACAAGCGTGGATATATGCCATCCACGGACATATAAGAGTATGGTATAATGATAAATTCCTCAAATGATAGAAGGGGAGGGTAAGATGGTGGCTTGTTCCATTATTCATATTTTTCATTTAGTATACTGAATATACCTATTTTACAGTTAAATTGGCCAGTCCAGTTTTAGGGGAAAAGGACATATCTGAAAGAAATCCCTAAAATAAAGTTATTTGGGATCATTGCCATTCCTCTAATGTTTCTACTCCCCAGGTCCTTTCTGCATTGATGCTTAGGTTACCTAAAGCAGTTAGAAACACAGGCAGTCCTCGATTTACAACCACAACAGAGCCGAAAAGCCCTGTTGTTAAATAAGATGTTTGTTAAGTGAATTACGCCCCATTTTGCAACCTTTGTTGCCACCGTTGTCACGTGGATCACTGCAGCGGATAAGTTAGTAACTTGGTTGTTAAGTGAATCTGGCCTCCCCAATGACTTTGTTTGTCGGAAGGTTGCAAAAGGGGATTGCATGACCCCTGGGACACTGCTTCCATCATAAATAGGAGCCAATTGCCAAGTTTCTGAATTCTGATCACATGACCGTGGGGAGGCTGCAAAGGCCGTAACTTTGAAAAATGGTCATACATCACTTTTTTTCAGTACCGTTGTAACTTTGAACGGTCACTAAACAAACTGTTGTAAGTCGAGGACTACCTGTAAAGACAGCTTTAAAAAATCCCTTTCTGGGCTTCAGCCCCTTCCTTTATGAGAGCCGAGGTGTTCACCTGCCTGTTTACTCAGGTCCCTGATTGTTAAACCCTTCTGCTTCTTTATCCATCCCATGGAAAGTTGCTTTCTATTCTCCGAGCGGATCTTGACACCATGAGGCTTCCATTAATAGAACTTTTGTATGAGCTTCTCTATTTTTCTCCCCCTTGTATTTAACACCTCCCCATCTGATGCATCAATGGATAGACAAGTTACAAAAAAGAAAGAAAGAAAGGATTACAGTTATACTGTCACAAGATGATGAAAAAAAAAATCTGGTGGAATTTTTGTCAGTTTCATTTACCATTTCACTTTTTAAATCCATGAGCTGATTTAAAAAGTACACAAACCAACCTTTCCCTGGTTTATAGGTGAATGTGTAAAACAAATAAATAGATGAGCTGGGTCTTTCATAATTGTACGAATAAATTTGGGTGCATGTGTTGGTATGCCTAGCCATTACAATTTACTGCTGTATCTTTTTTTTTTAAAAAAAAAAGGTCCACAGCCCAGATGAAATAGCAACCAGTAAGCAGAGAGGAGGCAGCATTCCTGCCCACAGTGCATGGTAACCAAATGGAGTGGAGTGTTTTCATGGAATGAAACAATGCACAATAGATAAATGGAACAACACTGTTTGAGCAGTTGGAATCTTCTACTTTCAATATGGTACAGGAAAAGACAGGCTGAGAGATTGCTTTCTTTGTGGGGTGGGACAAGTAGGGGACAAGCAACACTGTTTATTCCCACCCTTGAGAAATTATCAGCGTCTTCTGCTTTAGGTGAGTTACCATGCAGATCAGAACCTAATCTTTCAAAAGTAGTCTGAAGCCAACTGATTATTAACTTCACTTTCACCAGCCATTAAACACTAGTATAAGAGAGAACTCCAAGCCACCAAGACCATCATTCTTTTCCTGACATTGAAAGGTCCCATGCAATAGGAACTGGTGGGGCAGGGAGAAAGGAGAGTTCTCTCCCCTCAGTGGGAAAATGGCCTTCTCATAGGAGCTGCAGCAATACAAACAAATAAACAAACAAAATAGCTGTTCTGTATGGACATTTCCATTCTCGAAATCCGGCAGCCCGGATTGGTCAAAGCGCGTAGCCACCGGATTGGTCGAGCGCGCGGCACTGATTGGCCGTTCAGAATCGACCGCGATTGGCCGAGCCGTTCGCGGGCGATTCGAACGGCTGTCATTGGCCGCAGCGCCCGGCGCCAGATCCATATAAGCCGCAGCTTTTCCCCACTGACTCCACTTGTGTTTTCCCTTAATAAATGAGCTGAACTCAAGTCACTGCCTCGCGTCTTTTGTTCGTATCAGCCGATACGACAATAGCAGAAATTAACTATCGGCAAATACAGTTGGTCCTTTAAGTAACACATGGTTAAATAAATTTTAGCTAATAACTCAAGTGGCTGCAACCTATATGTTCCCAGATCTAATAAAGTACTCTGCTATAAAAATACCAAGGCTCTAGTTTATATATTTGATAGTGGCTTCTAATAAGGTCTTTAGAACCAACATAAGTACTGGTCTCATAAAAGCAATTAGATGCATGTCTCGTATAGAATAGAATAGAATAGAAT